>JANLCG010000022.1:1201384-1563058 GCA_026119515.1 Ascochyta koolunga
AGATGAACTCAGGCACCACGTCGGATGGGATCTTGGGCGAGGTGAAGTTCTCGAAAAAGGTCTTCAGATCAGGCAGATACAGGTAGTCGGCCCATTCCGCGATGCCGAGTTGATTGCCTGTGTGGTTGTACTTGCCGACGGGGAGGTTGTAGATGGCTCGCAGGCAGTCAATGGTAATGAGAGAGGAGCACTTTGCGGTGCCGAAGAGTCCAGTGATGTTGACAGGGGCCTGGATCGATGCCTTTGCTTGGGCTACTGGCTGGAGGCCGTCAAGCTGGATGGTGGGCATCACAAAGTCGACATGCTTACCAACGCGCTGCGGCAGTCCGTATTCGTCGCATGCAATGCGGAAGCCACCTGATGCTTTGTGCTGGTAGTAGTGATACTCTGTTTTTAGCAAGTCTTCGAGTTCCTCGATGGTGGCTGAGAATTCAACCCAGTTGCGTCCTACATGACGTCAGAGTCTGAGAAGAAGATGGGGAGCGTTTCAACATACCGACCGAGTGCTTGACCCTTTTCAGATCAATGCCTGCACTCTGCAGCCATTCCAGGGTAGTTTCTGACGCCTCGGGGTGCGGTGCAAACGTATTCGCAACCTGCTCCGCAGTCCAGTGGTTTCCTGAGAGTCTCCATCAGCATCATGAACAGGGAACGAAACAAAATCTCTTACCAAAGTTTGGCGAGTCTGGGTCGGAGATGTCATCGAGAAACCGGTCGCCATGCTCCAAGTTTCGCTGGGCCAAGCCAATACGGACAGGCAGTACCGTGTCTTTCGGCGCACGCGAATGCTTGGTCCAAGCGACTGGCAACGCATGCCTCTTCTCATGGACTGCATGCGAGTCGAGTGGTGAGCCGGCCCCCAGACCGCCGAGGCCGAGCAGCAGCAAGCTTGAGATACGCATGTCTTACCGTGATCAAAGATCTGTCTTGCAGAGCAATCTTCAAAATCTAGCGTCTTGACAAGTCATCCCGGAAAGGCAACAGGCAGGATTATGTATACCAGACACTGGCCGATGCTGTGACGCAGCCATTTCCCATTTTCCTTGCTATTCAGCCGTGAGATGACAGCATGGCAGGCAAAGGTATCGTAATGAAATGAGAAGCACACAAACGACCTGCCTGATGAAGCCTAGTCAACATCATGTGTTGACATTTGATGCCATTTCGAGGGGCCTACACCATCAGGCCTGCCAATTAAAGCAGTCGGACTCGAGAAGAAGGGAGCGACACGGGCGCAATCCATGGATCGGAGCTTGATTCAGCTTGGCTCGAAAGCTTGGTGACAGGCTAAAAGCTTGGTCATGGGCCGAAAGCTTGGTGCTGAGCCGAAAAACTTATCACAAACAGTGGATGAGGAAGGTGGCTGTGATAGCTTAGCCGACGAGGTGGAGAAGCGTTTCACCAACCGGAAATAAGGGGGATAGTTCTCATGTGCCAGAAGGCCATAGGAATATTACGCTACTGTATAGTATTTAGCCTATCTTTTCTAACAAGATAATCATCAGGGCATCACCAACCCCTACCAACCCCACAACACCTAGCGAGCCGTGCATGTGCGCGACGAATACCTCGGCGTTGGGAGGTTGTAGCAGGCAATACAGGTACTGAGTAGGTGAAGAGGGCTAGCGTAGAAAAGGTAAAGAGGGGTTGCAGGGTGCGATATGGGTGGAAAAGCATGGAAGAAAGAGACTTTTGCGTGTTGATACATGAATTACTTATGGGGCATGTGTTGTGTTGTGATATGGTGGGGTATGTTGATATACCAAAACCGGTCATGCCTAATCACCATGCTGACGAGCACCGGCGAAGCGCATACATACAGGTGCAAGTACTGTCACCGACCCTCTTTGATCTTCACCGCGTCTGCCAGGATTGGAAAGCTCCCCCTGAAACTCGGGCCCAGGCTCCAGTTATTCAGGTTGCGCAGATGGCTCTCAAAGGCCGGGTTGATCAGCCACTGGTCGTCGTCTTTGGGCAGCGCGGTGGAAAGGCTGGCGGGGGTGCCTGGGGGTTGGGGCGTGTGCGGCGCGGCGGGTGAGCCGAGGTGGACGTGGGTGGAGAAGGGGGAGCTGGCGGGGAGGGGAGGAGGTGGTGGAGAGGGTGTTGGAGTGGATCTTGGAGGCGGGGAGCAGGCAGTCACGCGCCTCGTAGGGCCAGTTCAGCGAGACGGTGGTGGTGAAGGGGATGAAGAAGGTGTCAAAGGATATGAAGGGCTGGTGGGCGCAGAGGCGGTCGCGGAGGCGGGGCCTGTGTCATTAGCATGGGGGATCGTGGAAGAGAATGCACGCACCAAGGCAGATGGTCGATCCAGCACGGGTGGGGGTGAATAGCTGACTAGCGCGTGGGGTGACCCAGTGGGGTAGTCTGTCGTAGTTTTCCTGCGTGGGCTCAATCTGCCAGCGCATGACGAGGAACATGATGAAGACGATGGCGACCTGCTCGGGATAGCCACAGATGTCCGGGAAGGTGCGCAGGATGTCAGTGAACAGCTTGGAGAGCGGATGGGCGTCGACACGGCGGTCTGGGTAGACGAGCGAGGTGAAGTTGGGGTACAGTGGGCCGACGAGGGCCTTGACGGGGACGCCTTCTGCTGCGCGTGCTTGGCGGTCCTGCAGAAACTCCAGCAGGATGACGTCGAGGGGGCAGGTGGGGGCTATGTTGCGCGGGAGGGTGAGGTAGGGGACCAGGTCGGGGGCATACTGTCCCTGGCCGTTGCTGCAGACATTGGTGGGGTGCAGGTGGTGGGGGGCGGGGGCAGATGGGGGTCGACAGGTCTCGGGTGGTGGTTGTCGAGCAGGAAGTCGACGCCCATGCGCTCGTCGTAGGGCTCCTGTATCTGTGGGGGCGTCTTGGTGGCAGGGCCATGGGCGCGAGGTGTCTATGGCGGGGGCGAGTGTGGGGTGTGTGGGGGGTGTGTGGAGTGTGTGGAGTGTGTGGTGTGTGTGGTGTGTGTAGTGTGCGGGGTGTGTGTGGTGTGTGGGGTGTGTGTGGCGTGGGTGGCGTGGGTGCCCTGGGTGCCCTGGGTGCCCTGGGTGCCCTGGGTGCTGTTCTGGGGCGACGAGGCGGCAGCAATGTCGTCGAGGGTGGCAGAGAAGTGGCGCGGGTCGAGGGCGGCGCAGGCTCGTTGCAGTGGTGGGTGGACGGTGGGACGGGGAGCGGCGAGCGCTCTGCGGCGGCTGCCAGCTCTGCTTGGGTCAGCCATGGACAGCAGAACAAGAGGCGAGGAGCAGCGAGCGCTCTGCGGCTGGACGCACCATGGAGCCCGGCCGGGGCGCGCAGGATGGGCTGGATGAGCGCCAGGACGGTCTCGAGGCGCTTCCGGATGTCAGCGTTCTCGGCCTGGACGGCGTCCTTGTCGCGCAGGACGAGCTGCAGGTCATGGTAGGGCTGCTGGCTCTCGAGCTCGCGGATGCGCTGGTTCAGGCGGTCGATCTGTGTCTTGGTGCGCTCGCGGATGGCGCGCTGGGCCTCGCGGTCGTTTGCGCGCTTCCGGGCGAGCTGTTCGGGCGTGAGGTTGGCCACGCCACGAGACGTGGTGGCGGTGCGGCGCTTCTTGCTGGCCGACGTGACCGACGTGGCCGACGTGGCCGATGTGGCCGACTGCCCAGCCTCGGGCTGCGTGTCGTCGTCTCGCGGGAGAGACGAAGGGGAATCGGCCTCGCTCGGGGGAGAGCGGCCATGGTCTAGCAATGGGGGACGGGCGCCTGCGACACCAGAGCTCGACTCGTGTTTTTGCTGAAGGAGGCAGCCTGCCATGTCAAACGAGTCATGTTCAGCGTGCGGGCTCGGACCTTGCGCGCTGATTGGCCGGGCTACAGGCCCGAGACTGCAGGATTCCGGCGTCGTCTTGAGTGCATCCAGCCGCTTTCGGGTTTGCGACATGCACAGGACATGCACAGGACATGCACAGGAGGACGTTGTCTTGATGGCGTCGTTTGTCGTTGCAACATGCGCAGGAGGACGTCGTCGTGATGGCGTCGTTTGTCGTTGCAACATGCGCAGGAGGACGTCGTCGTGATGGCGTCGTTTGTCGTTGCGACATGCACAGGAGGACGTTGTCTTGATGGCATCGTTTGTCGTTGCAACATGCGCAGGAGGACGTCGTCGTGATGGCGTCGTTTGTCGTTGCAACATGCGCAGGAGGACGTCGTCGTGATGGCATCGTCCGTCGTTGGAGAGCGTGTCAGCACTCGCAGCCACATGCAGGCACCCAGCACTCGGCCATGGCATCACGCCGCACCACAGGAACCTGGGGCGACGTCTGTCATCCTTCCGGGCCGTGTCGAGTACGGGACACGAGTGCGGGGACCCCGCTGGCTGACATGATCCGCAGCCCGTTGCAGCTCCTGACCGCCACCACGTCGAGACGGTCAAGACCATGGCTCCCGCGCCCCAGCACGTCAACCAACTCGGCATCGCCTCTGCATTGCTGAAAGCCAGTCCGTCCCGCCGCTCCCTTCCCTGCCCCCACTGACCGCCCAGTCGCCGGCGTGGCCGAGCTGAGGTTGAGCGGCAAGTTCCACCCCGCCGTGTTGATCTCGCCCTACACGGCAGCGCACCGGAGGAATGCCGAGAGGGACATGTTCGACGCCCGCACGCTGTCCAGAGGGAGCGCCGCCTTCCTCGGCTCCCACTCGCCCTTTGCCGGCCATCTTTACAACGAACCCGTGCTCGCGAGCCCCGAGTGGTGGGAGCCCGTCGCCGACGTCGTGAGCGAGGTGCTGATATGGAGTGGGGAGAAGGAGATGGGTGAAGGCGAAGCTGTGAACAAAAAATCAACATGACAAGACAAAACACCCACTCCATCTCAACATGTTCAATTCATCTGCAGCCCGCTAACAACGCATCAAGCCATCTCTGCTAGTCCCTCACCACTACGTCCGCCTCATCCAGGCCAAGCACATGCTATTTCCAGCCCCAGCAGCACCCCCATCTACCACCCCGAGCACGCCACAAAGTTATTCCCACTTGCGCCCGTATGCGTAATCTCGCCCGCCCGCGCTCCACTCGTGTTGATAACCACGCGGTCCGCTCCGGGGAACCTGTCTGCATTAGCTCACATCCACTTACTTTCACCTTCACCTCCTCAAAAGTACAACACCACCAGAATCAAAAACAAGAAGGCGTATTCAAGACAAATAAAAGTATACGCACCCCCGTGTACACCCCACTAGTCTTCACCGGGAACTCATGGTACGTTCCGCTCACCAGGAAATCAAACCCCTCCCTATTATTGAACACGTGCGGGTACGTCGAGCTGCCGGCCACGCTGCCCTGCCTGACGTGGTTGTAGGCGGCAGTGCGGGCGGCACTGAGTTGAGCAGTGGTGTAGCAAGTGCTACCGCATTGCACGGCGCAGGACTGACGGGATTCGAGCGTGGGGAGGGAGAGGGCGAGGGAGGGGAGAAGGGCGACAAGGATAGAGAAGTGCATTGTAGCCGAGCGAAAGACGGAGTGAGGTGGAGAGTGAGACGGAGTGAGGTGGAGAGTGAGACGGAGTGAGGTGGAGAGTGAGACGGAGTGAGGTGGAGAGTGAGACGGAGTGAGGTGGAGAGTGAGACGGAGTGAGATGGAGAGTGAGACGGACAGGTTGAACCTGACTTGCACTGTACACGACCACAGACTTATATCTTCCGTGGTTGTCTCTCCCCAACGGACCTCCCCGTGAATAGAGTACCCCGCCACCCCAACCTTCCCAAACCACACCCTCCCTCCGCCCCCTACCCATCTACCCATCCCCCGTCTCCCATCACCATCCTCCTATCGGCACCCGCTCCGCCCCGTCCCGCGCCGCACCTCCCACAGCTCAGCTCACGTTGTGCCTCTTGATAGGTCGAGCAGGGACGAACTAGGACGCAGCGGTACGAGCGCTCGGAGGAGCTGGTCAGGTACGACTACGCTGATTGGGAAGGTGGAAGGGGTATGAAGTACCGAGTAGAGAGCGAACGAGCGACGATCGAAATCTGCATCTATCTACCAAGAGCTATAGGTAGTGTTGATTCGTGACAAGCACCATGAGGATACGATACGAACTGTATCGCACTACAAGACACGACATGGCTCCATCCGCAAGGAAAACCCAACCCGCCCCATCCGATCCGCACAACCTCCCACGTGCTGACAGTACTCGACAAACCACCCCAACTCGAGATGGCGACGCCCTGGTTGATAAGGCGCTGAAACAGCGCCTTATCAACACATGGGAACCCGCGCGTGTCTGATTGGCGCACCGGGAATCGAAAAGGGTAAGCTAGATGCTTGGGGAAGGTGGTCGGAGCGTTCTGCGCACGGGCCTGCCCTGGACCGAGGCGCGTTTTCTATCATAATAACTCATGGATACACTCCGCTCCTCCGTGGTGACTGCAAACGCAGACCATTATTGCACTGCGTGGATTCGTTATGTGTGAAAAAGATCGAAACACTTGGCGGGTTTGATTGTCTTGCTTTTTGCCTTCTAGTGCGATGCACTTTGCAGGATTGAACTTGTGCGCTTTTTGGACGGCTTCTTAGATTGGGTTTTGTAGCTGGGGAGAGAGAGAGAGAGAGAGAGAGAGAGAGCGCAGGTTTGATGCTGTTGGTTTTGTTGTAGGGTTGTTGAGTGTTCAAGGCTGGTTGGTTGCTGCTTCTGCTAGAGCAGTGGAGTGGTCTCGCTCCTCAGCAGTTTATGCGGTGTGGTGGATGAGTGATGATGATACACGACGGCAATCAAAGTATGAGAAAATAAAAACACGTCGTTCGTTCGTCATGTCTATATCTATGTGGTGCCGTTCATGTAACAATGCGTTTCGTGTTTGTTCCTCCCAACTACGCAGTCCGCCTCCACGCATCAGCCAGCAACGCGCCGCCCGCGACGGTGCCCAAAATGCCAAGCTGCAGTTCGCTCAGCAGCCCGTCCTCGAGCGACCAGTGCAGCGTCATGGGCGCGTAGGCCATGTTGCTGACGACATCTTTCCACCACGTGAAGCTTCTGTTCTGGGCCACTGTTCGCTCGCGCTCGAGCCGCAGTTTGTCTTCCTTCTCGCCGTCGCCGGGTGCTTCGACGCGAGGCTCGCGACACGCCCGCTCGATGGCAAGGCGGAATAGCTCGCAGCCTACGTACGCGGCCCAGAAGCGCGAGCTCCAGCTCCACCACCACGTCTCGCGCGCCTTGGCGCCGTCGCCGGTCCAGGCTGCGCTCGTGAGCATGCCCTTGGACGCGGCATATGCGCCGTTCTCCAGCACTTGGAACGCGACGCAGGATGCAATGGCCGCCCAGGTGGTCGCTCGCAGCAGCTTGTCCCGCTGGCTGGCGCTCTTCGGTACCGGCGAGAGGTACGTGTCGCGCGCCCACGTGTACAGACCCAGCATGCCCCACAGGCGCACGAAGATGCGGTAGTCTGCGATGAGGCCTGCAATCGCCTTGGACGGGCCCACCGTGTGCGCCAGCAGCTTCGTGCTGCGCGAGGCGGGCAGCGTGGCGATGAGCGTCTCGCCGGGGAACAGCACGTCGGCCGCTTGGTCGGCCAGGTCGGTCGCCACGGCCGCGAGCTGCTTCTCGAGCACGCGTTGGCCCAGCGCGTGCACAAGCGTGAGGGTGTAGCCCGTCGTGCACAGAGCCACGTCGATGCCACTGGGGGTGGAGAGCAGCGCAGAGAGGCGCACGAGGCCGCGGTCTGTCGACTGTGCCGCACGGCTCACCCTCCGCAGGAGCAGGAAGCGGAGTTTCTGAACGAGTGTGGGTCTTGGTGGGCGATGCGGTGCCGCGGTTTCTTTTTCCGCGGCAGCAGGCTCGACAGGCGCCCTGTCGGCGCTGGGTCTCGTCGGGCTGGCCGGGTGTGTGTCTGCCATGTCGGGCTATGCAGTGATGACCGAGGATGCAGAACGCCGACATGCACCAGGCCGCAGGTCGTCCCTCATGGCGGTGACAACGTGACGCGCCGACCCGAGGTCCCGGGCGGAGTGCAATCGCAGCGCTCCACAATGGACCCTGACGCACCTCAATCTCGACTACACGCCTTGGTGTGATCCATGGGACCAACAGCCATATCGCCATCATCGAGGGCCATGGGCAGCCTGCACACATCGCACGCCTATCACATGTCCAATTGATCCCGTTTGCGTTTACCGGCTGAAACGTGATGATCCCTGCTAATCGCACCGTCGACTCCACCATGCCCCAGATCCCCCGCTCCCGTGCTGTTCCTCTCTCCTCTCTCTACCTCTTTTTCCTTTGGTGTCTTTTCTCGCACGCGCACAGGTCTAGGTTTTTCTAACAGCTCTTGAACGCATTGTGATTAGGAGATCACGCCATACCTTGACCACGCACACCAAACCCTTTGACAACGGAGAGAGAGAGAGAGAGAGAGTGAGGGAACTAGCCATACTTCAGTCTACTCATCTCAGCCTCCATCTCAGCACACCCGCCATGTCGACCACCCCAGATCCCAGCCTCCCGCACTCGCGAATCCCCACCTACCCTCTCGCACACTCCTTCCGGCAAAAGCCACGACGCCTCCCCCTAGTGCTCCGCTTCGCCAAAGGCTCCATCCACAGCGCCATCTACATACCGGTAGTGCTGCACTCGCTCTTCACCGCCCTGATCGTGTACCTGGACACCTTCCCAACGGTGCACATTAGCATCCCGGCCACCATCATCCCCTCGCTCTCCATCGTCGTGGGCCTGATGCTCGTGTTCCGCAACTCGACGTCCTACGACCGCTTCTGGACCGGCCGCAACTGCGTGACAGCCGTGGGGACGAGCGTGCGCAACCTGGCGCGTACGATATTGGTGAACAGCCAAGACGGGCAGGGAAAAGCAACGCCCGAGGAGCGGCGAGACACGGAGCGGACGGTGCGCGTGCTGATCGCGGTGCTGTATGCCATTAAACACAACCTACGCGCCGAGTTCAACATCCCGCCCGCGAGCCTGGCGAACCTGCCCCAGTGCCACTTTAGCGGCGTGCGCGGCGCAAGCTCGCGGCCTATTTCGCGCCCGCTGAGCCGACGACCGAGTTACGTGGACCGGGCACACAGCACGCCCATGACACCGACGCTGGACAAGGCCGCGACGTCGCACACGCCGCTCCTCTCGCAATCCACGGCGACGCTCGACAGCGTGCTAGAAAGCACGGGAAGCCTGTCCACCAAAAAGGACGACTACATCTCCCTGCTGCCAGACGGCCTGATGGGCTACGAAGACCGCGGCCTCAGCCTGCCGCTGCAACTCTCCATGCTGCTGGAGAGCTACATTACGCGCGCCTACCACCGGGGCTGGCTCAACGCGCCGCTCTCGGCGCAGATGAGCGGCCAGCTCAACAGCCTCGTCGACGCCTACGGGAGGATGGAGACGATCCGCTCCACGCCCCTCCCCATTGCCCATTTGATCCACGCCTCCCAGGTCCTGCTGCTATATGTCTGCGTCCTGCCCTTTGCCATGGTCGATTCCTATGGTTGGTATTCTATCCCCGTCGTTGCTATTGTCGCCTTTACCCTCTATGGTATCGAGGGCATTGGCGTGCAGTTGGAGGATCCCTTTGGCTATGATCGGAACGATATCAAGATGGATGGTATTGTGGAGGATGCGCGGGCCGAGGTGGGTGTTTTGCTTGAGGAGTGGCGGGAGGCGAAGGAGGGGGACGGGGTGTGGGGGCATGTTTTGAGTAAGTATGGGAGGGGGGTTTTTCGTTTTTTTTTTTTTTTTTTTTTTTTTTATAAGAGAGGAGTTGGATGGATGGGTGTTGGTTTGGTCGTTGAATATATATCGCGCTCTATCCGTGCTTTGCTCTTCGCTTCGCTTGCCTTTCGCTTGCCTTTGGCGTGCCTTTCACATGCCTTTTGCATGGCCCCGTGCTAATAATGAACAACAACTTCGTGCCCTCCAACGCCTGGACCGTCGTAGCGAAAGCTGGTCCGTGGAATACCTATAAACACAATACATTACTCCTCGCTCTCCCATTCCAAGTGTGCTTTTCAAAATCTTTCATTCCGTGCCCCTTTCGGTGTTCCTCTCTCCGTCTGTCCCTCCCCGTCCGACCTTGCAGGCGGACTAGTTGAATTGAACAGGCGGCATGGCGGGCGCATCCATCTCGGCGGAACCGGGCGACTCATCGTCCATGCGGCTGCCCGCTGCTCGGCCTGCGCTGCCGTCGAGCACAAACGGACCGGCGTCGTTGCGGGGCGTCATGGGGCCGTCGTGCGCGCGGTCGGGCGCGTGGCCGTCGTGGGCGGCCAGGTACAGGGGAGACAGGTCGTTGAAGCCACCGGGGCCGCGGTCGATGGATACGGGCTGCGTGACCGACGCCGTCATGGGCCCCAGGGGACGGAAGGGCGTGTGGGGGTTCGTTGTGGCGTCGTCGATGCTGATGTTCGTGATGGCGTGTTGGAGCTCGGCGAGGTCGGTGCTGCCGCCATCCGCAGTCACCCCGTTCAGAGGCAGTGCGGAGGGGCGTGGGGTGACGTGGCGGTGCGCTGGGGGTTCTCTGCGTCGGGCGCTGGGTGGCCGTCGACGGGGGCGTCCTCTTCCCAGTCCTGGAACTCGCCGGGGTCCTCGACATCGGCCTCGAGATCCGCAACGGCCCTGCAGTTGGGGCACAGGAAGTTGGGCCACGTGGGACCGTTCAAGATGGGTCTTATGCACTTGTAGTGCCACACGTGCGAGCAGGGGGCAACGAACAGAGACTGGCAGGGCTGTACCAATTAACAAGGAGCAAGGCAGAGCCAGCATGAGGACCTACGGCAATAGACATGAGGCAGATGGCACATTCCGACGTGTGTGTGGAGGCGCTGTCGCCCTCCTTCTTGGTGTTTGTGAGATTGCGCAGTCGCTGGTGGGTTTGTTTGCTGGCGAGGGTTAGCGCAGGGCGGTGGGTAGAGAGGCAAAAGGCACGCACTTGAACGTGTTGAGGCCCTGCTGCCATCCGCGGTTGCACTCGACGCGGATCTTGACGCAGCGGAAGATCATCTCCTCGCCGCCGCGGAAGTCGATGCCCAGCTGGATGATGTCGCCGTCCTTGAGCCGGAAGGGCTTGGACTCGACGTTGGGCTGGCTCAGCCTGATGTGGTTGAGGAAGGTGCCCGAGGAGCTCTTGACGTCCTTGATGTACCAGCTGCCGTCCTTGCACCACAGCTCGCAGTGCTTGCGGCTGACGACCTTGCTCTTGAAGCCAATGGCGGCGGCCGAGGGCGTGTTGGCGGGCGTGTCGGGGAGGTTGTCGCGCTCCGAGTAGCGGCCGACGCGCACGACGGCGGCCTCGTCGGGCAGGGTGCGGGTGATGGTGGGGAACTGGAGCGAGGGGCGGCCGGCGCGGGGGTCCTGGTGGGGGATGAAGCGGATCGAGGGCAGGTGCTTCTGGGCGGCGGCGGCGTCGGCGGCGTTGTCGCTGGCGCTGGCGCTGGCGCTGGTGCCGGTGCTGTCGTGGTCCGCGGGCCGGGGCGTCGACGTCGGCGTCGGCGTGGGCCCCGCGGTGTTGCGCACCGTGAGCTGGGGCGCCGCCGTCTCTGCCCGCGTTCTCGCCATCATGGGCGCGGGCGAAGCGGGCGGAGAGGCGATGGCGGCGGCGGCGGGCTGGCGGGGCTCGGCGCTGGCGAGGGGCGCCGTCTGGCGTCGAACGGGCGGCGGGAAAGGGGAGGCAGGGTGGTGCGAGGTGTGCGAGGTCCGCGAGGTGTGCGAGGTCGACGAGGCAGCCAGCGGCGAGAGGGGCGGGGCTTGGGTGTGGGTGGAGGCGCGTGGTCGGGCCCTGGGGCTGCGGGCGTCCTCACGTGGGCCGGGGCTGGCTGTGGCGTCGGCAGCGTGCAGGTGCAGGGCCTGGGTGTAGGTGCGCAGGAAGGAGATGCCGCGCTGCAGGCCCGTCGAGCGCAGCAAGGGGGGCCGAGGCCGACACGGAGACGGAGACGGGCGAGGGCGGTAGGGACGTCGCAGAAACGGTGGGGGCGGCCGGTGCTGGGGCAGTGAACATGGCCAGCCACAGGTCGGGGTGGGCACCAGGAGGCGTGGCGTGCCTGAGTGCCTGAGGCGCGGCGACGGGGACAGGCTACAGGGGACAGCGCTGGACAGACAGCACGCTCAGTCACGCCAGGTTCATGTGCACGAGGGGGAGAGAGCAGCGCATCCAAGCAGACGGGGGACGACGAGCCGACGAGACGAGAAGACGAGGTCAGGTTCTGGCGCAGCCAAGCAATGGACGAGTCGACGGCGCATGCAGTTGGCCCACGACTCGCCCAGCTCTAGACCGCAAGGCACGAGACGGTGGAACGTCGACAGCACGACTAAGGCGAGCAGCCAGCGGGGCCTGCCAGGAGCACAGTCTATGTCTGTCTCGTCTGAACGAGGAGACGAGGTCAGGGTGGGGTGGACTGCACTGGACTGTATGGCTGCACTGGACGAGGCGGCTGCACTGGACTGTACGGCTGCACTGTATGGCTGCACTGGACTGTACGGCTGCACTGGACTGTACGGCTGCACTGGACGAGGCGGCTGCATGAGACGAGGCGGCTGCACGGGACCAGGCGACTGCATGAGACGAGACGACTTGATCAACACCGTGTTGCTGAGGAACCGTGGTGGAGCCGCTTTTCCGCCGCTGCACCTGGACCGCTCCGCACGTGACGCCCTGTCATGGCATCCCGAATTTTTGGACCTGTCACTCACCACCACACTCATCGACATGCTGCGGCCCCGCACAGCACGCCCCCTCACGCGGGCTCTGTCGCAGGCCCGTCCCGCCTCATGCGCCCGTAGACGCCGACTGGCCACGGCCGTCGCCGAGGAGAGGGACCCCGTCGAGCTCGACCACATCACCACCCTCCCCAACGGCATCCGCGTCGCCACCGAAGCCCTGCCCGGCCACTTCTCCGGCATTGGCGTCTACATCGATGCCGGCTCGCGCTACGAGAACGATGCGCTGCGCGGCGTGAGCCACATCATCGACCGCCTGGCCTTCAAGTCGACGCGCACCACCTCGGGCGACCGCATGGCCGAGAAGATGGAGTCGCTGGGCGGCAACATCCAGTGCGCCTCGTCGCGCGAGTCGCTCATGTACCAGGCAGCCACCTTCAACTCGGCCGTCGACACCACCGTCGCCCTGCTGGCCGACACGATCCGCAACCCCCTCGTCACCGAGGACGAGGTCCAGCAGCAGCTCGAGACGGCCGACTACGAGATTGGCGAGATCTGGAGCAAGCCCGAGCTCATCCTGCCCGAGCTGGTCCACATGGCCGCCTTCAAGGACAACACCCTCGGCAACCCCCTGCTCTGCCCCAAGGAGCGTCTGCCCCACATCACCCGCGACGTCGTCGACGCCTACCGCCACCAATTCTACAAGCCCGACCGCATCGTCGTCGCCTTTGCCGGCGTCGACCACAACGAGGCCGTCAAGCTGACCGACCAGTACTTTGGCGACATGGCCAAGGCCCAGGGCCCCTCCCTCCTCAGCGTCGCCGACCACGCCTCGATATCCAGCAGCAACGCCCTCGAGCAGTCCTTCACCGCCGACCACCCCACCCCAACCGGCGCAGCACCCCACCAGTCGAAGCTCCTCTCCAAGATCCCCTTCCTCAAGAACTTCTCCACCTCGGCCACAGACTCGGCCTCCCTCCACTCGTCCTTCGACCTCGACTTCCCTCCCATCGACACCGCCGTCCCCTCGCACTACACCGGCGGCTTCCTCACCCTCCCTCCCATCCCCCGCCGCTCAACTCCATGCTCCGCCGCCTCTCGCACATCCACCTCGCCTTCGAAGCCCTCCCCATCTCCTCGCCCGACATCTACGCCCTCGCCACCCTGCAGACGCTGCTCGGCGGCGGCGGCTCCTTCAGCGCCGGCGGGCCCGGCAAGGGCATGTACTCGCGCCTGTACACAAACGTGCTGAACCAGCACTTCTGGGTCGAGTCGTGCGTCGCCTTCAACCACAGCTACACCGACAGCGGCCTGTTCGGCATCGCCGCCTCATGCGCCCCAACCCACGTCGCGCAGATGCTCGAAGTCATGTGCCGCGAGCTAAAATCCCTCGGCGACGAAACCGGCTACGCTGCGCTCAAAGACAGCGAAGTCCAGCGCGCCAAAAACCAGCTTCGCTCCTCGCTGCTCATGAACCTCGAGTCGCGCATGGTCGAGCTGGAAGACCTGGGTCGACAAGTACAGGTCCACGGTCGCAAGGTCGGCGTGCGCGAAATGTGCGCCAAAATCGAAGCCGTCACCGTAGCAGACCTGCGCCGCGTCGCCCGCCATGTCTTCGGCGGCGGCGTCCGCAACGTCGGCGGTGGCTCGGGTGCACCTACCGTCGTGCTGCAGGAGGGCGAACAGGAGGGGCTTAAGCGCAAGGAGTTTACCTGGGACGATATCCAGACACGTATTGCCCGGTGGAAACTCGGCCGTAGATAGCTGCCGTGTCAATATATACATGTATGATTAGCGATGAGGCGAATGAAATGACATGGTGTATTATATAGTACATGCTCGCATTCGCGGTACGGCGTATCTAGTATAGAGTCGTAGCAAACGAACTAGCAATCCACACCATCCACACCCTCCACCACCATACGATACGTGAGGGAAGCCAGATAGGCTAAACGAATCATTCCCGGTGCAGCGTATTCGCACAGAGGTCTAGAATCACCAGACAAGAGATGAAAACAGCAACAGCAACAACCCACTACTCTCTCCCCAACACTACAACACCCTAACCCCTACTGCAGTAATTCAACAGGGAATCGTGCGGGTCTAGGCAATTTCATTGAGACTAGATGGTGGTGTTGGTGTTTAATTAAATGTGGATAGACATTGTCTACTGCTTGTACGCAACTAAACTATATTATATATATATGCTGCATTCCACTACAACACGCAGTTCGAAGTAGTCGGGATACGATGATTCGAGTGCGGCAATGCGGTGTGAAGGTGAGCAGCTCGCGCCTAGCCAGACCACACCTTCGGACCCGGAGGCGTATACGTCGTGCTCTTGTCGGCATACGTGTTGACCATGATGCCAGGGTCATTCTGGCTCGCGTATCCTGGGATGGTGGCAAGGTAGTCACCGCTGGGCTGTGCGCTGCCGGAGCCCGTGACCTGTATCTGAGCGCACTCGGCGTAGAACTGCGGGTTCAGCGCTTGATGTAGAGCCAGCAGCTCGTGGCGCACGAGGTAGTTTCCTGGTGCGAGCGACTTGGGGACTGTCGACTCCCAGTACAGCTGCTTGAGGACCTTTGCAGTGCCCCACGATGTGCCGCTGAGTGGAGGAGCGGTCATGCCTTCTTGGTCGATCTGCCATGTGTTAGTTTTGGTGTTGGAGAGGTTTTTGATGATGGGGTCGGTAGACTGACCTTGAACCATTTCTTTCCGCTGCCATCACAGCTCGTGAAGTCGCCGGCACACTTGTACATCCACACCATGACCGGTCCCTGTTCGTGCGTCCACTGGCTCCAGACGGCTTTGATCTTGCCGCCGGCAGCAACCTTGGCGGACAGGGCAGCGGACGTGCCGCCGTTGCACATGACCTTGCTGTCAGTGACGGTCAGGGTAGGGTTGTAGTCGGGCCATTGGCGCTGAATCGTCTTTGGAGACGTAGCTGGGGAGAAGCCAGTGTAGCTGGGCGATACGTCAGATACTGAGCGATCAATGTAGAAGACTAAATTGCAGTAAATGCTCACCCGGGGTAGGTCACGCCGTCAATGACATAGCTCGTCACTGCGCCGTGGGCAGTAGCTTGGGCCACAAAGAGCGCAGCGGCGGTGTAGACAGTCGAGAAGAGCATGATGAGCTGGATCGAGGTGGTTGTAATCTGGTGCACGCTGTTCTGCATCTAACGACTCCTTAAATAGCATGCTGTTGCTGCCCTTAATTTCTGTATTCTGACTAACATGTCCGTTCTCCTGACTGCTGGACCACGAGACTTCCCGTTTTGCCGGAGCCAGATGAGAGCGATAGTGTTTACAGATTGAGCGACACTTGCAAAGCACTGACGACAGACCGGTTAAATGCAGCACGACGTCAGCTAATATGAGCTGTCGCAGGTAAGGAGCTCCATAGCAACGTTGATATTGACGGAAAGGGCTCGCTGGTCATCTTCGTAGACGACTTGGTCGCACTCGTCGTGTGCTGAATGTCAGGTTAGGCCGATACCAAGGGCATTCGATATCCATTTTCGCAGTACCGCAAAGCCAACTCTCTGCTCCTACTCGCTCTTTCCTCGACATATGTGCGCTATCGCTCGTTGGGTATGGCGCGTCACGTGGAGACGCGAAAGTGACGAGTTTTGAGGACGCTTCACCTGAGCTCAGTTGACTACCCCGAGATCTTCTCATCATTCTGTAATCTCGGCCTCAAAGTCAAGTTCTGCGTTCAGAATGGCGAGAGAGACTGACCCTGAGCTCACGTTGCTCTTCGATGCCTTCCACTCAGCTCACCCCAGACGCCTTTCCAGCGTGTCGTGCAAATTCCTCACGGCGTCGCCTGAGTATGCCGGGCCATTCCAAGAGGAGTGGTTGCTGCGACCCGGCCAGCTCAAGCAAGCCATGGATGCACTGCTCGAGAACAGGAGGCCCACTCCCGCCAAGCGCATCGATCCTTGGAAGCTATGTGATGGTGAGAATGATAGCGACGAGGAGGGTCGTCAGAAGCAGGAGGCTAGTCAGGGTGAGAGAGATGAAGAACGTACGCCATCCGAGCATTCTGCTTGCGAACGTTTCCTCGGCGCTGTCTGCATCATCGGCGAAGAAAAAGGTAGCGGAGGAGAAGACAGTCGCGACAGAGAAGACGGTATCAATGAGGGAGACGACAGCCACAGCGAAGTAGGAATAATGAAGTCAGAGCCATCAGAAGCTGAGACAACCAACAGCGTGACAGTCAGCTCGCACCCACAGGAGTGGAAACGGGGAGTGTACTCGAGACAGCGCTACGAGATGGCACATACAACGCAGCCCCAATTCCCAACTACACTAACAGGCGCCTTGTCCGCAATACAACACAAGTAGGACCGTGGGAGATCTACAGAGGTACCGTATCCTCATCTTCTCACTGTCGCACTTTCCACTCATCGCTAGAGGATTGGCTTGGGAAGAAGATAGACGGCCATGATGCTGGTTGCCTTTTCATCGCTGTGGCTAGATTCGCTTGGTAGATGACGTATGGGCATGGCGCTATGGCATCAATGAGAGGTGATAGCACTACGAGCTCGCTGGATCTGGATCTTGACCCGTGTCAAGGAATGGCGTTCTCACCTTGCTGTTCTGGAGTTTGCTGAGCAAGGGGACGGTGACAGGTGGTAGTTTATGTAGTGGTTGTGAAAGCCAGGCCGCGGATACAGATTAGGTAGATGTCTGCGACGTGTTGGCCCTGGCAGGACAATGCCACGGAGGTGGTGGAAAGGAAGCATGGTAGGTCTGAAGTAGGGGGAAGGGTCACACGTGATAGCATGCAGCTGCCTTTGAAAAGTGTCAATTCCATTCTCAGCGTTCCAGTATCTGCCAGCTCTACTTACGACCAAATGGACCTGTAAAACTTGCCGTCATCTCCAAAGTCTGTCAATACAACATGAGAGGGTACTTTGCATTTGCATGCCGCGCAACGTACTCGATACCCGGAAGAACGAGAAGATTGGTGACATCGTGGAATTGATGGATGAAATCAGCTCTGTCGCTGGTGAAGCCTCTGTAGGGACGCGGGGACGCTGGTGCCAGAGCGCTAGCATGGCGCAAGAAGAGCGGTTGCAGATCATTCTGCCAGAAGTCTAGAATCGTCTGCTTCTAGCGACGTTGTCGCAGCCACTCATTCGTCTCGGTCCACAGAGTCTTATTCTGTTGAGATATATTGCTTCCAGAAGCTTTGACACCAGCGTAAACAGCGTCCCACAGAGCGAACGCTGTTCGGAGATCACGGTCAAAGGCTATCGACTGTGGGAAATAGCGAGTAGACACAGTCTCGATAACCCGTGCTTTTGAATCTGCAGAAGTGGGGTTAGAGTCGTTTGTGAGCTCGTCGAGGTAGGATTTGACGCCGATGCCGAGGGCGCAGTTATTGGGAAGAAGGAATGGTAGCCTGGTTGAATGTTAGCATGACACAGAGATAACAGTGCATCTGTCGTACTTTGTTATCAACTCGGAAAGATCAGTCTGTCGATCGCAACACCCAGTCAGGAACAATTGTGTGCAAGTAGCCTCGACTAGGTCGCGCAGTGCCTGGCGAACGGTGTTCACGAGTGATCCGTATCCAAGCAGATGCTGGCTGAGCGGGCCTGTAAAGCCGATTGGCTTGTGCTGCAAAGTACCGAGTCCAGCAACGCGCGAGATTAGCATATTCGCATGCTGGTCTTTCACTAGAAGATTGTCAGCACCTATTACCAAATCATGATCGTTGTACTGACCATTGCCGCGCATGGGCGCTCCGTTGTACGGGAACATGTTGATGTCGCCGTTCAGATCTTCAAGGCGTAGTAGTTCCACCGCGAGTACGGCGCTTTCCTCGAGCTCGGCATTTCCATCCAAGGAAGCAATGGTTTGCGCAAGGACATAGCCCCAGGTAGTCAAGTTGTGACTGGCGTCGACATATTCGCGCACAGCAAGGTACCGCCATATCGAGTTGTACAAGATCTCGTCTGCTGTCGAGAGAAGCTAGCCGAAGTCAGTGTGAGCTCATATACTATCAAACGATAACTTACGTTTGCGGTGTCTTTCTTCGCGACGGTTTTTGCGACAAACTCGTCACTCGTTAGGGACAAGATAGCAGCACCCAAAGGCCCATTACCCTGTTATGCGTCAGTTTAGATCGATAAAACGCAAACTTTTCCCTACCTCATGTTGCGACACAACGTCGTTGAACACGGGCTCCTTTACATTCCACGTCTCAACGATGGATTGATGCTCAGGCAAGCCTCTCATAGAGATTGCACTCTTCTGCGGTTTCCCTGTTGCAGCGTCTGGGAACCAACATGTCAGCTCCAAATCTTTGTGCCTGTACCAATTATGGAGGGAGGTTGAGAGAAGGTTGATTGCTGTCGTCCGCAGCGGCGTAAGCTTGGAGCTGACAAGCTTCTGGTACTCGGCTGCCAAGCCGCCGTCGAATGGGGGCTGTTCATGTATCTCGCAAGATGTGCGCCACTGTAGAAGGCGCGAGTTGATGATGCCTCTCGACTGCAGGTAGTGAAGCTCATCCGAAAGGCGCTGGCCCAGGAACTGGTTCGCATCGGCCGACATCTGGCTCGCGTTCAGGGGCTCAACCTTGCCTTGGACAGTTAGGATAGGGTGGTTCTTCACTGCCAAGCGCGCCTTGCAAAACCTGTCGACATAGTCACCAAACCGTGGGTCGTCTTTGTTGTTGATGACGACCGAGTATCCTGTCCTGCCGCTGCTCATGATCATCTTGATTGCGCCATGTGGTTTGAGGAGCTCAGTTCTATTGGGCGAGCTTAGGTTGGGCAAGGTGGGTAAGAATGGCGTTCCGGCGAGTAGTAGCGCATCCACGAAGACGTCCTCGGTGACTCTGCCGCTGCTCGCGAATCGCTCCAGGTCGGCGATACACTTCGCCCGCTTCGTCCAGCTGAAGGTCTTGTCCTCGAGGTTCCATGAGGTCACGAGCTTGTCGCACTCAAATAAAAGGACTTCGGATGCGCCTGATATCGCGTGGACAAAGGCCTCCTTCTCAAGGTATGCCAGCTGTAGCGAATTAGTAAAGCGGTGCATGCTGTTCAGCGCAACCCTACCTGGGCCCAGGCGCTGTATGGAGCGACCTGGAAGTGGACTTTGCGCTCGATCAGGATGGACTGGAGGAAGCGGAAAAGATCCTCAGGCGTAACGTATGTCGACTCTCCAAACTTGGCAACCGACGCCTCGGCCTGGTTGGTGTCGTAC
Source organism: Ascochyta koolunga (assembly GCA_026119515.1). NCBI lineage: Eukaryota > Fungi > Ascomycota > Dothideomycetes > Pleosporales > Didymellaceae > Ascochyta > Ascochyta koolunga. The sequence goes on from JANLCG010000022.1 coordinate 1,221,200, forward strand.
AGGTTCCAGGCGACTGTGTTGACGCCCGCTTCCCGTTGCTTCTGCTGGAAAGGGTCGTCGGGCTTTGTGATGTCGAGGCCGCTGAAGACAAACCAGGGCTCGATCTGCAGGCTCTCGAATGTGCTCAGGTCCTCTTCGATGTACTGCTTCATGCCAAGTGGCAGACCGCCGAGTGCGGGCACAAGTGGTTCTCTGGCGCGGGGGTGGCTAAGAATGCGGTGCTGGAGATAGTGCGCGGCCTCGATGGCTACACGGCAGCCGCTGAGCTCCTGCAGCTCGCTGAGCTCGCCGATGCTGGCGTTCCATGCTTCGAAGTCGCGGATCATCGTCGTCGGCGCGTGCGCTGCTTGTTTGCGTTCCAACGTGCGACTCGCGGCAGCGACGGACGTGGGCTCAAGAGATACGAGGCCGTGAGCTTCGGTCGGAATGTGCGGGCGTGCTGACGCAAAGCTTCTGAGAGATGGGCCGCACGGTAGCAATTGCGGGGGTGATGGTCAAGGTGAAATTGGTCCCAGCACGAGAGCTCCCGCCGCTTCGTGCCTGATCCCTGCGGCGGCCCTTGTCCGCTTTCGTCGTTAGTGCAGGAACATGCCCAACTCCAGTCTCCAGACGCGATAAGAGAAGCACAAGCACGCATTGAGAATTGACAAGTGGGAATTGAGAATGAGTGTTCTGCAGCCTTGACTGTTTCCAGGCCGGATCCATTCTCAAGCAACACCAGCACCCACGGCGTCATCATCTCGCCGTTCATAGCATTGCCAGCGTTACATCCACCCCCAGGCCTGCACAGTGCCACCAACAAGAGTCCAACAGCATCGACCATGTCTCAGTCTGAGTCTGGGCTCGACGATAGCTCGATACCAGTCATCGACATCTCCAAACCGAGTGACGAGACAGCCCGCCGACTGCTTGATGCAGCCTCAACACATGGCTTCCTCTTCGTCAGGAATGACGGCGTGGCCATTCCACCCAAAGACATACGCGCCATGTTCGAGCTCGTCAGTTCCTAACGTCTCACAGCCTCGTCGCCCACTGATATCAAAACAGTCCCGAGGATTCTTCCATTCGCCCGAAGAGCAAAAATCGGAATATGCAATCCACTCAGACAAAGCCGGTGGCATCAACCGCGGCTGGGTGCGCATGGCCGGCGAGTCGCTCGATCCAGAAGGGCAGAAGGTGCACAAACAAAACCGCCCACCACAAACGCAATCCAGCCATCTAACAAGCCACTAGCAAGGCGACCCCAAAGAAGCCTTCAACATTGGCCCTGCACAACCTCACCTCCAACCGCTCCCATCCCCGCTCTGCAGCTCCGCAGACCTAATCCAGCGCTTCCAAACCGCCTGCCACTCGCTGTGTACCACCATCCTCTCACTACTAGGCCGCGCCCTCGAGATCCCAGACCCAATCTACTTTTCCTCGCGGCACGACGAGTCGCAAGGGCCGTCTGGCACCATCTTCAGAATGCTGTACTACCCACGCAACCCCACTGCAAGTCGCCAAGAAGAAGCCACCCCGCGTATCCGAGCAGGCGCGCACTCGGACTACGGCTCGCTAACCCTCCTATTCCGACTACCGGGCCAACCGGGCTTGGAGCTCTTCTCGCCCGTGTCGCAGTCCTGGGTCCCCGTGCCTGTGAACCCATCGCCTGCGACGCTTGCCGAGCCGCCTGTTCTGGTTAATATTGGCGATTTGATGAGTTTTTGGACCGGTGGTATGCTGAAGAGTACTGTGCATCGCGTCACGTTCAGTGGTGGCGAGGAGCGGTATAGTATGGCGTATTTCTGCCATCCGTTGGATGGGGCGCGGTTGGAGAGGGTGGAGAGTAGCGTGCTGGCCTGCCGGGATGATGCAAAGGGGAGAGAGGAACTGAGGAGTCAGAGGAGGAGGTTGGGGTTGCGAGAAGAAGGAGACGAGGTGCTGACAGCGAAGGAGCATTTGGATCGGAGGCTAAAGGTCACGTATGGTTTATAACGAGTGTTCCTTCGACTTGTGCTGATGTTCATGCATGTTACTTATTTGTACAAGTACGCGTAGTGCGCCGCACCATGCTAGTTATGCTTGGAATCCAAGTCATCTACACATACACCCCCACACCTGCTTGTGCACCAACAACAACTCTAGAGACCAGGTCTCCTCTTCCTCCCCGCACGGCTCGTCATCCCACTCTCACTCGGCCCATCCATGGCGCCGCCGATAGCCTGGACAGGCACACTCTTCTCCTTCAACGTGCCGCCCAACTTCTTGATCATAGCCTCTCGCGCCTTCGCCGCCCCGGGACTATCCCAGCCCAGTTCCTGACTCGGCTGATATTCGTTAATCACGATCGTCTCGTCGTCCTCGTCTTCGCCCTTCAGTCCTAGGTTGCCGGAGCTGGCATCTCCTGTAGACCCAATCGAGCGCGTAGATGTCGCACGGCCCAGCTGGCGACGTCTACGACGCTTCTCGTCTGCTTGATCAGCCGGCGTTGGCGCGGCCTTGCGGTTTGCGCGCAACTTAGTGAGAAGGTCAGAGTAGTCTTTCTCTTCTTCTGCCTCCTTCACAGGCGGTTGAGGGTCTTGGACAGGTGGAGCTGATATCACAGAGTCAGGTGTTGGTTGTCGAGGTGGCTTTGAAGAGCACGCTGCAGGTACGGCTCTGATTAGAGACTCTGCAGATGAACTTCTTTGCCTGTCTTTGGCTTTGCCGTTGGTGGCTGAGCCTGTTGGCGATGCTGAGGGACGACGGGGTGGGTTTACAGTGATGTCTTGCAACGGTAGAGACGCGTTTCCGTCGAACCCTCCCAAAGACCCATCATCGTCAAGCGCGCGAGATGTGCGAGTGCTGTCAGCTGGCAAAGTGAGTGGGTCAGTTGGCGAGGCAGGCGTAGCGTCTGCTGAGGGAGCAAGATCAAGGACTCGAGGTATTTGCGGTCCCCGAGCTCGAGAATGCTGTGGCTTTGTCACTATCCGTGGTGCATTCATCCTCTTTTGATCCTCTTGATCCTTAACACTTTCTTTCGAAAGAGCAACGGCAGGCTTCTCAGAGAGCTGCGGCTTTGGTCTTGTCTTCTGGGGCTGACGTGGTGCAAGCGTATTGAGTAAATGTTTACCGAACGGCTGCAAGGCGCCGGCGTGCAGGCATTCCCAGAGCCATTCTGCGTGCACGGCTGGGATACGTCTATCCGTGGCGAACTTTAGTTTTTGCGGGGCTGGTCTTCGGCTATTACAGACTATGACCGAGGTTTTGGCGTGCAATTGTTCGTCATAATTCGCACCTGTCGAGTTTGTCAACTCAGCATCAATAAGCATCAGGCAGATTTATTCCCGTACCCATGAGCGTGACAGCCTTCGTCACATGCAGAAGCTCGATCCCCGAGAATCCAGTAGAGTTTACCGTCAGGCCAGAGAACCCTTGTAAACGTCAGCATTACCAAACCTGCGATTTGCGCAGGGGCTAGAAGCTTACCGTTGATGCTAAGCTTATCGAAAGGTCGGCTCAAGACGTCGTCTGTGGGGTCGACTAGGCGTTTTCCATACAAACAACGTTCAACCCACCAGTTAGTGACGAGGTATGTTATGTATCCGGCGCGTTCCGGAAGCGATTCAGAAACGACATCGACCTCAACATCATGCGGTATTACGAGATATCCCGGGTTGAGATCTTCCAGAGAGAATTTATCCAGGTCAGTGCTGCTTGAGACTCGTGCGCCGTTCTTCTCTAGATGGGTTTGTAGTATACTGGTCTGGTGGACATGTCAGCTTGGCAGACCAAGGTCAATATTGCAACTTGCCTTGTCTTGATCAAAACCATGGGTGACGACGATGCGGTTTTGAAAGATGCCCTCGCTCGGGTCTGTCTCTGACGGCTGTGGTAAAGCTGCTGCAGCGGGCTTGGGGGTTTGTTTTCCTCTGCTTCGCCTGGATGGACAACGTCGGTGTTTTCCCGTTGTACCGGTGTGCCGCCCTGTGGCGTGGTCTGTTTGAACAAATTGTCTTCTTTCCATTCGTCTTCCTCCTTCTTGCCCTGATCGAAGCTCGGCGTGGTGATGCCAGCCCATAGCGCGTCGCTTTGAATGCCGAGCTTAGTGCTCGCAGCACGGCGAAGCTTCCTTCGAAGTGGGTTCAGCGGTTGAGGCTGTTCAGCATCACGCGCCCGCTTTCCAGGTGCTGGGGAAGGATGTTGTGTGCGAATCCATGCATCCTTTCCGCGCTCTTCCGCCGGCAGTGTGGGATTGTAGAGGGTCTCTTCCAGGACCATGCCCCGCTCGAGACTCTGATCGAACCACTCGAGGGTGACAATCTTCATTCGCCAGTTGAGGGCATGCTCGTATTTCTTTCCAATCGGTGCGGCGGCAATGAGGTGGGTAACGTTCTTGGTGAGGTCGCCGTGGTACTCGGCCCCGTTCTGATCGACCGTTTCTTGGATGTGCTTCCGCTGTTCCGCTGTGCCTTGTCAGCATGGTGTCACATGGCAGTGTTCGCTTCGCACGGATGCCGTACGGTTGTCGAAGCCAGTAAGGCAGATTTTGAGTCCGAAGAAGGTGGGCAGCCGGTATTGCTTCTCGAGTCCAGCCAGATCCATGTCGTCGTCGCCCTCCATCCAGACATCCCGCAGGGCCTCCAGCCACGAGGGCGACAAGACCTTGACATCCTCGCGAAGCTTGGCGACGTAGCGGTATTTGGCGCTGTCCGTGTTGCCGGCAACCAGGTGCGTTACGTCGGAGGTGAGGTCGAGCTTGATGGTCGCGCCCATCTGCGCACCGATGGCCGAGAGTACTGCCTGTCAGGAGCGGTCAGCAGAGTGTGCACGGTGAAGAGAGGGCGCACCTACGCGCTGCTCATGCGACAGGGCGGTGCAGCACAGGATGGCGCCCGCAAGAGGCAGCTGGGCCGTGGCTACATGGAACTGCTGTGAGTGCATGTCCAGTGTGCTTGGGGGCACGGGTGACTGCATTGCTCGCAGACTTAGCATAGTGGCCATCCGTCGCGTCCATGTGCGTGTGGCCCCAGACGGCAGTCGCGGTGTGTGCAGTCCAAGCGCCGAGAGGGAAGTCGCGTCGGGCTAAGCCTTGCCAACGCGTGCAGTGTGCGGGGTATCACGTGCGCCCGCCCATCCCATCTTGTATGAGCCGTCTACGCCCCGCCAAGTCCGTCTCGCAGAAGCGGGCAGATCTTGTTGCTCTTCCGCCCACGATCTGCGCAGCGCCACGAAAAGTCTTCCCTGCCGAGTATCCACCGCGGCGCGTGTCCCTGTGCGCCTCTTGATGACGACGCACCCCGAGCAGCCCGAGCAACGTCACACGTGCGCTCATCTAACTGCTGTTCTCCCGCATCTCCAGATCCAGAACCCCAACCGGTGATAGTTGCAGGTTTGGGATGTTTGCAGTTTCCTCTTGCGTTCGAAACTGGATCCCAGCATGCAATGTGCTGACGCCGGCCAACCTGCCAATCCCGGCCTGCTAACCAACATGGACCATCACGAAACCTGGGTTGAGCACGCACGTTGCAAGGTTGAGGGTAGCCGCATGAGATGGCCCAAGAATCAAGTATCTTGCACTGCAGCAGGGCGGGTGTGCCAACAGCGCCTTGACTGTGCAGTCCACTTGGACGCCCGTGGCCCTCTCCTCTCCTACTTGGCCGTCCTCGATTCTACACGATCTACCATGCCCAGCAGGAGTCGCGAGCGTCCTGGTCTTCTCAGCAGTGGCTCAGCGCGCACGCATGCTTCCGAGGCGTGCACAGCAGCGGTTTGAGCGTAGAGTAGTCAAACGAGGCGTAAGCCATCGCAGTGCCCTGCCGAGCCTGCCGTGATAGGATCGCTAGACCTTTGCAAACAAGCCTGGCAGCTGGAGCCCTGCAGCGCGTCAGTCTCGATCGAGTGTCGGTGCTCAACTGATGTCATGGCCGTCCGAGCCCTCCGCAGTGACCAGTTGAGCGTCCTTCATCTGTGCTTCAAAGCTTGACATGTCCGCGGTGCGCAGTAGTGCCGAAAGTGCTCCCTTGACCATCACCTGTGCCTGCGCTGCATCAAGAGTGCATAATCGTTACCATTACTCTAGTAGCCATCTACTCGCCGACTCGCTGCGAGAGATTGTGCGCCGTCAACTTTGGCTCAGTCCACCTGCGTTGACCCCGCCGACTGTGCTCGAGTAGGCCCGCGCCGTCATCTGCCAGAGCCACTGTATCGTTATTCCCTGGCTGGCGCATTGCTCACGGCACGTTCAGCATCCGCCCTGGATTTGCAAATTGTCTGGTCTGCCAGTGCCAGACCGTCCTCCCCAAGCGCAGCGCAGCGCAGCCCAAACCCCCTGTAGGCCCTACAGGACTTGTCGTGCTTCTAACAGTCCTCTTCTGCCCATTGGACGCGCCAACGCATCTCTCCAGAACAGGGAATACCCGTCACTTCCGCCGCATCGACACTCCCCTCTTACCGCTTCGCACGTCGTTGCTGGCTCCTGCCGCTGATCCCTTCTCAACTCTCGACATGCACCCAGATGCACAGTAATAAAATTTTATAACGTGTGAGTGCCTGTCCCTGTCTCATTTCCCCATCTCCGCCTCCGGGCCCTTTGTTTCGCAACGTCTGCACCCGTGTTGTCCCTTCCCAAAGCGTTGACATGGGACCTGGTTATGTTACCTTGACCGGGTGTTCCTTTGTAACACGCTCATGTTCCTCCTGAGTTACACACACCCTTTGTCCCTCTTGATTCAGGCGCTTGCTTCTACACACTGTACATAAGCTCCTGTGCACCCTGCATGTTGCTACGAGACACTACCGTCTCCTCCACCACCTGCAATTGGCGCCACTGACGCCTGCCTCGCCATGACAGAGTACCGTCACGTTTACTCCGACCGAGGACGTCTAAGCTACATCCCCGAACATCTACCAGAGCCCTCGCGACTCCGACGTGGTCTCTTCCAGGGTCGCCCCCGCCGACCGCACCGTATCCACATCGCACACGTCGCACCCGACCCAACCCTCTTTCGCCGCCACAGGCGAGAAACGACTAGCCAGTCGTTCTTTACAGAAAAGCTGGCGGGCCCCGCGAGAGCGCCAAACGCTATCTGCGTCACCTGCTCGACAAGCAGTTCGTCACGCCCTCCGAGCCCACAGACATTGTGCTGCCCCAGTCCTCTACCAGTAGTAACCGCACCTCCATTGCCTCGTTTCCCGAGAGTAGGCTTTCCACAGCACCTAGCGACATGCGTTCAACCCCTAGAGCTTCCGGTGCCGTGGGCTCGTTTGGCCAAATGTCGGCGTCGCAAGCTCACATCGACATGTCTCGACCCTCGTTGTCGGACTCGCAAGTTTCGTCTGGGAGGTCCTCAGCCAAGAGTGCCATCAGCAGCGTGCGTGCAACGCCTGAAGAGAAGCCAGTAGCATCAGGAGGCGGTGTAACCGTCAACATTGCCCTCACTGAGCCTGTCCTATTCCTCCAGGGTTTTGAACAAACCGAGCACTCTGAGCGAAACACTGCTATGCTCCGCGGATCTTTGATCCTGAAAATCACAAAGCCCACCAAACTCAAGGCCATTACACTGAAATTCAGAGGAAAGGCCGTTACAAAGTGGCCTGAGGGTATCCCCCAAGAAGGTCGATTTTGAAGAGGTGGATATTCTCATGAACCACACGTGGCCGTTCTTTAATGCTCAGTTCCCCACCGCCGAGAATGGCACTGGCGCAGACCGTGTGGAGCTTTACAAGAGCGGTGGAGGCCTCGGTTCTTCACCCAACACATCATCGACAAACCTCACAACGAAAGAGGCGAAGAGACTATCCCTACAGGTGAACCACTCACGCAGCTTTGGAAAGGGCGAATCCCCGGCTGGTGGACCTTCAATAGCACAGAAAGGTTACAGAACCTTCGGCGCGGGCGAGTACATGTACAACTTCGAGCTCCCACTGGATAGCCACCTACCAGAAACTATTGACGTCGACCTCGGCTCTGTCAAGTATGAGATGGAGGCTACCGTTGAGCGAGCTGGAGCGTTCCGCACGAATCTTCTTGGCACTAAAGAGGTCACGCTCGTTCGCACGCCATCAGAGGGCTCGCTTGAACAGGTCGAGCCCATCGCAATTAGCCGCAGCTGGGAGGACCAACTACATTACGATATTGTCATTTCTGGAAAGTCTTTCCCACTGGGGGCTCAGGTCCCTATCGCTTTCAAGCTTACCCCGCTGGCAAAGGTACAGTGCCACCGAATCAAAGTCTTCGTCACAGAAAACGTCGAGTACTTTTGCAACCAAAAACGCGTTCACCGCATGGAGCCCGTAAGGAAAGTGCAGCTCTTCGAGAAGCGCGCCGATGGACCACCCACAAGTACCTTCCCCGGTAGCACGATGAGGATAGTATCAGGGGCGGTGTTCCATACGACCAAAGAGCTGCAGCTGCACGCGGTGAAGACGTGCAAGTACAAGATCCGGGGAATTTGCTTGGTGACCTCAACGGGGAAGGTAACATTGGACCCACCGAGATGGAGTTCAATGTGCAACTGCCAAGCTGTCACAATCTGCGGGACAAGGACAAGCTGTCTCGGTTACATTTCGATACCACGTACCAGAACATCCAGGTACACCACTGGATAAAGTTGGTCATGCGCCTCTCGAAGCCCGACAAGACGGACCCAACGAAAAGACGGCACTTCGAGATCTCAATCGACTCGCCGTTCCACATCCTCTCCTGTCAGGCTACACAGGCAAACACAGCACTACCAGCATACTCATCACCTGAGCCTTACATTGGTGATTCGCGGGTACCCGAGTGCGGCTGCCCAAATGCTCCCATCCGCCGCACGTCTCCGACCGGTCGGGTCCCAACGCTAAGCTCGATGGGTCGTGCGAGAGGCAACTCGGATACACCCCTTTCAACACCAATACCGACGCTCGCACGGCCACAAGCAGCACACATTGGCGGTCCGGCCGATAACACTGTACAACGACCCATCCATCTCCTCCGTGTGCCATCCTTTGCACCACCAGACTTCTCAGAAGAAGCGCCACCGCCACCCCTCGAAACTCCACCGCCTCTATACGAATCCATCGCGTCCCCTACAAGTGGTCTCGCAGACTATTTCGCCCGTTTGTCCGACGCGTACGATGACGAGAGCGAGGGCGAGCGCGCAGACCACCGCCGTATTGAGATCCCCTTAACGCCCGGTGGGCGCACGGCCCGCAGCATGGACGAGAGGAGAATGTGGCTTCCTGTCGGGCATTGATCTCCACGAAGTAAACAAAATCAAGCATACAGCACGAACCAAGCATGATTACAATGACGACACGAGTTATGGGCTTGGGCTGCATCTACTGGCTGCATCCAGGTTATATGAAACGGAAAGGGGAATATAGGGCGGTAATCTCCTATGTATATTTTCTTTTGTCAAATCTCTCGGCTCGTCACATCTATCTGGGCATCTTTGATCTTCTTGGCGGCATTTTCAATTTCCTTTAATGTTTGTTGTATATGGAAACAAGGACAGCAAGGCGCAAACAGAACGCATGGCATATATTACACGACCACATAGCTTTCAGGCACGCGATACGATACCAATGTACATACATACATCATACATAAATACACACAAACATAGCACTATCAATATTTCCACCCAAGAAACCATTTCTCTCTCGGCTTTACTCCTGACTCGTATCATGCCGCCTCCACCGTTTCCGTTTCCCCACCAGCGTCACGCCTCACTCACACATCCCTGTCGACTCACATCATAAACACAATAACAATACCTGTCAAAAACTTGTCAAAAACTAGTCAACAACGTCAACACGCCCCCATCCCTGTCCTCAGTCGCCCGCCCCGCCTCGCTGCCAGGGATCATCCTCGCTCGTCAGAGATCGTCATTGCCGTCAGAGATCGACTTCGCTGCAAGAGATCGACCTCGCTGCTAGGAAACAACCGTTGGGTCGCAATAATGTCCGCTGCTGGAAGTTGAAAATCTAGTATCTACTCGCCGCAGTTCTCGCCGCAGTTCTCGCCGCTGTTGATAGACTATCTGGTCTGGCATCCGCACTTGCGCTTGCTTGGGTGCTGGTAAGTACTTGCGCTGACCACCGCTGATCTCTGGCGGTGTTGGTGCTTGTTGATGGTGTTTTGGGTTCGGATTTGCGCTACCTATCTCGCTATCTAGGTATTTACCTAGTCTGGTTTGGTGTCCTATCATAATGTCGTGCACGCGTCTATCTAGTGCCCTGGACACAATACGGAACGCGTTCCCCCAGCATCGAGATCTACACGGTAAGCCTTAGTTGCTGGACAGGTAGGTTGGTAGGTAGGTAGGTTTTAGTGATTCAGCCTCACTTTGTGGGCCGGAAGGTGTGGTGCGGTGCGGTGTGGTGATACTACTCTACTAGACTATTGCAAATGTACACAGTGGTGGGGGTGGATTATTTTCCAATGTTTTTTTATTTTTTTCTTGACGTGTGCATACAGGTCGTCGTGCGCTGATCTTTTGTGGGGTGGTGTTGGTGAGAGAGGGGGTAAGGCGGTTTGGGAACGAGGGGTGCGGTTTATATTTCCCGTTTTGGGATTGGGGTCGACTTGTTGGGGCTAGGTTTCTTTGGTGTTGGGTTTTGTGGGTAATGTATGTATTTGCATTACTATGGTCTCCGGCGAAAGTAAATACGGAGGAAAGGTATTTTCTTGGTCTTGCACCAACCAGCGAGCGCCCTCTTTCTTTGTTATCTGCTAAAGCATCTGTGCGCGCTTGTCATAAACACCAATAGGCGTTTCTGCACAACAGCCACCGCACTGGCCATGGGACTCTACTTTCGCCGGAGACCATAGCATGTACAATGTGACCACTGCAAGGGACCCTAATCTCTATAGGAAAAAATCCTTGGAGGTAATTTCAGATACGCATGGCGCTTTTCAGCATTCTACTAAGTGTACAGTGATTGGAGGAGTGTAGAGGTACTCGTGTAATGGACTGCTGTTTCTTGGTCTCTGATACAACGATACTCAGAGCCACCGTCGGCAGAACCGTCGCGATTCTCACGACGACTCTCTGTTTGCCTGGTGACTGCACTGCAGCACTTTGAATGCTTGCACGCTCTCCACCCTCAGGTCTTCTGGTAGTTGTCTCTGGCACCTCAATCCGGGCGATTCTAGTGTCGTGCTGGAACTGGGTAGCATTCAAAGTGCTCTTATTACCCACCTCGACTTTTTAAAAAAAAAAATCGTCGTCTTGCTCAATTGAAGCCCTGGACCTGCGATTGTATAGTGAGTGTATTTTTCTGATCACAACTTGCAGAAGTGCAGAGACTGTATCAAATAACGGATCGATGTATAGTGCGCCAGTCTTGGAGAGGATATTGAGCTACGTTGTATGCTCAAGAACACCTTCAGTAATCCTACTCCCCAAGTCATGTTTGTGGTAAACCAGTATGACTGCCCTTTGCGGATGTCTTTGGCTGATTGATCCTGCTGCGTCATTATGGTTACGACAAAGACGGGATTTTCTTGTGCATCGCTTCTCTATTTACCGGTGCGGGGTGCCTCTGGTGATAAGAGGCCAGTTTTTGCCAGCCAGGTGAGCAGATAAAATAGTATTGGTGATGGACATGTAAGTGACTTGTCGAATCTGACGGGTTGTAATATTACTTAACGAGAGCCTGCCATATTTGTTGCTGAGTATGGTGCTTGGACAGAGCACAACTCATATTTTCTTGGGCGATGAAAAGACCTATAGTTGCAGTGCAGATAATCAGTTAGCATACATGGGTGCCGAACAGTTGTGAGGTTTCCAGTGATGAATGGCAGTCCTCATGTTAGGTATGTGGAGTACTTCCATTGGCGATCTCTTATATTCTATACCATTTGCTGTGGCATCTACTTCGTTTGCCTATGTTTTCTCCTATCCTCTATAGAAGATCAGAGGAGAAGATTTTAGTATATCTTAGAATTTACCATGCTGCCAGATAGACTGGCGGATGGGTACCCCTTACCTAGCGTTGGGTATAGGTTAGGTATAGGTCGCACAGACATAGGTAAGGTATAGGTAAGGTCGCTTGGGCCATAGGTAGGGTATAGGTAAGATCGCTTGGGCTATAGGTAGGGTATAGGTAGGGTCGCTTAGGCTATAGGTAGGGTATAGGTATAGGTCGCACAGACATAGGTAGGGTATAGGTACCTGCTAGATAGCCCGGATGGCCCGGATAGCCCGGATAGCCCGGATAGCCTAGATACCTTAACCCTTAACCACCTTTTCTTAGTATCTAAGAGTAACTATCTATACTCTGTATGTTACGTCTATAGAGCTGCAAGGCATATAGCAGTAACTACTTCTAACTAAGCATTGTAATAAGTGTCAGAGTAAATTCTTACAATTCTAAACGTATATTCTGTGATAAATAACTGTGATAAAAACCTATTCCTAGTCACGTGCTACCCTACCTATACCTATACCCAGTTTCGTGCTACCCTACCTATACCTATACCCAGTCACGTGTTACCCTACCCAAAAAAAGTTGGGTAAGGTATACGAGGCTACCCTACCTTACCTTACCCATCCGCCAGTCTACTGCCAGATGTTCTAACCCATCACAATCACAGCTTTGCCAGTAGACTGCTGCCCTATAGGAGCCTCGTGAGAAGTGGTAAAGTAAAGGGTAGTAGTTCAAGTGAACACTAATTCTGAGTCGTGTAGCTATATTCCCCAACTCCTAGAACGACTTACTATGAGCACAACCCTCTTGTGAAGTTTAAAGATACCAGTATCCTTCTGTAGGGTGGCACTATGTGGTATCTGCTTTTGGTCTGCTGAGTTCCGAAGTCTCTGTTGTGTAGATCTAGTCGTACGTTTACTCCAGGCTGGTATAAGTGTCGAGTCATAGGATTGTAGATGCTGCAACATTTTGTGATATTACCCGCTTCTTCTTATATGCTGATACCTCTGTAAATGCATATCAATCTCTTTATTTGTCTCGATTTGAATGTAGTTAGACATATTGTGTTGATGTTGTGCGGTGAATTTTCCAGCGTTTTGGACAAGTAGCCTTGAGTAGCTATGGCAGTGTACTTTATTTTCTGTTGTAACAAGATATTGACTCTTGCGCAACAACAAGTCGCCAAAAGAACAGGCTCGAGAGCCAAGCATTGAATTTTCGATGTCTAGAGCCTTTATATTACGAAACATTGCCGGTAGTTGTGGTGGTTCTTTTCATAACAAGACTGCAAGTAGTAACCAAAATTCAAGGTACATTGACTGCATCAGACAGAACTTGGATCAGCTACATACATCTGGATGTTGGTATACACGCCCAAGTCACTGTATAACATTTGTTCTGCAACATGAGAGAACCTCAAAATGAGGTGGAGCACACCAGAGTTGAGGTTGAAGGATTGCAACTCTCAGGGACCGCATTTACATGACAGGTCGTAAGTGAAATACATCTAAATCCTTTCTAGTTTAGCAAATATGGTACATTGCGGAAAGCAAGCCAAGATAAGGTGAAATGATTTCGGAGATGCGCAGCCTAGTCGTCTTGTACGAGCTCCAATACATGCTTGTCCTTGCACCTGAACGCCAACACTACTTAGGCCAGGAATTCAGATTCCAAGTGTTTTTGTATACTTCATCGATGTGGAGTATGGCCGGCTTGAGCGGTGAATGCAAACCCTTCACTATCTTCGAAATATGAGCGGGGTGGGCTTCCCCACGTTGGTAGAAACACTGCCGAACCAAGAAAACAGAACGTTTCGGTGGCGGTTGGCGCACGGATCCGCGATTCAGTGGGCGTCCAATCGGCGTCACCTGGTTTCCGCCAGCTGTGTTTCTCTCGTCGAGAGGTTGGACTGTTATAACTTCTGTCCGGGAGTTGTTCATGCAATACTCGACCCGCTGTTCGCATTTATTGTGAAATCGATATAGCTGACCACGGACGTTGGAGACGCTGAAGTGGCGCCTATAAGCCGACTTCCGGCTGAGAGGACTGTGGAATTGCGTCACGCCAAGAACGGCTCTGCTGAAGCCAAGGACTTAGCAACGATAATCCTGCATTAGAGATTAGCAGCCGGAGAAACGCTCTTTGTTATCTACCCTCTTCGACTTTTGTTTACCACGGCGACGGTCTCACAAAGGTGTTACAGAGTGAACAGTAGTGCCATTGAGCCCAGGAACGCGGTGTGGTTCAGTTGAACGGACTTTGGTCGGCTACTGCAAGCGACCTGACATCCGCGCATACGCAGTATTGCACCTCCAGGTTGCCTCCAAGCTTCGACGGACGCTGTGCCCAGCAGAGCTTTGCATGTTAGTAAGCCTTTTCAGATCCTTCTCTTCTCTCACAGTCTTGGTCTTTCTTGACCTCGTCTTCCTCCTCCAGCATCACTGATCTGCCACTCGCAGATACGGTCGCGTCTTCCCCACGACCCCACTCGTCCCTGCCTACGATACTTCTAGACGTCACTGCCACTCGGGCAACATTTGGAGCGGCGACTGGGCGCATACACATATACATGCATCCGACCCAGGCCTCACCTTTCTGTACTATCGGCCGACTACGACAGCACGGCCCCGGCCCTTCCAACACTGCGCCCTGACTGCGCTCACATCCACGACATCGTCTCTTGTCAAACAGTAGATTTCTAAGCTTTTGCTCAAGCTCAAGGGCTTTCTAGGCAATACCCACCACAAACCCACCACAAGCCGGCTAAGCGGCACGAAGGATCCGAACCCAGCACCATGGCGTGGGATCACCTTTCTATTACCAAACCGCACTTGGTGTACATTATTCTTGGTGGCTTCACCACCCTGTTTATGTTGTGTTCATCAGTAATCAAGGAGCGCTTGTATATTGGTGAAGCTACAGTTGCAACGCTATGTGGTATCATATTTGGCCCGCACGCTGCAAATCTAATCGACCCATCGACATGGGGCAATGTCGACCTTATCACCCTGGAATTTTCGCGCATTGTACTGGTCGTGCAATGTTTCGCTGTAGGTGTCGAATTGCCCAGAGCGTATATGGAGAAGCATTGGAGATCCGTTGTCCTGCTGCTCATTCCAGTCATGACTTTTGGCTGGTTGATTACGAGTCTCTTCATTTGGGGTCTGTTCCGTTCACACGTGAACTGGCTTGACAGTCTCTGTATCGCTGCCTGTGTTACAGCGACTGATCCTGTCCTGGCATCCTCCGTCGTCGGAAAGGGCAAGTTCGCAAAGCGCGTTCCGAAGCATTTGCGAGATTTGCTCTCTGCTGAATCCGGTTGCAACGATGGCATGGCTTTCCCATTTGTTTACCTGGCTATCTACTTGATTCGCTACCGCCCAGACGCCAACAAGGTCGCCCTACACTGGTTCTGTTATACCATTCTCTACGAATGTATATTTGGCGCTCTCTATGGAGTCATTATCGGCTACGTTGCCCGCCGCCTGATTCGAATTGCCCACGAGAAGGATCTGATCGATCGGGAGAGTTTTCTCGTGTTTTACTTCGTTCTAGCCTTGTGGTGCGCTGGTTCGGGTGCACTGCTAGGGTTAGACGATCTACTCGTAGGCTTCGCTTGTGGAGTGGGTTTTTCCAACGATGGGTGGTTTCTCGAGAAGACCGAAGAATCGCACGTATCAAACGTCATCGACTTGCTCATCAATTTGGCTTTCTTCGTCTACTTCGGCTCCATTATTCCTTGGACTCAATTCAACCAGCCAGAACTCCTTGGTATTAGCCCCTGGCGTCTGGTTGTCTTGGGCTTGCTGGTACTCTTTTTCCGCCGGCTTCCCATCATGCTCGCGCTCAAACCTTTCATCCCAGATATTAAGACGTGGCGAGAGGCTTCTTTCGCCGGCCACTTCGGACCCATCGGCGTCGGTGGTATCTTTGTCGCTATTCTTGCAAGAGCTGAGCTGGAGACCGAATCCACGACTCCCTGGCTGTGCTTCCGGAGGAAGGATTTGAACATCTCAACATCATCGAACTCATCTGGCCAATAACGTGTTTCTTGGTCATTGTAAGTATCATAGTCCACGGAAGTTCAATCGCTGTCTTTACTCTTGGCAAGCGTATCAACACACTCACGATTTCAATGTCTTACACCCAAGCCAATGAGGATGGGCCAAGCTGGATGGATCGCCTCCCACGCATTCAGTCTCGATCAAAGTCTCAGATGTCTGGCCGCCGTTTCTCTGAGTCATCGATGGACGAGAAGAACGAATCAGGAGAAACAGGACCCGGCCTTCTCCCACCCCCTGGGTACGGAGGCAATTTCCTACGTCGCCAGAAAGAAGAGGAGGAAGCAAGCCGATCTGGCTCTGTTCGCCCAACAGCTCGACAGCGGAACTCGAAGTGGGATGCCGGTCGCGGGCCAGGTGGCCCTATTTCGCAATCCGCGATTCACCCAAACAGACGTGACGAGGAGAAGGCCGAAGCTATATCACCAGAGGACGACACAGACACTTTTGATGATAAGATGGCCGTTTCGAGCGACAGCTCATCGAATGGCAAGGGCAAGATGAAAGACATCCAACCGGAAGAGGAAATCTACCAGGAAGGGAGAGAGACAGTTATTGAAGACAAGGAAGGTAACGTTCTCGGTGTTCGAGATAGTCATGGCGAGCATGGAGCTCAACGACGAGAGTCAGATATACGAGAGGCACGAAGATTGATGAAAAAGGAGCATGTGGAGCGTGGCGTTGCGCAAAAGGAACACGAAGGCAAGGCAGAAAAGGCGCCAGGGCAGGCGGTGAATGCAGTCGAGCACCCTCAAAAGACATGGCGCAAACGGATGCAGAGCTTCACCGGTCATCATCACAACGAGGATGGAGAAGTAATTGAGAAACCAAAAGCGCAGAAGCCTGAGCGTCAGCGAGGCCCGGCACTCGCTTACCAATTTGGCAATACCATCATTGTCGAAGATGAAGATGGCGAGGTGCTCAAGAAGTATGATATCCCGTCCAGGCCAAAAGAAGGAAAGGAGCAACGACCAGGAGCAGCGCGTGGGGCCTCGATGGTCGAGACGTCTGGCCGTGCCATGCAGAGTTTGAAGCGCATGGGCACGCACATGGGCATACCAACGCACCACGAGGCAGGGCCTTCCGAGATCCAAGGTGCTGAAGCGAAGACGGGTGCTGCTGATGGAAAGAAAAAGAAGAAGAAGGAATCCGATGAAGATGACACAAACCTTCGGTTTACACTTGAGGCCGGTGGGCGTAGGATGAGCAAGTCGGAGTTCATTGAGCAGATGACCCAGTTGGATCCCAAGGCTCGTGCTAAGATGCTGCAGAACAGCAATGTTCCAGAGTCCGTCAAGCGTGAGGCACACCAGGATGCCAAAGATCACCACCGCCGAACGCAAGCAGCATCAGAGGCGAATATACCTCCTATTATCGGCGAAGAGGGCGAAGCTGAGTTGCACAAAATTGAGTCTCCGGTAGCCCAAAAGGAGGGCCAGCCTCGTGGACCTGAAGGTTTGACCCTGGTCGACAGCAATGAGGCGCATGTGCCTTTCCACTCTGTTCCACAGACTTTGGCGGATCACTCGTTCGACCAGAAAAACGAAACTGCAGCACAACGTCGCCGTCGTCTTGCAACGGAGGAGTCTAAAGCCACCCCTGGGGTAGCTGACAACGGAGAGAACGATGATGACGAGACCCCCTATGGAACGTCGTCATCGCCTCGCTGCGCTCACGGGATCCACATCTCCTCCAGCAAGCCAAGCTCGTCGTCCGATATCGCCGAATCGGCAACCATCAGCTTCTAGCGACGGTTTCGAAGGCGAGACGGCAGCCGAGCGTAAACGCCGCCTTGGTGCTCTGGGAGTAGGTGGAGAGGACACTCCTGAGTCTGACTCTGAAGGTGAACCCGAGACTGGTGACCCGATGGAAACCGGTCGTGGCACGCACTCACAAGCAGCCAAGCAGAACCTTGCACCTTCTCGGGCCCCGGGCATTCGATTTGCGGACCAGCCCCGCATCCCTACGAAGGATGAGCGTGCCGCTGAAGAGGCCAGAGAGAAGGAAGAGACGGAAACCGCAAAGAAGAGCAAACTCAGCGGCTTCCCCTGGGGCAGTCGTAAGTAGAGTGGTGGAGCAACCGTGGAGCATGACATGTCGGAAATTTTACGTTCGGCATCTAACGTAAAATTATGCTAGTTACAAGCATAGCATCCAGGCATTGGTAGGAATGCTTTCATTTTTGTAGACGTGTGTTTGTTCGCATTTCAGCGTGCATAGTAATTAACAGGTATACGTTGCAGCTGAGGCATGTAGAGACATCTGTCACACTTGAAGTCAATATAATAGATGTTTATACACTTGGATTGTTCAAACTTCTGAATGCACATAGTCCATCTTGTTATTAGCACCTCGTACAAAGGCTCAATAACATCAAAAGCCCAAGGCATCCCGCTCGGCCCACCTTTTCCCGTTTTGCAAGTACCGTAAAAACTTGATTCTTTCGCCGATAACTAGCTGGGCACGGCACAGCCCAGATAACCTTAGATAAACCCCCACAAGATACTGCATTATTTGGTGGAAGTCATCTATGCTAGGCCTCTATAGGTAGGAGCTCCGAGCTAGTCAGATGAGGGGTGCAGGGCTATGCATGTGCTAAGACATCAGAATCTCGTTAGGGTACCTCTACAAAAGTAAATATGTACTGCAACGACATTAGTGTACCCTATTTTAGCTAGTTATTAATCTATTACGATGTGCAGAGACCTCTATTGACACCTAATTAATCTAGTAATGCTTCTTAATCCTCGCTGCCCTTCTAAGCTAGCTGCCTCCTTAACCGCTACTGTTACCTACATACGGTATTATTGTACTTACAAAAAAACTGTAACACATACAGCTCGGCCCCACTGTGCTACACGGCCCTAAAAGGTACAGTGCGCTGCATAACAGCATCTAGGAGCCGAATGGCTATGTACCCAGGCAGAGCCTAAGTACTGCCCGTGACACAGACTTATATTTATTTGTTACTATCTCCAGCTTATTATTTTAGCTGCAATTAATGGTATTAAGATAATATAGATAAATTGTAAAAGTATTGTTTAACTGCAGGTTCCCGTTAACTGTCTAATAGGTCCTTGGCAGTTACCTAACGAGGCCTAGCATAAACGACTTGCACCAAACAATGCTGTATATAGCTTGTCTTATTGGCCTTCCCTGTTTACATGTGCTATCACGTGGCTGTGCTCAGTACGCATTCAGGGTTTCTTATTTGATCGTTTAAGCGACTCCCCATTGTTCCTAGCGTTCGGCGAAGGAACCAAATTTTTACGCCATCACCCTTGAAACGGCAGTTGCTTTTTTATGGCATCTTGGCACCCAGTTCCCACGTGAAAATCTTATCAATCTGATAAGATGATCAGATAACCCCAGGCCTCGCTAATGCAGCAGCGCGTCCAATAGAAGGGCTCGTTGCGAAGCAGGAGCTATGAGTGCATCATATGTATACGCATTTCTAGATCGGACCATGTCGTTACATAATTAGTATCTCTTGGACCGGCCGATGACGGAAGGAGGGGTACTTGACAGATGGTGATGTGGAGGGCTATATGATGTACGCGCTGCTTCCATAAATTTACACATACCCAAGAGCTCCCTACCATTCATACCCTTCCACACATAACCGCTACTATGGGCTCAATCGCACAACAGTCTCCCGAAACATTGCTCACAGTAGCAGCGAAGATCACCGAGTACGCACAACAACTCACAAAAGAGCTGGAAGCAGGCAAGGTTCCGCCCGTCACACTAGAGGCAGACAGCCCAATCAAGTATGAGTCGCTACCAGGAAACTCCTTTTTCATCAGACAGCAGCTTGAAGATGCACTCAAAGACATGTACATCCTTAGTCAGGGACCCAGCGAGAGTACCTTCAATTACTGCCATACCGTGAGTTGTGTTGAGTCATGATGTGTAGGATACTGCTAATGGATGAAAGGCGGTGCCTGATATTGCGACCTTGAACGTACTTAACCAATTCGACTTCTGGAATGCGGTACCTTTAAGCGGGACAGCCACACATGAGCAAGTCGCAAAGTACACCAACCTTCCCGTCGAAGTCGTGCAGCGTACACTTGACCATGCCGTCACAATGCGCTATTTTGCACGCCCAGAACCCACATCAACATCTGTACAGCACACATCCCGCTCTGCGGCTCTCGCCAACGACTCTGGGCTCAGTGCGCTTGTGCAGATGGTGCTCGATGAGACAAGCCCGCCAATGATGGTGCTGCCCGAAGCTCTACGCCGCTTTGCGGTCGGTAAATCTGAAATCCCTAGAAACCAGAAGGACACAGCATTCCGGCTCTGCCATTCTGGAGGTATTTGGGGTGATTACGAGAACACATGGGAGTTCATTGAAAACGATGGCGAAGGCGAGAAGAAGGGATGGCGACAGAGGAACTTCATCAAGTTCATGGCGTATATCAAGGATCTCTTCAAGACAGAGAGCATCCTGCTCGATGCAATTGATTGAAAGCTGCAGGCAACTCAACTGTCGTTGATGTAATTCCTACTCGTATCATTTCTCAGAAACATGACTAATAAGCCCCAGCTCGGCGGCTCAGCAGGCCACGACGACATCGCACTCGCCAAAGCCTATCCCAACCTGAAAATCGTAGTCCAGGACCTGCCCCAAGTCGCACCCGTCTTCGAGAAGGAATTCCCCGCAGATCTGAAACCCCGCGTCTCCTTTCTCGTCCATAATCTCTTCGATCCGCAGCCCGTGTCGGCGGAGATCTACATTCTGAAATGGATCCTGCACGACTGGCCAGACGTCGAGTCTGTCGCCATCCTCAAAGCCTTGGTGCCTGCTCTCAAGCCCGGCGCGAAGGTTTTATTCATTGACTACGTGGGCAAGAACGATCCGAGTGAGGATGCAGCGCTGCCGCATTCGATGAGAGCATTTGGCACCGCGACGGACATGCGTATGATGGCGCTTTTCAACGCAAAGGAGAGGCCAGTTAGCGCGTGGAAGGATATCTTCAGGCAGGCCGACGAGCGCTACGAGGTCAGCAATGTGAAGGCGGACCCGCTGACGTTCATGTGTGTGCTGGAGGCTACATGGCGGGGGTAGATTTCTATCACGGCCAACTACCTCCACTGTCTTGAGGAAGCTGCTGTCTTAAAACGTCTCTTGCTACTCTTTCATATCCAGGAATGTGGAAAGTGCACATGGACGTCGATGCAAAGCTTATGCAGCCTTTGATTCCGTCTTGGCACAACCGACCATGAATGAACAACTACTTCCAAACCGAGATCCGAACGTGAATCCAGCCCCACTTGTGAATACTGTTGCGCATGCGGGAGCTCTCAAGACGCCATCAAAACGCCCCGATACTCCTTCACTGCGGCGTTTTTGCCACGTCGAAAACAATGTGCGGCTAGCAGTGCATCGAAGCTTCGCAGGCCTGTTGCAGGTATCTGTGCTAATAATATTGCAGTCAGTTGCTTGGGAAGGAGTAGGCCTAGAAGACGTTAGAGGGTTGCCGGATCGAATGACTAGTCACTGCTGCACATGATTCCCGTACCATGACATGTACTTGGAAAGGACGCAGGAAGAGCAATACTGCTTGGCAGAATAAAATGAAATCTGCTTGAGGTTTCTCGTGCGTACCCGAGATGAACGCACTGGCTGGAACGAATATGAGGGACGGGCTGGTGTTCTATGCAGTCTACGCACCCTGTCGAATGGGTACGCATGCTTCGAGACAAAGAGAGCGTCATCACGGTAAGATTTCCCCAGGTGCGGAATCGCTGTGCGTACCAGCTTTTGCCACGCTATCGCTGGTGCTTTCTTCCGCCTTTCAATCTGATGGACGTGATGGTGTCGTAGGGCTGTTGGAGCGACGTACCCTGATGGAGTTCCGAAGCCGATGGGATGGGATTGAATTGGAAGCTAGAAGTGCTAGGCACTGCACGAGTGCAGGTGTGTGTCGCGATAAAGACGGATATGTCTGGTTGTGTTGGATGTGATGATGGGACGAAAGCTCTGAACAACCATGACAACCCGAAGAACAGCAACAACAGCACTAACAACAAGGAATAGCAGAAAAGATAGTCAAAAGTCGAAGTAGTAGCAGCAGAAGAAGAAGAAGAAGAAGAAGAAGAAGAAGAAGAAGAAGAAGAAGAAGAAGAAGAAGAAGAAGAAGAAGAAGAAGAAGAAGGAGAAGAAAAGTAACAATATTTCATAGCACATAAGACGTTTCCACCCAAGGCAAGCCGAAAGAGCAAAGCAAGCCATAACGATAAACAAAATGATGGAAAAAACACCACCCTATCTCATCTAAGTGAGAAAGCTATAAAAAAACGCCTGGTCCCTAGGGTATTGTCAAATGAGAAACTCCACTCCACTAGTACCATCTCCTACTCCTCGTCCTCGTCCTTCTAGTCCTCCTAGTCATCCACATCCACCTCCTCCTTCTCTGCTTTGTTTGTTTATTGCCATCTCTGTCGCTATCTTATTCATGACATGCGTAGCTGCACTTTGTTTTGCTGCCGTCCAGCAGCGCGACGTGCCCGGCTCATGTGACTGAGCTGGCTCTTCTTGCTCGTGCTGCTGCGGGTAGATTTCATGCGGTCATCCACAAGGCTAATTGAGCAGCTTGTCCAGTTCCTCTGCGTGGTCCTTGATCCCTCGACGAACAGGCCGTCTATTAGCAGATGGAGTGGTCTTTGCATGGTGCCGTTGATCATGAGCAGCAGGTCGCGGATCCTGCTGCTGTCATCACCCCTCATACAATCTCACACTCTGCTACCGCCCACCCGCGGTACTTGTCTTACTCATCTGACTGAGCTGGCTCTTCTTGCTCGCACCACTACCATTGCGCTTCATACGGTTGTCCACAAGACCATTGAGGAGCCGGTCAAGTTCTGAGCTGAGGCTCTGCACGGCCTTTGATTCCTCTACAAACAGGCCGCTCATCAGCGGGTGGTCTTTGCCGACAGGGACGACGCCCGTCGTGTCGTTGATCATGAGGAGCAGGTCGCGGATCTCGCTGCCGTCGTCGAGGTACGAGCGCAGACAGGCGTCGGACCAAGCGGGCAGGGTCGCGCTCTCAGATGATACGGGGGCCGAAGAGGCGGTGGGCGAGGTGTTGAGGTTCAGCGGTGTAGGTGCGGCGCGAGATGGGGGCGGTATCAGGGTTGCGGGCGCGTTGGAAGAGAGGAGGGTTGGTGATGGCGATGTTCCGGTGCGAGGTGCTGCCGCGCTGAGCTTGTCTGGCACGATCGTGTCCGGGGTTGCGTCATCCAGGTCTGGCGTTGATACGCGCGAGCTTGTGTCGGCAGACGAGTTGTCACCGGTAAGCCCTGGGGGCTGCTGAGCGTCCGACTCGAGATCTCTGGCTGGCGCGACTTCCTTGACTGTGGGCTGTGCATCTGCGGCAGAGACGTGGACGGGCGACTCGGACAGACGGCCAACGGGCTCAGTCACTGTCTGTTCGCGCGGCTTGTCTTGCGCGTCAGGGTCGGCAAAAGGGTCGTCGCTCTCTTCGTCGCTGGAATCAAAGTCGTCCAATTGCACTCGCTCCTTCGCTTTATGAACCTTCTCCGGCTTTGGTGTGCTGTCTGATGAGTTGTTTGATCTGAATGGGTTCTTCGAGCTTATGGCGGCCATGACTGATTGGCTCTCAGGTGACTTCATCCGCTCTTGTACAGCCGGCTGTGCCTGCTGGGGTTCTTCTTGGTCTGGAGAGACTATGCGCATCGTCGAAGTGGTTTGCTGTCCAGCTGGCCTGTTCTCGATGGCATCTCCTGCGTCCCCAGGAGCTTCCATAGGACTGTCAGTCTTCAGGATGCTCTTTGTCTTGATTGGCGAGTCGGTCCTGGCGCGCTGCTGCTTCTGCAGTTTGCCCTTGCTTGATTGCCTTGACGGCGTTGGTGCGACTTGCTCTTCTGACTGGCGCTCCGGCGAGATTTCTACAGACTTCGTCTGGGTTGCAGGGGGTGCCTGGGGCGAGGTTTGTTCTGGCTTTTCAATCGCTTTCTTCGCATCAGGCTGGATCGTTTTCTTCGCGTCAGACTCGACTGCTTTCTTCAAGTCGGCCTCGACCGAATCAATATCGCCCTTTGAGTCCTTGTCTTTCTTGTCCTTGCGCTTGAACAAACCACTGAGCATGCCGGACTTCTTGTCTTTTTCTTCTTATCGTCTTTGACTTTGTCGGCAAACCCGTTCTTCTCCAGACTCTCCAGGCTGGGCCCACGCTCGCGAGAGCCGGTTGTGGAAGTGCTTGAGTCGTCGCGGAGCAGGTTAGGTGTGAGCGTGATTTTCCGCGTTTCTGTGTTTTCATCTTTGAAGAAGGAATCTGTGTTGCGAAGTGTGCCGTTGCGTGAGATCTTCTGATCCAGCGGCCGATCAAAAATCTCATCACTCGTTCTCGACCTGTCCTCATCTGCACCAGTCTCCTCGCTCGACGTTTGCGACTCCTCAGACGGAACCTTGTTTATGCTGCCGAGCTTTAGGGGCTGCACTTGCATAGTATCTTCCTGCTCGACCTCGGGCTTCTGCACAACCTCTTGCTGTTGTTGCTGCTGGGCTGGTTTTGGATCCGGCCCACCAAATAGTTCGCCCCCTCCTCGTCCGAAGAGTAATCGTAGTCGGATGCTTCGACATAGGTAGGCGCTCCAAACTGCACCGTTTTTGCGTTCCGTCGGCGCATAGCCTTCTTGAGTGGGTTCTTTGACTTCTCGGCCGTGTCACCGAGCATTGTTGCCGAAAGGTCGATGTTTCTGTGCTTGTTCAAGCGCGCTAAGCGTTCTGTGGGGGTTTCAATGTGTTCTGCTGGCAAGTAGCCTGTAACGTCATTTAGCACATGCACAGTGTCAGCTTTGGAACTCCCTACCAATGCTGCTGTCTTTGACGACGCGCACGAGCCACCAGTAGCTGTTGCTGTCGTCGAGCAGGACCATTGTGTCGCCCTTGGTGGCATTTGCCTGGCCCTCTACCGTTGCGACGAAGGTGTGCAGGGCGTAGACGAATTCGAAATCGATATCTTCTGTTTCTCGTAAGCATTCGCCTCCCCACGCCGAGTCAACAAATCTGGGATCGTCAGAGAAGGAAACGTCAGTGGATGCATCATCTTGATTGTCCAGATCCTCGTCCCACGAGTCGGCGTCGCTGTCGGTCGTCCAAGAGTCGTCTTCCTCGTCAGCGTGCTTGAGAGGAGGCGGGGTGCCGTTCGTACTGCGTGGAGCGATGGACTCGACGAAAGGGTCGTCCGGCAGATGGAAAGAGGGTGGCCGAACAGGCTGCAGCACCCTCCTAGCATGCTCCTCGTCTAGCTCAGACATGAGAGAGGCCTGCGAGTCCTCCCTCATGAGCAGCAACCTGCGTTCGACAAGTTCTCGTTGCCTGGTTTTCGGGCTCGGTTCGCCGTCCTGCGTGGTCGTGTGGATGTGCAATCGGTTGGTGGTCCTTGTCCCGGTATACTCACCATGATGATGCTCTGTTGACTGCGGTGTTGGGGGTGCTGGGAGAAATGAAATATGGGGGCGTTGTGAACAGTGGAGGGGAGATGGGGGGACATGGTCTGTACCCTGTGCTGGGACACTGAGAGGTCGACCAGGACTGGAGACAGGAAGGGGAAAGTGTATGGGTGTGGTTGTGAAGGGGGACGAGGAAGCGGGACTTGGCATGACGGGCGACGACTGGGTGTTCAGAGACTCCCGTCGCATGGGCCAGGCCAAAGGGTAACAAGGTAGAGAATACCCACCATCGTCAATCGAAGGCGAGCTCGACATCTTGTCGAGCATGTCGTCGTCCATGTCCTCCTCGACGTCGGCGTCTTGCATGTCGTCATCGTCGTCGGCGTCGTCATGGGCGACGTTGTGGTTGTCGTGGTGCGGTGATTTTTGTCCGTGCGCGTGGTTGATGGTGGTACGCTCCTCATCGGACCCAGGGTCTTGGTGCAGCGAGGCGGCGTTGGTCCAGGCGCTCTGCAGGCGCGACTCCTCGACGTGGCGCTCGTCTTGGACCGATTGCAGCGAGGCTTGCTGGTGAGGGGCGGCGGGCCCACTTCCGAGTGGCGCGGGGTGCTCTGGCTGGTTGGAGTGGTCCTGTGCAGTGGGAGAGGATTTGTCCTGCAGGTCAATCGTGTCTGCGGCGAGACGTCAGTATGCGCGTATGCAGAGGGGGTTGGAGGGGCCACGGCGTACCTGCGCGGATGATTTGTGGTCGCGTCATCCTAGTTCATGTCCAGTCGTGCATTCAGGGTTCGTGATACGGGTTGTCGTGGTTGTGGTTGTGGTTGTGGTTGTGGTTGTGGTTGTGGTTGTGGTTGTGGTTGTGGTTGTGGTTGTGGTCGTGGTTGTGGTTGTGGTTGTGGTCGTGGTTGTGGTTGTGGTTGTGGCTGTGGCTGTGGTCGTGATCGTGGTCGTGGTCGTGGTCTTGGTCGCGGTCTTGGTCGCGGTCGTGGTGGAGAGACGGCCAAGAGGGTGGTGCGGCGCGGCAATGCGAGGGACGGCCAGCGCCGGAGGGCAGCGAGGCAGTGACGGTGGACAGAGGGCGTGGCTGGGTGGAAATGGGGGCAGTAAGGAGCGTGGGTGGTTCGGCGGGCGTCGGCGGGGCGCATGCGGTGGTTGCGTGGGTGTCGAGCACAACGCCGTGGCTGGAGGATGGGCGTGGTAGAGGCAGAGGTCGAGTGCGGAGTGCGGAGCGGATGTTTCCAGCGCGCGCACGGCTCGTTGCTGGCAGCTGTGGCACTCCGGACGGATCAGCCACGGCTGGCGGGGGCGGGTAGCAATGCAATGCAATGCGTGCAAGGTGGCGCGGAGTCGGGGCAGCAGCGGGCAGCAGCGGGCGGCGAGCGCTGGGCGGCGTCGTGGTGGGTGTTTGTGCAAAGGGGGCTTTCCGCCTGCAACTTCAGGCTGGCTGCTAGATTTCAGGACAAACACCATGCCCCTGCACGGCTGAGACACTAGCGCTTGCTTGTCCCTGTCCGCCCCCGAACACACAGCACATGTCCATCTCGCTGCAATAGGGGGTTGGTTGCGGCTCGGCCCTTCCTGCGGCCATCTTCACCCTGACCAAGGCCTTGACGCCTTCTCTCGAGCTAGAGGCATGCCACCGCCTGTCCTTTGGCTATTCCAAACACCCCGCACCGTGGCCTTCATTCCTCGCAAGCCGCCAGCCGTCATCGTCATCCGCCCGCGCGAGATCGACGCCCCGGACAACCCTGCACGGCAGCGCTGAAACACCAGTCCGCGAGTCAGCGCCAGCCATTGTCACTTCACTGCACACGGCCATGATGGGATACACTTTCTCAACAGCAATCGGCCGCATATCCACCCGACGGCGTTCTTCCTGATGCCTGATGACATGTCCTCTCTGATGTTGCCGACAAAGACGTCATCCTCCCATCCACCTTCTACCCGTACATCACTCAACCATCCACCTTCTACCCGCACGTCACTCAACCATCCACCTTCTACCCGCACGTCACTCAACCATCCACCTTCTACCCGCACGTCACTCAACTACAGCCATGATGACTAGATGGCTCAGCGTGAGCAAGCGTCCGAGAGAGAATAGGCTCAAGTCATAGTTCCCATCTACAACAGCCCAAACCAGAACGAACCACGACCCAAGCTCAAGTCGACCAAGTCCAGTTCGCCAGTCGAACAAGTGATTCGGACAAGAGATTCCAACAAGACATTACAGAAACACTACAGTACCCTACAACGGACAATCTAGCTACCCGCTGCACGGCCACAAAGTAAAAAGTGAGCAAAAGAAAAAGAAAAGACGCAGCACCAAGGCCAGTCCCATCAAGGGCTGCCGAGGAGGCATTCGTGATTCGTGCGTCGCAAGCCGACGACGGGACGCTAGGAAAGCTGGCTGAATCGCTGCGGTACGGGAAGGACAAAGGAGATGGATGCAGGATAGGGTAGAGCGGCCAGCACGTA
This sequence comes from Ascochyta koolunga, assembly GCA_026119515.1. Classification (NCBI taxonomy): domain Eukaryota; kingdom Fungi; phylum Ascomycota; class Dothideomycetes; order Pleosporales; family Didymellaceae; genus Ascochyta; species Ascochyta koolunga. The sequence goes on from JANLCG010000022.1 coordinate 1,249,039, forward strand.
TGGGTTGGGTGGTCGGAGGGAGACCATGTCTGGACCGCACGACTACGGTCGTCATTGTGTCGCCACAGGCTGCGTCGTGGGCGGGGCAACGTTGGCATCCGCCATCGAGATTTGCTTCTGTAGCGGTGCCGTCGCCATGTTGGGTGTCGAGGGCAGCGTCGGCGTGGCTGCCGTCGTGATGACAGCCGGTGTCTGCACAGTCCTCTTCCCCTCACCCTCCCTCCTCCGGATCAGCAGGCTCTTGAATGCGCCCAGCCACTTGGCCAGCTCGTTCTCGCCCTTTGCGCACAAACGGAAGTTCTTCTCCTCGGCAATGACCTGCATGCAGTACTGCTTGCTCTTGCTCACGCTATCAATGTCCACCGCATCGATGATGCTCTCAAACGGGATAATGAGGTGGGCCGAGTACTCTTCGGCGTTTTTGTAAAAGGCAAGACACTTGGGACGCAGCACGACCCAGACCTTCTTCCACTGGCGCACGCCACCCTTGGACTTGAGCACGTACAGCCATCCGTGGTACACCACGCGGTCTGGGTCCGAGTCGGAGGTGGAGGGAGGCACGTTCAGGTGCGAGGTTTGGCTGACGTTGCGGTTGCGGGAGAGAGGGTTGCGCGTCTTTGGTTTCGAGTAGGGCAGTGAGGTGGTCGAGGTGGCGTTGGGGGCTGCCGAGTCGGAAAAGTCGAGGTCGGAGACGGAGCCCTGTTCATTGCCCGAGTAGTTGAGGGCTTGCGAGGGCGGCGCGCGCTGTGCATGGACACAGGCTGGGCGTCGCGTGGCAAGGAGCTAGGGGGCAGCGACGAGGGCTCGACATCCGAGGAGGAGGAGAAGGTGTTGGCGCGCGCTTGAGGCGACGGATGGAAGCTGGTGAAGGTCTCGGTGCCGGTGGGACTGAACAGGACCAGCTCACCCTCCTCCTCGTCGATGCGGGCTTCTGCGCGGATCAGGTCGACCCAGTGCTGTGCGTCTCTGTCGGTGGGGGCGCCGATGCGGTAGTTGCGGGCGGGCGAGAAGATGCCAAAAACGTGGTCCATCTTCTTCTTGGCGTCCTTCTGGCGGGCGACGGCGGTGATGTCGGAGAGGTTGATCTGGTGGCGCAGCTTGGTCTCGGCCTTGTCCTTGTAGAGGGACAGGCAGTTGGGGCGCAGGACGAGATAGATGGGCTTCCATTGCTAGGGCTGTTAGTCGGTAGAGGCGGTGGGGTGGAGTGGAAAGCAGTCGCACCTTGGTCTTGCGGGTGCGCTTGAGGACGGAGCCGGCTTTGATGATGCGGTCGAACTCGAAGCAGCCGTTTTGGTTGACGGGCGACATGACGGGTGCGCTCTGTGGCGGTGTCTGGGCGTGTGGGTCGAGGGTGGAGAGGCGCGGTTGTGGAGGCGTGGTGAGCTTGATGCCGGCCATGGCTGCAGGAGAGCGGACGGCGGGCGGGAGGGCAGGCGTTTGCAGTGCGCCTTCGGCCATGGGTGCTGGCAGGCTACATCCAATGGCAGGCGGGGTTCAAGGTGGCGGGCGGGTGTCGAGGGCAAGGGCGATGGCAGGGCGGCGATGATGAGAGAGAAAGAGGGTAGACTGTCATGATTTTGGCTGCTATGCGTGATCGACAGGCGAGGGCGCGCGACAGGGGGAATGCATCATGCATAATCGAGGGCGGGCACTTGGCAGCGCTATAGCTGCGGCAGCCCAAAGGCTCTTGGGGCGCCCGTGCAGCAGCCGCAGCAGCAGCGAGAGCGTCCCGGCGGCGGTGCAGCGAGAGCGTGGAGAGGCCGTGGAGAGGCCAGAGGGCGATGCAGCGAGGGCGTGGAGAGGCTAGACGGCGATGCAGCGAGGGCGTGGTGAGGACAGGGGCTGGACGTGGAGCAGCTGGCGTGGGCCTATGGCAGCACGGCGGTAGTGTTGCTCTATGGCTGGTTGTGACGTCTGCGGGCGAATCGTCTGCACATGGTGGGGCTCTTCCAACGGAAATCCAAAACCACAGCGCGTTTACACCAGCTACACCAGCTGCATCGCTACACCAGCTGCATCGCCACGCCTGCCACCTCACATCACACACCCCCGCCTCACATCACACCCCCCGCCTCACATCACACCCCCGCCTCCAGACCGCCTCGGAACACAGCACCCCGCTGCCGGACACTGCAATACCCCATGCCCACCATCCCCTCTGACCAGCTGGTCCAGCTGCAGCAGCAGGCCGAGGGCATCAGAAATGTTCGTCACCACTCACCCACTCACCCCCACGCCACACTCACACCCTCCCCCAGATCTGCATCCTCGCCCACGTCGACCATGGCAAGACGTCCCTCACCGACGCCCTCATCGCCACCAATGGCATCATCTCCCCCAAGCTCGCCGGCAAAATCAGGTACCTCGACTCGCGCCCCGATGAGCAGCTGCGCGGCATCACCATGGAGTCGTCGGCCATCTCGCTGTACTTCTCCCTGCTGCGCCGCCCCGCCCCCGACGCCCCGCCCGACAAGAAAGAGTTCCTCATCAACCTGATCGACTCGCCCGGACACATCGACTTCAGCTACGAAGTCTCCACAGCCTCGCGTCTGTGCGACGGCGCCATCGTCCTCGTCGACGCCGTAGAGGGTGTCTGCAGTCAGACCGTCACCGTCCTGCGCCAGACGTGGATAGAGAAGCTCAAGCCCCTGCTCGTCATTAACAAGATGGACAGGCTCATCACTGAATGGAAAATGACCCCAGCCGACGCCCACACACATCTGAACAAGCTCGTAGAACAGGTAAACGCCGTCATGGGCAGCTTCTACCAAGGCGAGCGCATGGAAGACGACCTGCGCTGGCGGGAGAAGATGGAGGAGAAGCTCACGGCCGCTGCCGCCGTCAAGACGAACACATCATCTGCAGTCTCGGACAACACTGACAGTATCGACACCACCAGCACACCCGCCGAGTACCAAGAAAAGGATGACGAGGACATCTACTTTGCTCCTGAGAAGAACAATGTCATCTTTGCCAGTGCCATTGACGGCTGGGCCTTTACAGTGAAACAGTTCGCCAGCCTCTACGAGCGCAAGCTCGGCATCAAGCGCTCGGTGCTTGAAAAGGTCCTGTGGGGCGACTACTTCCTAGACCCCAAAACAAAGCGCGTCCTCAGCTCCAAGCATCTCAAAGGCCGCCATCTGAAGCCCATGTTTGTGCAACTCGTGCTCGAGAACATATGGGCCATCTACGAGGCCACTACCGGAGGTAACAATGGGAAGGGGTGCGTGGATTTCCTTTCCTCAATCGTCTCTCTTCTTGCTTCTTCTGTACATATGCTAGTCAATATACTTATTTTCTCACATCAGAGACCCCGCCATGGTCGAAAAGATTACAAAGTCCCTCAGCATCTCCCTCCCACCACACGTCTTGCGGTCGCGCGACCCACGTGCCATCTTGACCGCCCTCTTCGCCGCCTGGCTGCCCTCTCGACGGCGCTGCTGGTCTCGGTCACCGAGTACCTCCCATCGCCTACCAAGGCGCAGGCGGAGAGGATGCCCGACATCATTGACACATCGGTCGGCGCCGATCATGTCGCTCCTGAAGTGCGAAACGCCATTACTCACTTTGACACGTCCAAAGACGCGCCGGTGGTGGCCTACGTCAGCAAAATGTTCTCCGTCCCGGAAAGCGAACTGCCGCAACACAAACGACGAACAGGCGCGCTCACCGCAGAAGAGGCACGTGATCTTGGACGCAAGAAGCGCGCAGAACTCGCCCGACAGCAGGCTATCGCCAATGGCGAGACTCCAGACGTGGGAGGCATCACAGAGGGACTCAGCTCAGCCACTATTGGTGAAGAAGAAGCAGGTGCTGAAGCCCCAACACCCACGGACGAGAAGGCCGAGCACCTGATTGGGTTTGCCCGCATCTACTCCGGCACGCTCAGTGTGGGTGACGAGGTGTATGTGCTGGGCCCCAAGTTCTCACCAGCGAACCCACATGCAGAGCCCGAACCCAAGAAGGTCAAGGTCACTGCGCTGTACCTAATCATGGGGCGCGGCTTGGAGTCTCTAACCTCCGTCCCCGCCGGAGTCGTGTTCGGCATTGGCGGTCTTGAAGGACACATGCTCAAGTCTGGAACACTTTGCTCCCAGCTGCCAGGTTCACTCAACTTGGCTGGTGTGACGATGGGCTCTGAGCCCATCGTCCGTGTTGCCTTGGAGCCTGAGAATCCCTACGATCTCGACAAGATGATCAATGGCTTGAAGCTACTGGTGCAGTCCGATCCATGTGCTGAGTACGAACAACTGCCCAGCGGAGAGCACGTTGTCCTGACAGCAGGCGAGCTGCATCTCGAGCGATGCCTGAAGGATCTTGAAGAGCGCTTCGCCAAGTGCAAGATCCAGGCTGGCGAACCCATCGTTCCCTACCGAGAGTCAACGGTTGCCGCAGCCGAGATGAACCCTCCCAAGAACCCAGAGCTGGGTCGTGGTGGTGTGGTAAGCGCGACAGCGAGCAAGCAGGTTTCAGTCCGTTTGCAAGTCCGCCCACTGCCACCAAGTGTCACTGAATTCTTGAGCAAAAACTCTGGGTCGATCAAGAGGCTGAATTCTGAACGCAAGGCGCAAGAGACGCAGCACTCGGATGAGCAGACAGCTGCTGAAGTTGAGGGTACCGAGCAGGACGGCATGCAGGAGGCTGAGCAGCGCGAAGTAGGACAGACACTCAGCCCAGTCGAGTTCAAGAAGCAGCTCAAAGACGCCTTTGCTGAAGCCAAGAAAGAGCGCGACATCTGGACCGACGATGTGATTGATAAGATCACTGCATTTGGACCGCGCAACAGAGGGCCAAACATCCTGATTGATGCTACTGGCGCTGGCATCTGCGGCAAAGCGTAAGTTCCCTCCGCTTGTTCTCTGACCCCACTAACATGATCGCAGTCTCGTCGACACCGCCGACACCGACGACACGTCCGAGCGTACCTCGAGTGCGCGCTCCTTCGCCTCAACCATCATCTACGCCTTCCAGCTTGCCACCGCCCAAGGCCCCTGCTGCGCCGAGCCCGTCCAGGGCCTCGCCGTCTTCCTGCAGGACGTCAGCCTCGACGAATCCACCGCTGAGACCGACCACCACCGGCTCACTGGCGAAGTCATCAAAGCTGTGCGCTCCGGCATCCACACGGGCTTCCTCGACTGGTCGCCGCGTATGCTGCTCGCCATGTACTCGTGCGAAATCCAAGCCTCAACCGACGTCCTCGGACGCGTCTACGCCGTCCTAACCCGGCGCCGCGGCACCATTCTCTCGGAAACCATGTCCACCTCGGCCGCCTCCACAACCGGCAACCAAACCTTCACCATCAGCGCGCTCCTCCCTGTTGCCGAGTCCTTCGGCTTCTCCGACGAAATCCGCAAACGCTCCTCGGGCTCCGCATCTCCGCAGTTGCGCTTCGCCGGCTTCGAAATGCTCGACGAAGACCCCTTCTGGGTCCCCTTCACCGAGGACGAACTCGAGGACTTGGGCGAGCTGGCGGACCGCGAGAATGTCGCTAAGCGCTATGTCGATCGTGTGAGGCGGAGGAAGGGCTTGTTGGTTAAGGAGGTTAGGGTCGAGGCGGAGAAACAGAAGACACTGAAGAGGTGATGGTGTACGGGTGGGGCATTTTGGGTGGAAGGGTGGAAGGAGAGCGGGAGGGTTAGCTGGTGGGATGGTAGGGTGGAATGAGGTGTGAGGTGTGAGGTGGGTGGGGTGTGGATTCGTGGGGGCTCGAGGGCTATAAAATAGATATTCAGAGTATGACCATCTTCTTCCTTTCTTTCTTTCTCTCTTTCTTTCTTCCTCACTACCATCTATCCACCTCCCCTTTCTCGAAATCGTAAACGAAATCGTCATTGACAGCTACGCGATTTATAAAATAAATCTCCTACGAATCTCGGAGAGTTTTCCGCCATGTCCCGCGTTCCTGCTGCCAATCGTTAAAAACTACCATCGAAATCTCAACAACCCCCAACCACAACCCACGATGTTGTTTCCAATGCCGCCAACTGACCCAACCGAGCAGTCCGTGGTGGCAGACACGCCCGGCTGGCTACTCTGCCTGCAGAGCACTAGTATTAGAGCGCATGCCAAACGTACCCAGGCACCTCAGCGACGAAATCGTGGATCCGATCTGCACTGGCAAGCACCACTGCGCTGCCTGGCTTCGTCGAGACAAACTCCGACATAGGGGACTTTTTGTGAAGAGGTTGGTCGAGAGGATTGAGAAGGCATGGCGTAGAAAGAAGAGGCAGGGCGAGTGTGCAGAGATATGTAGACATATATATCCCAAAGAGATTAAGAGCACCCGCATGTGAAGCCTTGATTGTGTAATAGCCTGTATACCCTGTCCATACATGATGCATGCTTGAGTGATGAACTGTATTTCTTTTCTACATCGAATACGCTCTGTCGATCAATCAAGTGCATTTCAAACTACTTCCGCAACGACGAATCGCACTCTCGATAGAAAACCCATAACACACGTTCTCCACGCTGGCGAGACAGGCGTGACATGTCCCCCATGCGACAGTGGGCTGCACGGTGCACTGCTAGCCGACAGTGAAGCGCGTTACATCTGAGCCGAGTTCTGTGATGACGCCGGAGAACTCGTGGCCGAGGGCGATGGGGACGGTGTCATGTGTGTACGGATGGGGGATCGAGGGCGCAAAAGCTGGCCCGCGGAGATACTCAAGCAGATAGGTGCTGCAGACACTTGCGTACGCGGGTGCGACCTGGGACGCTGGATCAGATGCTCTGTTGGCCGGAGAAAGGGGGCGGCAAAAGACGCACTCGGACTTGGCCAGCGCCGCACGTGGCCTCTGCCACATCGTCTTCAATTCTGATATCCTCTTTCCCATGGTATCTCGCTGCGCGCATGGTTCTGTTTCCGCTGGACTCGCGGCTCCCGCGCTTCTATCGCCGTCGCCGTCGCCGTCGATGGTGATTACGCTGCTGACAAACGCGCATTCAATGATGGCAGACATCCAGACGCCTCTATCTTTATCGAACGCAGTCTCAAACAATTCCTCTCGTGGACGCGGTCCGACAGCAACGGACCCGCAGCAAGTCAGCTAGCAACAGCAAAGACGGAGGAGGAGAGTAGTGAATCACTCTTTGCAGCAGGCGCAGGGCTGTCCGCAATTTATGCCATCAGGAAGGCATCAGCACCCGGCGTCGGCCCTGACGTCAGCCCAAGCACGATTCTCCCCTGCAGGGTAACAAGGCGAAGTCGGATCTGGGAATGGAGGTAGACAAGCGGGTCCCAGCACGCGGGAACGATAGGCCAAGCTTTGCGGGGCGGGGCCAGCTAGCATAATTATAATTAGCTCCAAGGAACCAAGCAGCAGGGACGACGAGAAGCGAGTCCGCAAAGAAAGAAAACCTTTGTTTCCACCGTGCGAAACCAACCTCTTTACCATGTTCGATGTATCACCAACCCAATCTCCACTACTGAATCTCGTGTCTCGAAAATAGATGCAGAAATAGCGCTGCCGGACTGCTTGCTCCTTTAGTCCAGTCCTTGCTTCCTGCTAATCCTTGCTCACTTACATGTCTCGACAATACACGCTATCCTGTGCTGGCTCATCAGATACTTAAAGGCTGAAGCTGAGGAGGAAGGAGAATCATGAACTGCCAGAACTGTGTGAATAAAGTTATGTAGCGGCGCTATTCAGACTTTGTTACTAAACAATCACCCGAGAGAGATGTGTATATCTGCCTGTCGCGGTGTGGGGGAAGTGGTATTTTTTTGGGGGAAGGGATGGGATAGACGGTTTGATATGCGAGAAGGCAGTTGGTGGATAGAGATGTATACCATATAAACAGCTTCTCTACTGCCCTGTCAAACGACGACCAAGCGTGCACCACCCAACGCCACAAAGCGCCCTAAACGCCCTCTCACTCTCTCATAACACATCGCCCTCACCCCAGCATCTCGGCCCAATCAGGCGTGACAACAAACTTGCCCTTTACCCTCCCAAACGAAACAGCCTCGCCCGCATCCTCCGGGACGACGCGATCTTTCTCAGGCACAACATGAATACTAACCACCTCTTGCAGGAAACTGGCTTTATTGCCTGGCGCCAGCTCGTAGCAAGTGCCGCCCCAGTCCAGCGTCGTGCGCCCGGACTGCCGCACCCGCAGCTTGCCTACCAGGCCGCTTGCGAAGCGCGGGCCCTGGGGTGGGCGCGCGGCAGGGTCAGAGAAGGCTTCTTCGAGCTTAATCCTGGGGGTTTCTTTCTTGATGAGTGGGGTGGGGCCTGTGGGTGCGGCTGTGTCTGATGTAGACTCTTTTTTGACACCCGGTTCGAGGAGCTCGGGCATGAGCGGTGGGATTTGGAAGAGGTAGACGTTGTTGTCGCGGACTGAGGGCTTGGGGGCGGTTGCTGCGCCGTCACCCATGGCTGTGTCGCCAGCCGTGTCTACCGAGGGGGTTTCGTCGGGACCCAGTTCGGCGCGGATGTGCTTGCGGTTCTCGAGGAAACGCGCCCACTCTGCGCGGTCTTCGTCCGTTTGGAGCACAGGCTCTGCTATGCTCTTCGAACGAACCCTGGCTTTGCGTTCTGTGGTTGGCGATAGGGGCTCTTCTTTCGGTGGCAGTTCGGTCTGGTCGGCGTCCATGCCTACTTGTTCAGCATCGGGCATCTGCTCGTCGTCGCTGGTGTGCTCGGTCTTGACCTGGATATCTGAGTCGTCGGTATCCTGCCACACACCCTTGAAAGGCTTGCGCACGCCAGTGACCTCCACGTCGCTTGCCTTGCCCTTACCCTTGCGTGATGTCTGGCCTAGCCGGTCCCCTGCAGACTTGCGGCCAGCTGTCCCTATCGCCTCTGCTGTGTCCTTGGGTGCGGTCTCAGCACTAGCGTCTGTGTTGAGGGCGAGCGCCTTCTCTTGGTGCTCCTTTCGTGTGATCCGGATAGGGAGCGCTGATCTCAAGGGACGTTCGTTGACGTCTGCGCCATCTTCGTCGTCCGATATCTCGATGAGGTCAATATCCCTGCGAGGGAACTCCTGGTCTTCCTCGTCCTCGGAGGACTCGACGATACCGCCGTCTTCTCTTTTGATTGATGAGCTACCTCCACCGCCCCCAGCGCCGCCCCCACCGTACCCGCCTGATCTGCTTGAACCGCCCTCGTCGCCCTCGTTCTTGACACGGACTGCGCGTGATCCAGACCCAGCACCAAAGCCTGAGAAGCTCCGGTGGTTCGTTTTTCTGTCTGTCCAACAAGTCAGCGATGTCGAGCATAGACCTGTACTGGTGCCTACCCTCTTTCGAGCTACCAAGCGAAAAGGGTCCGCTCATAGCACCGCTGTAGCCACCACGTCCCCTTGTAGCTCTGCTAGCTTCCTTTGCAGCCTCTCTCTCTTTCTTCCTGGCCTGGAACGCATCCTCCTTTTCTCGTTCTCTGTTCCTGATCTTCTCGCGCTCCAGGGCTTCCTTTTCGAGAGCCGCGCGCTCCTCCTTGCTTCGGCGGCCGGTAAAGGTGGGTTTGACAGGGCCTTTCTTGCCTCCGCGCGTGCTACCGCGCTTGACCGAGGGTGACGCAGACCGGGAAGACGGCTCTGCGCTCCTCAGACCGCCCAGGCGCTGTACGGGAGGGCGTGTCGAGGCTTCGGCGCCCTCTTGTGGTATTGCAGTCACAGATGTGTCGTCGTTTCGTCTGGAGCCATTTTCGGCAGGTGTTGGTGGCTTTGCATCGGCGTCGGCGTCGGCGTCGGCGTCGCCCTCTTCCTTTGGTACAACGGTGGGTGGACGAGGTTCACGGGCAGCGGGGGCGTCCAAGGTCTGCGGGGTCGTCGACTCTGTGGCTTCACTGGCGCTGTCTGCAGCCCGGCCTACAGTAGCTCCTCCCCTCGCGCCTGCACGTGCACGCGTGCTTCCTCTTCCTCGCGGTTTTGGCGGCATTGGTGATGGAGGCGCTGTTGTCGCAGTAACCTGGCAACACTTTGCAAAACTATTTTGGTTTCTTATCGATAGCTGGGGGCGAGCTTCAACGCGACGTCACATGAGGGGTGGGGTGTTCTTGGAGACCTAAGAGGTACGGCCAACACAACACTTTCCATGACGTTGACAGCTGCACCTCATTTGATTCGTTTGCAATATACCCGAGAAGCACTGGACGCTGCTCTTCCTCTGCCAAGTCCAACAATTACAATGTCTTTCGAGCCACAAGCTAGTCTTGACCAAGAAGAAGTAATAACAAAGATGGTATGCCGGCAAGTAAACGTCATGCTCCTCCCATGCTCGCTAGAAATGTTGGAAATAGTCTGTTCCCCGAACGCCAGCCGTGAAAACATTGTGCATGAGCATGCTCTGCCGAGCAGCATCCAACATGAACGCATTAGCAAAAACAAACAATGAGGTCAAGGAGAGGCAAAGACATCATCCCTGAAGCCAGATTCACAAAGAAGGCGGCGTGTTTAACCCTCGACGAGCGTCTTGGAATTGTTGCCCAACAGCTCAAGACACCTGCGGGCTAGTGTGACGACTTCGCCTTCGCCGTCTTCGTTGTCTTCGTCGTCTGATTCGATATTGCGCTCGGCAATCTCCGTGACCATGTGGATGATCTCATCTGACTTGGAGATGCGCTCCGCTAGTCGTGCATCCTCGGACTCGAGAAGCTGCAGCAGCGTCCAGATGGCAATGTGCTGGAATGTAGGGTCGCCGCTGGCGAGGAAGCGACGGAGGTAACCGTGAATGCCACCTGCAGGCTCCGTCCAATTTTGGATGAAGATGGTGTAGTCACCCACTGCATCAGTTAGCTTGGGTTATCAGGAACGACTGGAAATCCTTACCCTTCGAGGACAGGTTGCCAAGTGCAGCGGCACTGTTGCCCTGGACTTCGATGCTGTCGGATTCCGTGAGGGGGATAAGCACGTCGAATACACCGAGGTTGAGTAGGTGGGGCTTCAGCTCTTCGCTCAGAGCAAGAACCGCAATGGCCGCAGTCATCTCAGACTGCACTGGCAGTCGTACGTTCAGGACCAGCTGCTTGCACTTCTGCACAGCGCCAGCCTCCAAGACCAGCTGCTTGTTCTTGTCCGAGCTTGCGGCAAGGTTACGGAGGGTCGAGATGGCGTGGCATTGAATCTCGTCGTTCTCTGTGGAGCCAAGGAGATCGACCAGAGGACGAAGGAAACCTGCTTCGATGATGGGCGACTCGTTTGCGGGGTGAATGGAGATGTTTCGTATACAGGCAACGGCAGAGAGGATAAGAGGGAGGTAGGACGACTGCAGGAGGCGGAGGAGAGATGGCAGACCACGCGCACGCACAATGTCGAGCTGGTAGCGTTCGTCTGAAGCCAGGTTGCGCAGGGCAAGAGCCGCTTGACACTGCACCTTGGGTGACGAAGACTCCATCAAGTGCACGAGCGACTGCACCAGTCGGCCCTCGGTCTGGGCGAGTTTTGCGCGGTTGGTGGCATCGACGGCAATGTTGCTCAGTGCTGTTGTGCAGTAGTACTGGACGTCGACGTCTGTCGAGGAGAGGAGCTGGACGAGGACGGGGATGGCGCCGGCGTTGACGAGCTGTTGGCGGTTGTCGTCTGGAAGAGCGTTAGCACGCACTGGGCCTCTGCACGACAGGCAGAAGACATACCCGAGTGTGTCATGTTGAGCAGGGCGCCGGTGGCGTTCCTCTGCACGCGCATGTCCCTGGACTTGGCCAGACGCGTGAGGGGCTGCAGGGCGCCCGAGCGTGCAATCTTGGCCTTGTTGTCCTCGTGCGTGGCCAGGTTGGTGATGCAGCCGACGGCATTGCACTGGACCTCGACATTGGGCGAGTTCATCTGCTTGATGAGGGGCGCAAGGCCACCGAGGGCGACAATGGCGACCTTGTTCTCGGCTGCGGGGAGGGGGTTAGCGGAGGGGTGGTGGAAGTGGTGAGCGGTGACGTACTGTTCACCGCTAGATTGCCCAGGGCGGCGCTGGCAGCACGCTGGACCTCGAGGTCGGGGTTCTGCAGGAGGAAGAGGATGGGCTCGAGCGTGTCGCGGTCGACTTCGCGGACATCTGCGGGGCGGGGCGGTTAGCTGTGGCTGGCAGGGTGCGAGGTGCAGGGCCCGTACCTCGCTCTGTGATCTCGGCAAAGGTCAAGCTGGCCGACCGCTGCAGGTCGATGTTGTCTGAATACACGAGGGTGCTTAAGGCGCGCAGGGGCTCGCCGGAGAAGAAGTCGGTCTCGGCGCGCTGGAGGCAGTCAGCAGGCTGCGATGCGGCGCGGGCAGGGTGGAGGGGGAGGTACGTTTTCCAGGAAGCCCAGCAGATCGGCGACGGCTTCACGCTCGCTGTCGGCCAGCACGGGGTCGTAGATGCTGTCCTTGGAGCGTCCTGCGCCCAGACGAGTCAGTTGGGGTGGGCGATGGGGCGCGCAGGGGCGAGATGCATACCGCCGCAGCAGGCGCCGCAGACCTTGGAGAAGAAGTGGGAGACGCCCATGGCGGTCTCTGGACGGCGCGGAGGCCTGCCCGGGGGTGAGAGGGGCGGCGGCAGGCGGCTGTGGGCAGCGGCGGGCAGCGGCGAGGAGGGCAGGCGGGGGAGATGGGCCTGGTTCGGAGCTGGAGAGAGGCGCTGCGACGGGCAATGGATTGCGATGGGTGGTGGGTGTGGTGTTGAGCGTGAGCGTGGGCGCCCGTGTCGTGCCCGTGCTGCGTGCTGGGAGCTGCGTGCTGTGCTGTGCTGTGCTGTGCTGGGCTGGGCTGGGCGGCCGGGGCTGGCAGCGGCTAAGGCGCGCTGGGCAAGCTCGTCCGATACGCTACTACCATGTAGTGTGCACTATCGCAGGTCGGTGGTTAGTTGTCACATGGAAAAGCGGGTGCGCCTGGGTCCGCTCAGCGTTGGGGCCCGCTCGACGGGTGTGTACAGGTAGACACTCGACGCTGTCGTCGACAGTGTGCAGCAGTCGGTGACGGCGAGGAAGCCCCTTCCTGGGAGGCACTTGTTCCCGTGGACGCTGCCAGGCATGAGCGCTGGCTGCTCCACAGTCCCCAGCACAGTCCCCAGCACAGTCCCCCATTACAGTCCCCAGCACAGTCCTCAGTCGTGACTGCCCAGGCAACACCATCATGTGCCTCTCTCAACCTGACATGCCAATACGGCTACGTATCCATGTGCTGTTGTGCGAGCGTGCCCTTGGAGTCGGACCATGGTGGTGTTTGGTTTCATCTTCTTGCCCTCTCGTCCCGCAGATAGTGCGTACGGCGTGCCGGCGTCGACAGCGCCCTGCATGAACTGCATCTCTAGCCACCCTAGCACTAGCACCTACTTACCATCCTACCTGCTCTGTACCTATGTAGGTACCACCCTAGCCTCCATGGCCGATTCCATGGGCCACCCCACGCAACTGGCCGCTGTCGCCGCTTACACAGCTCCTCCGTACTTTGTACCACCGCCTCGCACTTGGCCGCACTTGGGTGCACTACCATGGGGGCCGCCGGTACCAGAACCTCCACACTGCGCAGCCTCGGCGCGGGGAATCGCTGCTGTGCCTTCGCTCGCTGCAGTCGCCAGCACTCTCCTCGACCAGTGCACCCAGGGCCGTCGGCGCGCTCGTCGTACGTCAATGTGCCGACTGGCCCAAGCCTGCCTCAGCACTGCGCCCAGTCATGATACGTAAACGCACCAGCTTACCCCAGGCGCTCACCCCATTTGTCAGTGCTTTGGGCGATCGTGTGCAACGCTCCGCTGCCCGGTAAGTTGTAACAGTGGTAACCCTCGCCTTGGCAGCCCCGGCGCACGCCGAAGCGGACTGTGCGTGGGGTGCTGGTGAAGGGTGCTGGCGTTAAGACGGCGCCCCGCCCTCTTCACTGCCGTATACTATATAGCAGTATCTGCATTGCACATGCTCTCACGCACCCATCACCACCCATTACCACCAGCTCACGATCCATAGCTGCTATTCGCCGTCCGTCCATTGCCCCCATCGGCCGCAAACCGCCGCAGGGATACCGCGGTGCTCGCTGTGGCAGTCCAGTGCAAATCCCCAGCCGCTAGCCTCGAACAAGCATCGACACAATTTAATTGACAATCCCTTTCTTGCCCTCCGTGTTCTCCCGTCACTGTCCTTCAGCGCGACCCCACGGCTCTGAATATTAATACATAGGGCGTCGCAGCGGCTTTTCGAGGTTTGCATCCACCACAGTGAACCGATTTAATGGCCGCCCAGCCATCCTCACACATTTTCCAGAAGCTCAAGCTCGATACCTCGGCGCCCCACAAGCGGGTCGCATCGACCTTTGCCTCGATCCCGCGCCCTGACACTGCTCACAGTAGCCATGCACAGTCACAGTCGCACTCGCAGTTGCAGTTGCAGTTGCAGGACGACCTTGACCATGTCGAGGGCCACAAGATCACCGACGGCCCGTTTAAGACGCGCCATGCCAACGGCTCTCACGGCCATATAGCCACCTATGATGGCGGCGTTGGCGTCTCGCTGGGGCGCACCCTCAGCAATGAAAAGACCGTGGAGGAGCTGTTCCGGCGGCGCAAGACTTCCATCAGCTTCGACAATGAGGTCCAACTCGACACGGGCGACCGCGTTGGCCTCGAAGTCCCCATCCCCAAGCCCGTCCAGCGCCAGTCCCATCCCCCGTCCTACACATCCGAAGACGGCAGCTACTCGGACAGCGAGTACCTCGAGATGCCCTTCAATCGTTGCAGGGCTCTCTCGCGCCAATCCAGCAGCAGCCAAGGACGCTATCCGCTCCTTCAGTCTACCGTAGACGACATGGCGAATGACCCAGAGTACAACGACCAAGTCGCGTCTCTCACATCTGAAGCCACTGCCTCGCCGTTAGAGGAAGTACGCACGCCTATCGAAACGTCCAACGAGTACATGCTTTCGCCCCTGCCTGCCACCAGCTCGCCTTTGGAGTTCCCTCTCTTCTCGCCCATGCGCAGTGGGCCCACCAGAAACAGGAGCTTTCGAACCGAGATTAGCGAAGACGGTAGCCTGAGGCGAACGAGCCGCCGATCATCTAACCGCTCTGGGCGTTCGTTGTCGTCTATGTCGCCCGCCGCCTCCTTCCTTGCGCGCTACAAGGCTTCAGAGGCGCCACTAAAAGAGCCCCAGCCAGACGACGAAGGACAGGGTCTTGGCTACGGCAATGAGTACATCATCGGGAAGCAGATTGGCTATGGTGGTTTCAGCATCATCAAGGAAGTCACAAGCATGGAGAATGGCAAGCCGGTGATTGATGCCGTCAAGATTGTACGCAAGCAGCAGAGCAACAAATCTGAATTCGAGAACGAGGCGCTTCAGAGCCATTTCGATCACGAGGTAGAGATGTGGCGGTTCCTGCGGCACCCTTACATCCTCCCCTGATCAAGGTCTACACCACTGACTATGCCACCTTCTGCATCACAAAACTAAACAAAGGTGGAACCCTGTTTGATCTGATACGCGACATTCGCCGCAAACAAAGAGTCGGTCTCCCAAAGCGCCTGGTCAAGCGCTACGCGTATCAGCTGGCTTCAGCGATGCGTTATTTGCACAACGATGTTTATGTTGTCCATCGCGATATTAAGCTCGAGAACTGCCTCCTCGACATGACTGTACCCAAAGCCGAAACTGAAGGTGGTGATTTACTTCTGTGCGACTTTGGTATGGCAGATTTCATCGTTCGAGACGACCGCGAAGGAGTGGACCCACATTCCATTGGGAACAATCAGAACATTGGTCCTGCCGACACTAGCACGTCCGTGCAGGGCAGTTTGCAATATGCAGCGCCTGAGTTATTCAACGCTTGTGGGTCCGTCACGTTCTCCACTGCAGCAGACATATGGGCATATGGTATCGTGCTATATGCGCTGCTTACCGCTACCTTACCCTTCAACGAAGGCCTCGACTCGAAGACGACCATGAAGATCTTGAAGGGCGAGTGGGATAAGGAGCTCGTTCGAACTGCAGAAGCATTGCAAGACGGAGGTGCAGAAGAGGCCTTGACTCTGCTCAAGGGCTGCCTCGAGATGGATGTCGAGCAACGCTGGACCGTCTCCGACATTCTTGAGAGCGATTTCTTGCGCGGATGTGCCGATCAGTATGAGGGTGTGTCGCGCTCTTGGACACCCAACGACTGAAAAAAACTTATCCCCTTTTTTTACGATATTCGACGATCGGATAGATGCCATTTTTGATACGATACCCCTCTCACTTTTTGCTTTGAACCACCCTTGTTGTCTTTTTTTCCCAGTTGGCGATCTTGTTTGCTCTTCCTATGGATACCCTGCTTCGTTCAGTCGTTCCACTTCAACCGCAGGGCGTTGTCATATCGTGGGCGTTTGACCAGGACCTGGCCGGGCTGTTGGATGATGCTCGCAACGGCCTTCATGTACCTCTAGTAGAGCATAACGAATGGCAGCGGCATCACCCAAAAGTTGCTATTATTATCATTATTGAAATGAAAATTCAATACTCACGATCATCACATGACGCCTTGACTGACTCATAAAATGTTTTGCTTGTCTTGTGGTTCACCGGGCATCTATGATGACTCGTTCGGGAGATTTCTGGTTCGATGAGTTGCAGGGGTCTTGCGCCTTCCCCGCACCCTAGCGTCTAAAGCTTCTTCACTCTTGACAGCGTTCGTGACGACTCGCAGATCTAGGTGCAACCACTCGCCCACCGTCTTTTAGGCTTATCTTCTGATCAGAAATTGACCGTACTGAACAGGTGATGTCTGACAAGAATATCTTCACGCACTTCACAGCACTGCCTGAAAGCAAATGCGATCGTTACGTTCATATGCCTCTCTAGCTATAGAACGACAAGGCCCATCGATAAAATCACTACGATGACATCTAAGCTTTGCCGCACTTCGGCTAGATTGATCAAACAGCCACTTCTTAGAACGCCTTGCTCGTCAGCTATGGAAGTCGTTCGCAGCGCATAGGCCACGCGCTACAATTGCACCAGGGCAATCAAAATGTCCGCTAACAGCCCGGCTCATGCACAGATTATCTACGCCTAAGTTCACGCTACGCTTCTGCATCCCTGATAGTGCTCACTTCGAAGAAATTGTTTTGGGTCGAAGCCACCCGTTCGCCGTTTGAATCTGCATTGGACACTCATGCGGTCCATGGTACACAACAGCCAGCGTGCCTTAGTGTCACAACAGCAGCACCACGTCTTCAGGTCACCAGACATTTAGTTCGTGGAGGCGCTTCACATTGTTGGTGTAAACGCTATATACCCATGCGCTTTACTGGATCAGGTAGGGATCAAAATCAAGCAAACACTCGTAAGTCAGTTCTCAGAATGGGATGCATTCCTACAACTCACCCCTGCATATCGTCCCGGGCTTAGCTGCGGGTGATGCTAAATGTGACATGAAAGTAAGACTACTGCAGTACAGGTATATAGACCTCCCACTATGGTCCGCTACTCTGCGAGGTTTCTTCTCGCAAAAGTTCTCATCACCAACAATGCAGATGTCGTTTTTAGCGATATTGAGCTGTCTGCTCTCAATTGCATCTGCAAAGTCAACCTTTGCTCCTACTCGTCCGCCATCCTTGCCGCTTGCTGTAAAAAGTCCGTACTTGAGCGCATGGCTTCCAGCTGGTAGCAGTGGAGGAAATGGAGGATACCTTCCCGGACAGTGGCCCCAGTTCTATACGTGAGTTCCTCTCTCCTGGATTTTATTGGAACACACTGATTGTTTACAGTGGGCAGTCTCTCGGCTGGGCAGGCTTGATCCGCGTTGACAACGAGACCTTCACGTGGATGGGTGCGCCGAATGACGTCCCAGTGGCGAAACAAACATCGTACGAGTACACCTCCACCAAGAGCATCTTTCGCATCGAAGTAGACGAGAAAGTATCACTGAAAGTGACCTTCCTCTCGCCTCTCACCCCAAAAAGATCTCAAGCGCCAATCCTTAATCTTCTCTTACATGGACATCGAAGCCTTGTCTCTGGATAGTTCAGAACATAATGTGCAGATCTACACTGACATTAGTGCTGGTAAGATGATCTCCAACCACACATGAATACAATTTAACTGCTAATACGCACGATAGAGTGGGTTTCTGGTGACATTGCTGTGACCGCACAATGGAATTTTGGCTTAACAGACGACGTGGTGTACCACAGAGTTTCAAGACAACACCAGCAGATACTCTCAGAGTTCAATGATAGAGCAGAGTGGGGCAATATTGTTAGTCTCGCCTGAATTTATATCTTTATCATCGCTAACTTCCGCCAGTACTACGCCACAGACGCCAAAAACGGCCTCACATACCAGTCAGGCGCCGAAGAAGATGTTCGCGGTGCCTTTGTGACGAATGGAAAGCTTGCGAGCTCGAATGATACCAACTTTCGTGCTATCAACGATACCTGGCCGGTGTTCGGGTATGGAGTCGACCTCGGCGCCGTTGGGGCTTCATCTGTTTCGACGCTGTTTTCACTAGGCTTTTGTCAGGATGAGGCGGTCCAATTCGTGGGTGCGGATGGACTGACTGTTCTTCCGTCGCTGTGGAAGAGCTACTTTGCAGATGATCTGGCAGCTCTCACCTTCTTCCACAAGGACTACTCGGAATCGAGCAAGCTCTCGTCAGGCCTGGACGATCAGATTTCGAAAGACTCAATCGCCGCTGCCGGACAGAACTACGCTACGTTGACAACACTGGCTGCCCGCCAGGCCTTTGCAGCCACTCAACTTGCGGGGACCGAGGATAAACACTACCTCTTCTTGAAGGAAATCTCATCAAACGGCAATACCCAGACCGTCGATGTGATCTACCCTGCGTCGCCAATATTCTTCTACACGAATCCAGATCTGATCAAACTGCTCTTGGACCCACACTTTGAGAATCAAGAGAACGGTCACTACCCTAACAAGTGGGCGATGCACGACCTTGGAGCGCATTACCCAAATGCCACTGGTCACCCAGCCGGTGACGATGAGAGAATGCCCTTGGAAGAGTGCGGTAACAATATCATCATGGTCCTAGCGTATGTTCAGCGCTCCGGCAACACAGAATACATCAAACAACACTACACCATCTTGAAGCAGTGGGCTGAGTACCTCGTCGAAGACAGTCTCTACCCCGCCGAGCAGCTCTCGACCGACGACTTTGCTGGACACTTGGTGAACCAGACAAATCTCGCGCTCAAAGGTATCATCGGCCTCGAAGCCATGTCACAAATGTCCAAGCTCGTCGGCGAAGGTAACGACGCCCAATACTACACTACAATCGCCCACGACTACATCACCAAATGGCAGGCCCTCGGCGTCAACACGGCAGATGATCCACCTCACACCACGCTCAACTACGGCAACACATCGACCTGGGGCCTGTTGTACAACCTCTATAACGACAAATTCCTCAACACTAACCTCGTCCCGCAGGAGGTGTATGACATGCAGTCTTCGTTCTACCCCAGCGTCCGAGAGACCTACGGCGTACCGCTGGATACACGGAACAGGTACTTGACCAAGTCTGACTGGGAGGTATTCTGCGCTGCAATCGCAAGCGCAGAGACGAGGGGCATGTTGATTGGTGACTTGGCGAGGTGGATCAATGAGACGCCAACGAGCAGGCCGCTTACAGATCTGTATCAGACAAGCGACGGCGGGTTTCCGCCTGGGCTAGAGTTTAAGGCCAGGCCAGTAGTGGGCGGGATGTTTGCACTGCTGCTGGTAGCGCAGGGGAACGAAGGGTTGATGTTGAAACGATGAAAATCGGCATCTCCCGCTTCAAACCTACAAAGTCTCTTTCCATCTGCTCTACACCATTTGAAAACAAGACAATAAAACACACTCCGTCCCTCTTCCTTACTTGCCCCTCTCCTCTTCTAAAGCCTTATCTGCCTCCCCCTTCTTCTTCTTCTTCCCCTTCCCCTTCCCTCCATCCCCATTCACTTCCTCGAGCGCATGATTCGCGTCAACATTCGCCTCAAACTCAACATCCTCAACCCACTTCTCGAACAAGAAAACACGCCAGGCGGCATACCCTACGGCGGCGAGTACAAGCGCAGACGTCGTCAGTGTTTTCAGAATCGAGAGGGGTGAGATACTGGCTAGCGATTTTAGACGCGGGGTTATTAGCGTTTGTCGCTCCATCTAAGGGGAGTTAGTATGATATTATGTATCTCACTTCGCACCACCACTGCGTCACACACTACGCCACACCACACCACACCATATCACCTAAAAACCCCGCATGCCGTACCATGCCGTACTGCGAGTAGTAAAGAACGTACCTCCAAATCCGGATTGATGCAATAAACCAGCACGACCAAGACGGCCAAAATCAGTCCCAGCAACAAGACGGTCAGGACCTGTATGACGGCCAGAATAATCGATATATTCTTGGTAGTGCGCAACACTTTGTACCCCGCGGCTACGAGCGGCGTTACTTGCGAGAAGGCGGCATTTATTTCGCGCGAGTAGGGGATACCCATTTTGGTTGCCGGCGTGTGGTGCGTGACAAGCCAGTTAATAGTGCATGTATGGGCAGGTGGGTGCTAAGTAAGTGATAACTTCAGTGTGGTAGGACTCGAAGTGTATCTTTGATATGGTACGCGGCGTATCGGTAATTCAAAAATCGTTTCAAGATGAATCGGGATTAAACATTACACGGACCGTAGGTAGATTGAGAACGCGAAGTAGCGCGTTATGACGCGAGGGTTTTGTACGTGCTTGTCGGCTGGCTGACTTGGTCGCTGACGTCATGGGTGCCGTGTCGTGGACAGGGGGTTGTAAGATTGTGGACTTTTGGCGCTGAGCAAGATGATGGGACTGCATGCTGCTGGAGTGAGTTGTATGGGTTTTTGCTGAGATCTACCGGCGTTTGGTCACTATAGTTACAAGTTGGTGTTTGGCTGCTAAGAATGATGGATGGGTGCATTTCAGTCTGAAGAGCTGAATTGGTGGAAGTAGGCGCTAGCCTGTGATGTGTTCAAGGTTGAATATACAATTTGCACTTCGAAACCTCATGGTCTGTTTTTCTAACTTTGGTGATTATGAAGAATGCAGCGTGCCGGTGCATGCTATACTGCTAACCACGCATCTCACCCCCAACCAAGCTGTCGGAAGCAAGAACCCTACAGTCCTCATAAACGGCGGGCCTTTCCATCTCTACCAAAACGTCTGAAAACTCAATCTTAGATCGATGTTTCCGAGCCTGAACGGGCCAAACTGACAAAAATGTGTTTCCCAGGATTGACACTCCCTCAAGATGAGATCGATCTGTTCTAATGCTGAATCAGTTGGTAAGTGGTTGTGAACAGTGAGGTGCACAATGAATCTTTGCACAATGCTGTCGAGTGGGATAGCAACGCGTGTTCTGGTTCTTCCAACTCTGCCTTGCGTCGTATCACACCTTTTGCATATCGCAAGCTACAGCCTGGCCGAGAGCGTGGAATACACAAAAGATCTTGCATTTGGATATTGGGGTTGCTATTCCTAGGCTGATTGTCTTTTCAAGTTGAGTGAGATGTTCAGTGCTGAAAACTCGGCCTAGAATAATAATGCTATTTCACCTAGTCTACTACTATTTCATCTCAATCTGCTCTATCGAATCAGTATTTTGGAAAGAATATCAGATGGCACAAGGGATAATAAAGTCATCCACTACATTTCCCCGCAACGGACTCGAGATTTGCGCTGGCTGGTGTGAGAACGAACTAGTCCAGTAAATTAAATAGTGAGGCTAGCAAAAACATCCACAAGTGCCTTCTGTCATGGTAGCTGGAGATGAGGCAAAATATCCTCTACAAGACTGTGTGTGCATGGGCAAGGAAATGCACCGCATATTAAGATGAGTATGATAAAGTGAGGCTGCATCATCGTTGCCTGCTGACTGTAAGGCTTTTCAGCTAATGTTAGTCAAACCTTAAGTCCGCCTCCTATGTCTGCGTAACACAATTATAAAAGGGCTTGGTGGATTTAAAATTGGCTCAGCAGTGTGTAGACGAGAAAAAGGTATCCCGATTTGGAATGTGAGTCAAGTAGCGGATATGCTGTAAGTTTATATTGTAAGAAATACTTCTTCCAAGAGGCACCACTCCATCTCAGTGAAGCAGCGCCAAGTATAAGTTTCTAGCTACTACCTTGCTACCACCTCTTATCACTCCTACGAATTCTTATCTGAAAGCTTTGCTCGTAGCAGAATCTCAGTAATGCTCTTCTTTGTGTAAACAGGCGGTGCATCTATGTTTCAGCAAATAGGCATGTAAAGACGAGAAAACGGCAGACAAAATGGATTCTATTTTTTATGTACTCAAGCAGTCTCGATTCTATCGCTTAGCAGCCCTGGCGGCCAAGGGCGCGGAAGACATCGATGCAAGCAGCACCAGTGTACAGGTTGTCGTCCTGTCCTGCAGGGCAGGAGCAGGAAGGGTCGATGACAGCGGGAGTGCCTGAGCCCTCGAGACGGGAGTTGTCGCAGATGTTGGCGCAACGACCCTTCTGGTACTCGCAAGAGATAGCACCGCCAACACACATGCGCGCTCCGTTGGGACCGGTCTTCTGAGAAGCAGTGCCAAGGGCGAGGATGGCGATAGAGATAATGGTGGTGAACTGCATATTTGCGTTGGTTTGTTGTTTGGATTTGGTGGGAACGAGTGGAAGAGCTGCTATACCAAATGGTTAGTATTAGGCGTTCATAGTTCAGGTTGTTTGTTCTTACAGATCTGATATCGAAGCAAGTGAATGACTTGAATGAATGAATGAATGAGTGAGTGAGCTGGATGATTAAATTGACGGGGAAATTCCAACCGATTTATACTTTTCTGTGCCACATGACTCGTGTTGCTCTCTGGACGCTAGAATTGAGGCTGTATTCCTAAATACCGGATTCTAGTATGGAACCGAAAAAGATACCGTGAAGTCAAACAGAAGGGCCATATCTCGGTGTGATGTGGATCAGAGCCCCTAGATGGTTTGGTAGATGTTTTCTCTGTTCAAACAAGCTAAGTTGAGGCTTAACGGCGTTTCAACAGGGTTGTGATTTCGGCACTTTTGCCTTTGAAAGAGCACATGGTATTGCTATAGTTCTCTATAAAGCAAGCTAAGTGAGTACTTGGTTGGTGATGTATCAATAACTGCTACACCGCCCCAGTGTTTAGTACACCGCCTTGCTACCCGGGTTTTACCTTTATGAGCAGCATAAATCATGGGATGTTACATCACATTCAGATGATCTGGAATCAGCCCTGAGATAGATGAACATCGTAGCTCCTTTGTGGGGGAGACAGCACAGTTCACCAACGACAGGCAACGTCAACCTGTGAACCCCGCATGTGAACCCCATTACCGATATTCAATCACGAATAAGTTCCACGACGACATAGCTGATGGCGTACTACTCTAATCTTAATTTTGCACATGATCAGTACTCGTTCCTCCAGGTAAGGCGAGAATGAAACCATCCGCTCAAGGTGCGAAGGGACGCATGCGCTTTGCCTGTAGTCAATCAAGTGGCTAGACTCTGATAGGCTCTCAGCACCCACTTCTAGAGCATGGACTGATTTCCAGCTGGTGTCATATCGCCCTCACTCACTAAGGTACAAAATCGGGTATTTACACCACACCATCAACGGGTAAAATACACAGAAGAAAGGCCGCCAAAAACACCGCGTTAGAGGTGTTTTTTACACTACAGTTTAGTGTAAATATACTACAAAATAGTAATTTTACACTAGCGTATAGTGTTTTTACCTAGCTATCTAGTGTATTTTTACTGCAAGTAAATAGTGCTAGTTAAACTAATATACGTTAATATTATACTGTTCTATAAAACTATACTATATTGCTAGCTCCTAATATCTTACTACAAGGTCTAGTCTAATATTTAGTATATCCTAGGGAGTATCCTCCTCTAAGTACGCGTGTTTGTCTACTAAGAAGAGGCACTTCTTAGTAGATATCCCTCTAATAGTAGACCTGTACAGCTCTAACAAGGTTAACAATCTAATCTACTAAGACCTATATTATATTATTATTATGCTTATTAAACATCCTTAGACGTAGTAGGCAGTTTATAGAACTTAGTAGCTTAACTGTCTAATATCTAGCAATCCTAGCCTATTAGGACTAATTAGTTAGTTCTATAAAAAGTATAACTATAGTACTAAATAAGAGCTGTATAGTTTACCTCTAGCTAGCTGTAGGTAGGTCTGCGTAAAATATAACTAGAGAGTTGTTCCTTAATACAAGCTCTTAATAGGCTAGTAAGAAAGTCCCTACTCTAGCCCCTAATAGTAAAGACAAAGTGCAATATATAATAAGATTAGAAGGGTAAGTTCCTGTATGCTATAATGCCTTAGGATTATTAGCCTTTTGTAACTTATGTTACTACCTTAGTTCTATATCTTTGCTACTTATACTAGTTAGCTAGTATTTTACTAAAGGTAGTATAGAGTTATTAGCGTAGAAGATAGTATTATTAGCAGGTATTACGTCCTCTCTAGTATATCTCTACTATACGTGTAAGTGTTGCTCTTATATAAGTAGGTTAAGTTCTTTACTTTAGTGCTTATAAGTTATTAAGGTAGAAAACTACTATACTGTTTAGAGAAATCTTTCTAGTGTCTATTAAGCAAAGCACTGCAGCAGGCTAAAGTCCTGTATATTCTACCTAAGGTGTAGTAGATAGTAGTATTAGATTGTACATAAGGGGAGTAAATCTAGGTTACTATAGTAGTATAGGTCCTTATATTTGCGTATAAAGATCCTAGCAAAGGTTTAAATCTTATTAATATCTATTAGCGTAAAGCTCTGCTAGCTAGTATACTATAGCAACTAGCAGAAACGTAGGAAGTTAACAGTATATAGATCTAGTAGATAGTAGTTTAACACAGGGGCACTATAGGTTATAAAATAGGATTACTACTTATATATAGTCTAGTTACTAAAGCTACCTATTCTGCAGGGAGCAGTGCCTACCTAGGTAGGGACTGTAGCTTATAATACTAAGAGACTATAGTTAATTAACTCCTAATTAGACTCTAGGATAATCTATAGGTACTTAGTAATATTATATCCTTATTAATATTAAGACCCCTTCTAGTAGTAGAATATAGATTTAGGGATATTATAGTTTATTAAGTATATAGTGTTAATTAGGAAGCTGCGTAGAAAGTAGATAGTTAGTAAGTTTATAAGGATAGATTAATAGTTTATACCTATGTCTCTTAATAGGGCACTGTACTGTTGTTAACTAGAGTTAGTATGTTAATAGTGTTAGAGGCGTTTAACCTATTCCTGCATATTTGTATGTAGGAGAGGGTTTAGGTTCTTGCTATTTAGATAGTAGTATTTACTCCCTCTTCCTATTATGCCTGCAAATAGACATAACAAGCAGCTTTACTTTACTTTCCTAGGCTATTTTATACCTATAACTTTAGTAATAGCTAGTCTATCTCTAGTTACTAATATTACATAACCTTTTAGTGTAAACTTCTTAGTAGATGCTCTATTATATGCTGTAACTCTACTATCTAGCTGTTGTAGCTTAGTAACTAATAGTCCTAGCTAGGTGTTAATAAAGTCTTTATTAAAGCCCTCTAGAATAAGGTAGGTAGTTAAGGTATTAGAGGCGTCCTCCTAGGTACTTAGGTGTAGGTTAAGGAGGTAAAGTACTATAGAGGTTACAGTTTAACGCTTTTTTAGTTACTTAATAGTGCTAATAGTATCTAAGGTAAGCCTTATTGCTAAGTCCTAGTTGTTATAGAAGTAGCTATCTAACTAGCAGTCTTAGAACTAGTCTCTATTAAAAATATTATTTTAATGCCTATTGTTAGGTCTAGCAGGATTAAAACTTAATTAGTAGATGTTGCGTAACTAAGCGCGTAGAGTTATATACGCAGCTCGTTTTCTAACAGAGCGTGCTAATTTAGTTAAGCTGCTCTTGTCAGGACTGATAAGTTCCGGTGGTTCCCTACGAGGCCAGCATGGCCTAATTAAGGAACAGGGGTGGCGTAGCTATATAACGCAAGTAAATCGCTCTACTTCTTCAGCAGCGATTTGTCTATCCTTAACCTACAATACTATCCTCTACCTTCTAATGCTTAATAGCGTGCCACCCCTATTAAAAGAGAACCTAACATTTAAATCGCTTACTATTACACGTTATTAAAATGCAGACTAGACAATAGAGCTAACAAGTAAGCTAGTCTAAAAGTAGTTAACCCTTAGGTACACTAGTACGCCCTAGATTTATTGTTAAGGAAGACTCTGCTACTGCTTGCATCTAAAGCCTACCTTCCTTAGTAGAAAGGGACGCTGCAGAGAACTCTAGACTAGCCAAAGGTAGAGTGAACAAGCAGAGACTAGGAGGCCAGTTAACAACTCCTCCTAGACTATAAACACCTACAATAGTCTAGAACACTTTACTACGTTCTCTAACAGACTAGGAACTAGAAGACCTCTGCGCCTAGTTAAAAAGGGCCTAGAGGCAAAGCAAGATTAATTAACTCTGTTAACTAAGGGCTAAATATAAGTTAGGAGACACCTTAGTGCTCTCTCTAACTTTAACTCTACTAAGGACCCTCACAACAACATCCTTAGGCCTATTAGCTAACCTTCTAAAGCTAGACCTACCCTAAAGGTATAATAAGAAGTTAAGAGCTAAATATAACTACTAGGAATGCAACTACAAGTTATATTTCCTACGTTTACCTATAAACTTTACTAAAGAATACTAAAAGGTAGATTTTAGGGCAATATACCTCTCTAAGCTACTTAAGACTCTATAGAAATTATATTGCATAACAGAACAGACAAGTTCTCTATCCTAGCAACTAACCTAGGAGACACTTAAAACTGTTATATTAAACGCTCTAGGAACGCTGTTAGAACAGAAATAGCAAGCCTATAAAACTCTTAAGCGAATCTAGCAAAAGCTAAATTAGTTACCTATAGATCTGCTAGATGCCTTTTAACCCTTATAGGAGGAAATAGGCTTAGCCTAAACTCTAGAGCTTTAAGTAATAGAGTACATTTCATCTCTGCGCAAAGACATCTAGAGAGACCTGTTCCTACTCCTAGTTGATAGGCGCAACACTCTGCTAATAGTAGAAGAATATGCTAACGTTATCTACTGTAGAAGGAATCTAGACAAGGAGGCAAAAGTTACTCCTGTAAAGAGGTAGCTACTAAAAGGTAGCAACAAGAGTAACAAGACAGGGGGACATAAAAACCCCTAAAAAGACAAAAATAGCCTAAAAGGGACTATAACAGACTGTCTTTACATAAAACTGCAGGTACCTAAGGTAAAGGTAGGGGTCTAACCTGTTACAACTGTAGAAAGCCTAGTTACACTACAGCTAAGTGCTAAAGCCCTCTAAAGAATAAGGATGCTACAGCTAACTAGAAGGAAACTACTTTAGAATTAAAGGAAGGCTTAAACCTTAGTTTAGGAAAAGGAAGGGTAGGAGGATTAATTCTATATCTTTCTACCTACATAGCTTTAAACTAGGAAACATAGGACCTAGGGAAATTAAGGGAAGCCCTTTACCTCTATCTCTCTTAGTTATTAACTATGCAGTGCATAGTTTAATCCTCTAAGCCTATAGAGGCTATAATTAATAGAGGTTCCTAGCTAAACTTAATGTTAGCTACGCTAGCAAAGGAACATAATCTCTAAGTAGACCCCCTACCTAAGCTGCTAGCTAAAGGCGTAGATAGGGGTAGATTAACAGTGTATAGTACCACAACAGTAGATATAACTATTACTAATTTACGTAGTTATAAAGAGACCTATTAAGTACTATTTGTAGTAACAGACCTTTAAAGATACTTAGTATACTTAGGTCTTCCCTAGATTAATATGTTTTATCTAAGGATTAGCTACGCTACTAGACGTATGCTCTTTTAGAGGAATAAGGACAATAAGGTTGTCTAGTTTACAAAGGTAGCTATAGAAGACGCTAAGTAGTTTAAGAGTAGTATAAGAGAACCTAATACAGACGTCTATGCGTGCCTTATTAACTTTGTAGGCTATAGGGAGTTAGAAGATAACCCTATAGGTTATTTACCTCTAGAATATGCTGAGTTTGCAGATGTAGGCTTAGAGGAGAACTCTAAGAGTCTTCTAGAGCATAGCTACTACAATCTGTCTATAACTCTAACACCTAAAGGTGTTCTACCTTACTAACTATTATACAACCTCTTAGTAACTAAGCTAGAGATACTTTAAAACTATCTTTAGGAGTATATAGCAAGAGGATAGATACGTTAGTTAAAGTCTCTAGTAGGGGCACCTATACTCTTTGTTAAGAAGAAAGATAGCAGCCTAAGACTTTGTGTTAACTATTAGGGCCTTAATAAGGTTATAATTAAGAACTAACACCTACTACCCCTAATTACAGAGTTACTAGAGAGGCTCTCTTAGGCGAAGTATTTTACTAAGCTTAATATAAGAGAGGCCTACTATAGGATTTGTATTATAGAGGGAGATAAGTAGAAGACTACTTTCTATACTAGATATAGACACTATAAGTATACTGTTATGCCTTTTGGCCTAACTAACGCCCCTGCCTAGTTTTAAGTATACGTTAACTATGCTCTTACAGGATTAGTTAACATATGTTGCATTATCTATTTAGACAATATCCTAATCTACTTAAATATAAAAGAAGATTACATATAGTATATAAAGGATGTACTACAAAGACTATGTAAGTCTAAGCTATATATTAAACTTAGCAAGTGTAAGTAGTACACTTAACATATAGAGTATCTTAGATACATAATTAGCCCTAAAGGGGTTAGTATTAACCTAGAATAGGTAAAAACAATCTAAGAGTAGCTACAACTATAAACAGTCTACAATATTTAAGTATTTATTAGCTTTATAAATTACTATTAATAATTTATCTACATATTCTCTAAATTAGCCTTACTATTAAACAAAATAACTTATAAAACCCTAGGGTCTGCTAGGGGGTCTAGCAATAAGAAGAGAGGAAAGCTAGAAAATAGACATTAGCAAAAAAGGCAGATCTACTTTCTAGAAGCTTAAAGACGCTTTCACCTAAGTTCCTATACTCTCCTACTTTAATCCTTGTTAGAAAATAAGAGTAGAGGTAGACGCGTTAGGAGGCGCGATCTTAGGTATATTAAGTTAAAATGTGCTAGAAGAAGACAGAATAGGTTAATAGAGGCTAATTAGTTTCTTTTCTTGTAAATTAATCCAAGCAGAATACAATTACAATACCTATAATAAGGAACTGCTAGCTATTGTTAAGAGTCTAGAACACTAGCGCTACTACCTTAAAGGTATACACTTTAAGATCCTTATAGACTATAAGAACCTAAAATAGTTTATAGAAAATAAGACCCTTAACTATCGCTAGGTTTAGTCCTATCTAGCCTTAACTTAGTTTAACTTTATCCTTACCTACTAACTAGGGACTACTAATCCTGCAGATAGACCCTTAAGGCGACTAGACTATAAGGTAGAAATAGAGAAACCTTTACTAAAGTACAACAAAGCTTTTATACAACCCCTTTAAGATTTGTTCTCCTCTAAAGGAAAGAATAACTTCCTAGTGTTAGCTGTTATAACATAGGCATCTCTAAGGTCTAAAAAACAATTAGAAATTATTAAAGCCCTCTAAAAATTCTAAGTAAAGGAAAGTACTACAACTAGGGATCTGCTTAACTATAAGGAAGAGTCTATAGTAGAACTAGCCTTAGATGTAACCTCTAATAGATACGATACTAAAACAGACTATAAGGACCTAAAACAATTAGTTACAGTCTACAAGGTATTAAGGCACTTAACTACTCTAGAAGAGAAGTCTAAGGCTCTCTAAGAATGCTATAACAACCTACTTAGAGGACATCTTAGGGGTAAGAAGACAATAGAAAAGCTTTAACAACACTATAAGTAGAAGAGAATAAAGAAGGATGTAAGAGACTATTGTAAAAGCTGCCTAGTATGCAAGAAGGCAACTCTAGCGCGTTATAAGCTATATAGTCTCCTAGCACCCTTATCTCTACTAAACGCAGCCTAGGAGGAAGTTACTATAGATTTTATTACAGAATTACCTCTAAGCCGCCTAAGCAACTAGGTATACAACGCTATCTTAGTTGTAGTATATAGACTTACTAAAATAGCTTACTACATCCTAGCTAGAGCTAATTAGGATAGTACAGACCTAGCCTAATCCTAGATAAGAGAAGTTATACGCCTACACAGTGTCCTAAAGAAGATAATCTCTAATAGAGGCCTACTTATAGCAGCTAAACACTAGGATACTTTCTAACACTACCTAAACTTAAGAAGGGTGTTAACTTCTGCTTATTATCTACAGACAGATAGGTAGACTAAAAGACAGAACTAGACACTTAAACAGTACCTACAGTGCTACTGTTGCCTAGAACAAGACAATTAGAGTTTATAGATATTAGTTGCAGAATTTGCGTACAACAATAGCATATATACAACTATAGGCACTACTCTATTTAGAGCATACTATAGCATAGATCCTATTAGTCCTAACTAGCCTAGTATAGCTTATAGCGACAGAGAATTGCCTCTAGGGAAACAAGTAGCTAGCAAAGTTATTACTCTGCAACAAGAGTGTAAGAGGAAAATTATTACTATAAACAAATACTAGAAATTGTACGCAGATAAGAAACGCTTAGCATATACGTTTAAAGTAGGTAATTAAGTAATAGTGTTAAATTAGTACATTAGGTTAATAAGACCTAAGAAGAAGCTTAACTAGAAATACCTAGGTCTAGGTTGTATAGTAGACTAGTATAGTCTAACAGTATTTAAAGTTAACCTTCTAGGGTTACAGAGCGTACATCTAGTCTTCTATACGTTGCTGCTAGAGCTGTATAATCTAAAAGGTCTTATTCTACACCTAGAGGTCCTAATTGTAGACACACTGCGTAAGCATAGTAATAATGTCTATAAAGTAGACACTATACTAGATAGACGTAAGGGAGAACATAACTAGTAGGAATATCTAGTTAAATAGACTAGCTATAGAGACAAAGAGAACTCTTAGGAGCCTAGTTAAAATATCTCTAGTAACGTCCTTTAATAATTTTAGAAATCTAAAGGCATATAGCCTAAGAGAAATATAAAGGAAAAGCCTTATAGGAGTTAAGGGCAACTCTAAAAAAGAAGGGGGATAAGCAAAGGCAATAAGAGGATCCTAAGGAGACAACGTACCTTTACTAGTTTTCCTACAGGGTTTTTAGGGTGTTTAACAGTGTTATACTCTAGGATTACCTTAGCCTAACTTACAAGCATCTCTTAGGATCTATAATTATCTATTATAGACTACAAGAACCTAGTCTAAATTATAATAGTTTAATCTATAAGGGCACAAAGCTTCTAACATTATAAGAAGAAAACACAGGATATTAAAGTAAGTACTCTATTAAATTTAAGCTAAAGGCCTAGGTATATCTAGGATTTCTAGGGAAATCTAACTATAGAAATTGTTTATAGTTATATTATTATACTAGCTATAATAGTCTATTAAGACCTATTATAACGCGCTCTTACTACTCTTAAACCTTGTTATACTTATCTAGCCTCTTCTATAGAGTCTTGATCTTCTTAGACAAAGAGCCCTTCTTAGCGCTGGTAGCAAAGCTCTTCTCTCTTATAAGCGCAGCTATCTCTGCAACTAAAGTATTACCTAGTTTTCTGCGCTTAGAACTAGGGTTTAGAGCATAATTGCAAACCTTAGCCTATAATAAGTTAGAATAGTCTATCTAGAGATAAGATAAGCATACATACCACTTGCGTAGTAAATTAGTCTCTTTAGCAACCCTGTTAGTAACAGCAGCCTTAAGGGTGCGCTTGCTGGCTTTAGCACGTACTAACACAGCCTTCTTGCTACGCTAACGCTAGTCTAGGCAGAACTTAGAGCGAGGGTCCTTATTATTAGCTATAGCACTAGTGTGCAGGTAGAGGTAAGCAGCGTAAGGGATGTAAGTGCTACTAGAGGTGTAAGAATAACCTATAATAGACTAAAACTACTTAAAGAGGACAACTTACTAACTATAGGCCTAGGAGATAGGCTAACAGAGGGACATAAGCTTAAACTTAGACGCTTTCTTTTCTATCTTAGTTAATAGGCGCTATAGAAGCTTATTATTAACTATGCCCTAGTCTAGGTCCTAGACGCCAAACTCTAAGGCCTAGAGAATGTTGCGAATCTTAGCTAAGTCGCTGTTGTGCTTTAAATAGAGCTGCTAGAGTTAGTTATAACCTATAAGGGGTTATAATTAGGCTAAAGGAGGGAATACACATAGTAATACACTCCTAGTTAGAAGAGAAGTATTAGAAGTAGCGTATAACCTGCTCTAACTTACCTAAGTCTATCTGCAACAGCTATGCCTTGTACAAGTTAATATTAGTAGGGGTAATTTAGACATAGATATAACTAGTCCTTCTATAATACTTATGCTAGCCTACAGCAAAGCCATAGACGTATTAAACACAGACCTAGTATAACTGCACGCTATTATGCGCTATATTGTTGCCTACAGCGTTTAGATCTATAATCTTAAGTAGTCTAGACGTGTAGAGGGCAGTAGGGTGCAGTGCAGTAGGCTAGTAGGCTAAGGGATATACTGTTAAAATTGTTAGAGCCTAGAGAATCTAGTTAGCTGCCTATAGAGTTATAACGACCTATAATAACCTATTAAGGGTTATCCTAGACTAGCAAAGAGGAACCTATCCTAGCTAGAGAAAAGCACTAACTTACTAAAAATTAGAGTAGAGTGTAGGAGTAATAGGCTAAAATAGGGGATAACGTTAGGTATATCTAGGCACTGTACTAGCAACGCGTTGCCCTACTTATTTTCTAGGCAGCAGCGCAACTCCTAGGTAAAGGTAAAGGTAAAAGGGAAGGTAAAGGTAGAGCTGCCTAAACCTACGCATAAGCTTAAGAGAATATCTCTAAATACTAAAGCACTACTCTCCTGTAACTTTGTCACTGTCTGGTCCATAACAGACTATAGTTACCTACTCTACCTAAAAAGCCTGTAATATCTGTAGCTTAGGGCAAGCCACCTTAGAAGGGGATATTGTTAGGACTAATAAGTTCTAGTAGTTCCCTATAAGGCTAGCATAGCCTAATTAAGGAACAGGGGTGGCGTAGCTATATAACGCAAGTGAATTGCTCTACTTCTTTAGCAGCGATTTGTCTATCCTTAACCTACAATACTATCCTCTACCTTCTAATGCTTAATAGCGTGCCACCCCTATTAAAAGAGAACCTAACAGCTCTACCCTAGCAACGCTGGTTCTAAGCGGCCCTAATACTAGCTAAACGCTTGTTAAGCAAGATTACGTAACCTATACATTTTATTTATATTTAATTAACACGTTCTATATAGAAAAATAGACACTAATTAAATTAATTAATTACTTAAGTATAGTCCTGTAAGCTCTGTTACAGTTATAAGCCTAGCTTCCTAAGCACAATAGATCTCCCTACGCACTTAGCAAACAAGCTTGTTAGACTTAGCTTAACTGCTCTAATTACCTAATTAACTTTCTATCTCTACTAAACGCTACTATAGGCAAGCTTATTAACTACAATAAGTAAGCTCTCTTAGGTATCCCTATAGGACCCTATTAGCTTAAAACAAGATCTAATTAGCCTAATTAGTACATCTAACTTACGTAGCACGCTAAGCTTTGTAACGTATAGGATATAGTGTTCCTGTAAGAAGTGCTCAACCTGTTAGTATGTAGAGGACGGAGGAGCTACATTACTAGGCAAGAAACCACAGATACAGGTTACGCAGATAAGATATAAACTTTATTTCTTTGTAGTAGTATATAATAGTCTAGGAGGCTTTGTCTAAACTTCCTATTATCCCTTTATATACTAGCGCCACTTACTAGCCCTAGCATCCTAAGTAACTACTAAGGCAGTCACTCTGTGCACTAGCACAAACCTCCCCTACCTTAATAGCACGGCCCCCTTATGCTTACAGAGGAGAGGCTAGTAAGTAAAGTGTTACATAGGAAAATAAGCAAGAGTAGAGTGTTAAATCAAAAGAGAAAAGGAATAAACAAAAGAAACAAACAAAAGAAACAACTTCCTCTACTCCTTTATCTGTCCCTTGCCCTTGTCCTTCTTTAGTTAACTACTTAACTAGGTAGTTAACTAAGCACTAACATCTTAGCAAGTAGAACAAGTGTTGTATCAGCTAACAGCAGCAGTTCCTGCTAAACTAGATAATCTAGCAATAACTGTTAACTTTATTACCTTTAAGGTCTTTAGAGTTAGTAATAGATAGTGCTTATCTAACAATAAACTAGCGTCTACCCTAGCTACATCCTATCTAGTTAGAGAGTTAGGTTGCATATTTATCTTAGAGAACATCTTAGACAATGCTAAATCCCTACTATGTTCTCTATCCTACTTTTTAGCACTATCTAAGAACTTAGCTAGATGTGATAATCCTATAAAATACAACTAGTTAGGGACATCTAAGTTAACATCCTCCTTGTATACTCTTATCTCAGCTGTCTTAACCTATTCCTAGTGCTTCTTAACTATAGAAATGTTACTAGCACAAGTCTGTCTTATATAAGCTAGTAACTGCTTTAAATCTATTTAGTTTAGTATTTTATCTATTTTGTCTAGCATAGGGACTAAGTTATAGTAAGCCTAGTAGTGAATTACTTTTAAGATCTATAACATAAACTCTAGTAGAATATCCCTAGGAAAGGCATACAGCACTCCTCTGTATTAGTTAGCGTGTCCTAAAGAAGATAACAGACCTGCTTATAGTGCCTAGTAAGATGCAGCAATTTCTGCATAGCTACCTATCTCTAGAACCTCTATAGTGCTGTAGTCTTCTGTTACTAGCATAAACTAAGGAAGAGTAGTGCGTTGTTGTTTTATAGCTAGTCTAGTAGATCTATAAGGGAGCAGCAGGTTAGAGATTTGTACTTGCCCTGCCTTACATAGATACTTCTTCCATTTACAACTAAGCTTGTCTTTAATTTCCTTTAGGTAGTCCTAGTTATCCTTCTAACCCTTAATATATCTATTCCTCTTATCTATACCCCTCTTCTGTTGCTATTTAAGGTATTCGCCTACATAGTTATAGAACCTAGCAAGAGCAATAGTATAGTTCTCCTTATCTTTGTTATTAAAAGACACTAAGCCCTAGATTATTTATACACCCCTGCTATTTGCGTAAGCATTAGCTAGGTTAAGGTCTATATATTTAAACGCTGTTTAGTTACTAGGGCTAGTGTACTTTATATAGTAGGGGTAAGGGATAAGGTTAGTCTAGCGACAAAGTAAGACATACAGAAGCTAGTAACCTATATCCCCTTAAATAAGTTGCTAGACTACTAAGTAGTACATTATCCTGCACTATCTAAGGTTACTATATCTGTTAATAGTATAGGTGTGCTAGTTATACATATTAAAGTAATTATTTATAATTTCCTAAAGCTCTTTATCTCTAAACCCCTCTTAGAAGTAGTTAGCTACAACAGTTCCTTCTGCCTTAAATATGTTTACTGTTTATTATAGAAAGAGAGTAAGATATCTATTAATAAACGCGTCCTAGTCTACCTTAAGACTAGTGCTATTTAGTTAATAATAGTAGGATTAAAGGCTGTTAAGAGTGCCTAGGCCTCTAAGGTAATTCTAGAACAGTATGCAGGTTTGTACGTTGCTGTGCTACATTCCCTATTTGTAAGGGTATAGGTGCAGCATTATAAGCATGTTAACAGTAGTATGCCTTAGCATTAATTAGACTAGAAGGCCTAGTTATCTAGCAATGTATTTTAAGTAAGAGAAGCATACCCTATGTTTACTAACCTTGTAGTAAGCTATTATAGAACCCTTTATCCTTTAGCTCTTAGGTTCTAATTTAGTACAACACTCTTAGACCTATGTACAGAGCAGCTTTATCTTATCTGCGTCCTTAAGAGTTCCTCTACTATGCTTTTTACACAGCATAACAAGAGCTAACTTAGGGTTTGTATATAGACAGCTCTTAGATCCCTTAACCTCCTGTATAGCCTTAGAACTAATAGACTCGTCCTCTTAAGTAGATTAAGCTTTATTATTAGTAGGGAAGATAGCTCTCTTACTACTAACATCCTTAAGAGAGCAGAATCTAGTGCTATAAATAGTTAATTGCTCCTAGTATTATTTATTGTTAGGGACAGCTGTTACATTAGTAATAGAGATAGTTCCTTCTCTATAGCAAATAAGTTTGCTAGCTACTTCTTCCTACTAGCGTGTATGTCTAACTCTAAGCTCTAAGGCTAACCTGTTAACCTCTCTAGGGTTAAGGTTAGTAAGTAAGTTGTCCTCTTCCTCTTAGGCACTCTTAAGGGTCCCTTTACTAGTTGTTCTAGTGTTTTAAATGTAAGTAGTAACACCTAATTACACTCTTATTAGTCTTAATAGAGTAAGGGAAGATCCCTCTAGTAGTTAGCTAGAGCTGCTAGTAGTTTGCACTACAGATGCCCCTTCTGCTAGTATTAATGCTCGCCCTAGTCCTAGGCTTAGGCTAATTATCCTAAGTCTAGAAGGTGTATCTCTAAAGATAGAGTTAACAGGCAGAAGTATCCTATTGCTGTGTTTTATAAGCCTACTAGCTGTAGTCTACTCCTGTGTTATTTGTTCTGTAACTAGATAGTAAGTTAGTTTTCCTTCTAAGTTAAATATTCTTACTAGGGGCATAGTCTTCTAGTGCTAAAGAGCAGCTCGCTAGAACTTTTGTTAGCTATTACTACTGTCTATAAGGTAAACTGTATATTTCTTTGTATTAGTGTATAGGTTAGGTGAATCTAAAATGCCTCTAAGGAGATTAAGGAGAGGGTAGCTGTTGTTTTTAGAGTTACCTATAAAGGACTAAATGTCTTATTTAAACAGCTGTATTCCCTTGCAAGCTATACCCTAGTCTAAGGAGTTAATATACTTATCTTGCTTGCGATAGGGTGTGTAAAGTCTTTAGTACACAGCAGAGTTAATAAACTTAGCTAGGTACATAGTACCTAGTCTTGCTGTGCAGTATGCAATGTTAGTTAAGTAACTGTGCTCTATACTAGAGGCAGGGCTGTAAGGCGCAATAATGTTGCTTATAAGTGTCTTTCCTCTAGGCAGCAATTTAATGCGTGTTAACGCGCTGCTTAACTCCTATATTCTCTTTTAGTTGTAGTTTATAGCTGTAGCAATAGCAGGGTATTTGCTCTTAAACTGTGCAGCCCCTCTATATTATGCAATTAGGTTTAGTGTCTGCTCTATAACTAATAATACAAGGTGTATTATTGTAGTAGCTTTGTTAAACTCTAATATAGCAGCTGCTATCTAAGAGTCTAGTGCGTGTCTTTATTAAACTAGGTTGCCCTAGGTTAGCTGTGTAATAAACTTGCCTATTAAGATGTTGTTAAGGTATAGTATACTAATACTATAGACAGACGTTATGTTATTAGAGGCAATAGCTTAAAGAGCAGCTGGCTATAACACATAGGCAGAGCCTAGTTGCTCTTAGCTGGCTATTACTAGGGCTTAGGAGTCTAAGGCTATAGTATAAGTGTAGTAACAGAGCTAGGTTGCTTAATTAAATTAAATTTTTAAGTTTTTATTGTGTGTAGCAGGGTGAAGGAGTGTTAGAGTAGCAGAGTAAAAGTAGCAAGCTATTACTTATAGCTATATCAAGCATCTATTCTTCTTACTACTGTTTTGCTACTTAATTATAGTAGGATTGTAGTAGCAGAGTGAAGTTCGCGCTAGCGTTTTTCGCTTAACAGCTGCGTAGCTAATAGGAAGCTATTAGGTGTAACTTACTAGCTTCTAGTTAGTTAGATTTTTTACTAGCGCTACTGCTTGTTCTTTAATAGCTATATAGGCAAACTCTAGGGTTTTACTATTTCCCTGCCTTATTAGTTATCTTATTAAGACATTTTTATAGTTAGAGACTAAGTCTCCTCTCCCCCTACTTTGTTAAGCTAAGCAATGCAGTGCTTAGCTTATGTTAGAGTCTCTGCTAGAGTTGCTATTGTATTATTTATATTACGCCTTCTTGTATATTGTAAGTTTCCTTAGTTGTATTACAACCTCTTAGTAACTGCTAATAGTGCAGTCTAGTACTAAGATATTATCTTTCCTAACATCCCTAACTAGGTCTATATACAATCTGTTCTAGGCTTCCTTATTCTAGATCTTAATTAGACCTGCGTGCTCCTCTGTAATATCTTCTAGTTGTTATTTAATAAATCTCTTAAGTCTCTAGCCTAGAACAGTGTAAGGCATCTTTAATCTATCTAAGTCTTCTAGTAGGAAGGTGCTGCGCTCTATTGCTGTTTTCTCTTCTAAGACTTTGTATAGTCTAAGCTACCTGCAGGCGAGCTTTCTGTCTCTTAACATATTAATCTCCCTAACTAAATCCTATAATAAGACTAGGTCACTAGTACTAATACTTTCTTTCCTAATTTCCTAATTGTTATCTTAGTATTCTTTCTTAGATGCTTGCAGTTGTTTAGTAACACTAACAGCGTCCTTTAGAAACTAGTCCTAGAGGTCTAATTGCATAGCATAGATTGCTAGTAACTAAGACCTATCTAAAACCTACTGGTACAGCAATGTCTACTAGGTAGGAATTGCTAAATCTACAGGTAGAACTAGGTTCTGTCTAGTAACTAATTAATACGCAGAGTACCTGTTAGATTAAATAGAGACCTTGTCCACTAGTAGCACTGTTAGAAGGTTGTCTACCTATAGTCTATAAAGTTTAGTAAGGGCATTAATAATTAGTTTATGTCCTCCTTTAACCTTCTCTATTGCCTAAGGGTTATATGCTAAGGATTATATTTGCTAAATCCTATATATAACTGTAAGCTTTTTTACTACATTAGTAAAGTCTAGTCCTCTGTTAACTATAAGCCTCCTTGTTATACTCTATTAGTAAATAATATCCTTGTACAGGAATTTTGCAATAGTAGCAGATTTGTTATCATAGAGTAGCTAGGCCTCTACCTATCTACTAAGATATTCTCTAGCAATAACTATATACTAATAGCCTTAGTATAGAGGCATGTAGACAACGTTAGCTGCTACTAACTCCTAGAGTGCGTAGGAGTATATTATAGTTAGCATATCCTTTAATTATTTACTAGTCCTAAACTAGCACTCTAGGCAAGAGGATAGTGCAGTTTTAACCTTAGCATGCATGTAATCCTAGTAATATCTTTAGGCAAGCATAGAGTATACTACGTTAACACCTCTATGTCTAATTATTTAATGTATTTCCTAAATTACTACAGTCCTAATGTTAGTATTATCTACTACTCTCCTAATAGCAACATTGCGTAACGTCTTATAGAATAGATATCTGTCTTAAACAAAGTAGTTAAGAGCTCTCTTTTTCTATAAACGTGACTCTTTCCTAGATATTCCCTAGGGATCTTTAGTGTCTAGAGGAATATAGCAATTTATTTAGATAATTCTAAGTATTTATCCCTAAGGATGCGGCTAGGGTGTCTCTATAGGAGCAGAGACAATAAATCTGCTGTTGCTACTAGGTTATTAATAAAATCCTTAATGTCTAACTTAGGTTCGTCTAGAGCTGTCTATCCTTTAGGCTTAGGGTATCTAGATAGAGCGTCTGCAACTATATTTCTTTTTCTAGGAATGTGTTAAATTTCAAAGTCCTAGAGCAGGATAGCTACTAGCTACCTGTTTATTACTAAGCCTAGGATGTCTGTTAAAGAGCAATTAAGCTGTGCTATTAGTGTCTAGGCATCTGTTTTAATAATAAAATATACTCTGTATAGCTATATCTAGAATTTCTTAAGAGCCTAGACAACTGCTTTACACTCTAGTTTAGTTAAGTGCTAGTTAGATTTAGCTTTTAACTAGAGTATACTTTTAAATTAGCAAGGGTAACGCTTGCTATCTAGACCTATCTGTTCTAGACAAGCGCTAGCTCTCTTATTACTAGCGTCTACTAACACAAAGATAGTTAACCTACTAGTGTATAATATAGCTATTAGCGTTTGCGCGCTTGTAATATAAGTCTTTAGAGCAGCTATAGCTTAGCGTTCTGCGTTTCCCTATTCCTATTCTGTATCTTTCTTTATAAGCTTAAACAGGGGTTTAGCAAGAATAGTAAATAACAGGACCTAGATACAATAGTAAACACAAATGCTTACAAACATTTAGACTTCTTTTAGGTTTCAGCACTCTAGCTAGGTAGTAATTTTTGCTACCTTGTCTTGGCTAGGGAAGCAGCTGTCTACGCTAACTTTGTAACTAACTACAGTTAACCTATTGTAACCCTAGTAGCATTTTATCCCTAACACTGTAGCACTAGCCCTTTCTATGTCAGCTAGGCGGCATCTAGCTGCTAAATGTGTTCTAGAACATAGCGTCTAACGCTAGGGAGTGACTCTTCTCTATTATAGTTGGTTTTTAGACCTCTACTAGTAACATTGTCTAGAAAGGGTAGAGTGTTTAGCTAGTAATCCTTTAGTATCTTAATTATTGTCCTTTAAAATACTGCTACTAAATTAGTAGCTCCCTAGACTAAGGTACATAACTAAAGTAGACTAACTAGTGTTATTACTGCTGTTATATCTCTACTATCTTTATAAAGGGTAATTTAGTTATATCCTAAGAAGAAGTCTATTAGTAACAGGATTTTGCAGCCTGCGAACTTCTCTAAGAACTTGTCTACTATTAGTAGTGTTCTAGCATCCCTAATTAACACCTTGTTTATGTGCTGTGCGTTATTAATAAACTAGAAAGAGCTAGCCTTCTTTGCTACAAGGTGCTATAGGTTTCTATATTAACTATTGCATCTCTCTAGTATTCCTCTCTCTAAACGTTCTAGAAGCATCTTTACTAGCTCTCCTTCCTAGCTCCTTGCTACTAGGAATGCTTTAACCTGCTAGGCTTTATAAGGTATAGTCTTAATCTTATAAGGAGGTGTAATCTCCTTCTATATTTAGCCTGATTTAGAAAATGTAAAGGCGATAGCTGCCTCTCTATTTATAATTATTTTAATAAACAGTTCCTTTTTGCAGAGAAGAAGCGCCTTGCTAAACTTCTAGCTCTTTAGTCTTTCTAGATTAAGTCTTATACCTCTTAGGAATGCTGCATGCCTTTGTTTAAATAGGTAATTAAAGGGTCTAATATCTAGAGGTAGCAAGCTGTAGAAAAGTTATTGCTATTTAATTACAAGCTACTTCTAGTCTTCTTAGCTAAGTTCTATTAGCTCTGTTACCCTTAGCTTATTAACTGGCCTAACTTTTACCCCTACTCTTTTGTACAAGGTATTAACCTCTCTACTATCTTCTTTCTACTAGCTTACTAGCTAATAATCTGTATGCTCTCGTTATTTGTCTAAAAGGCTTAGCTCTACTATTAACGTAGCAACGTCTTTATTAAGATCTATCTAGCTTTTATCTCCTCCTAAGGAAATCTACCTAACTACCTTATAATTGCTAGGGTTAAATATTCTTTAAGTAATATCTTTAATACTCTTACTCTCCTTAGGATTGCTAGCATAGAGGTAGCTATATCCTACCTGTGCTAAGCAGCATAACTAGTTGTTAGAATTAAGGTTTTCTACACTGTAGGCGCCTCCTGCCTTAATTAAGAGGGCCTCCTGTCTTTTCCTGTAGTAGATTCTACCAAAGTTAAGTAATAAGGAGCTAGATTAGACGCTATAAACGCAGCATTCCTTAAGCTATTATCTAACATAATGCAACAGGTAGAGCGTCTAAACATATTGTATTAAATAGCTATGCAAGAAGACGCATACTACAGAGTGCTAAGTATTACTAACCTTGTAAGATTCCACACTATCTAGAAGTAGGTAAGTATAACTACTTTGCTAATCTTAACTAGGACGTTCTATGCTGTGCTAACAAAGGAGTCTATACTCCTGTTAGCTGTAACAACGCCCTACTCCTTGCTAGGAATATAGCTTATTTCCTTATAGACTAACCTAAGTGCCTGTAACGCACTAAATTAAAGCAAGTTTATCTAGGCGCCTATATTAATAAGGCAGTTAACACTATAATTTCTAATCTGCGCCTAGTACGTTAGAAGGTCTAGGTAGACAACCCTCTCTAACCTAAGCTCTAACATTAACTTAGCGACATTGTTAGGCAGGTCCTTATTGTACTAACTATCTCTATCTCCTTCTACTACATAATAAAGCTAGACAGCGCATTCTAATACTAGGTTACAAAATCTGCTGTTTGCTAGGGCAGATAGCAGGGCTAGCCCTGCTGCATAGTGCCTTGCGCTAGTGTAGACCCTAGAATTTTTAAACTAATTAGGAGTTAGCAGGTTTAACCTGTTGTCTTCTAATTAGCCCTAGTATAGGGTTTAGCTAGTGGCTATATTAACACTTCTGCCTATGTCTAGCTCTAGTTGTGTCTTTCCTATAAGGTTCTGTAGGAGAGTCCTAACTAATTCTTAGGAGACTAAATCTCCTACAGTAATTCCTCTTACTTCTTATAGTAAGATAGCTAAAGGAATCTTTGACAGCTTTAGGCGTAGGAGGCTAGCAAGCTCTTTGTTATTTAGGCTTCCCCCTAGGTTTTCTTTCCTCTAGGGATAGTTATAGGTATGTCCTCTATAACTCTTCCTTGTAGTAGTAGTCTAATAACAGGGTATAGATTATTGTAGGGTCTGCTCTAGAACAGGATAGTAAAAGGGTCCTCTAGTACCTTAGTGACACTAGGCTAGAGGTCCCTTTAGACTTAATCTTCCCTTACTTAGCTATATAGCTGCTCTATTAATCCTTTGCTTAGCAGAGGGTTAGTATTAGACTATTGCTTTTGTACGTTTCTACCTCGCGTCTTGTTAAGAACTTAGTTAACTAGTCTCTCTAACAGTTTTTGTAACCTAGTAGCTGCGCTAACTAAGGACTTAGTAGAATAAGCTCTAAGGACAATATCTTAGCTATTATTATAATCTAGGCTTAGCACCTCTACGTAGTCTAGTCCTAGGAGTTTAAAGTTTCTTAGGGAAGACATAGAGTTAGAATAATACCAGCTATTGCTAGTTGCTGTTAGTGTGCTAATACTAGCACCTTAATTTAGCTGTCCTCTATTTTGTGTAGATAACGTTACCTGTTAAGAGCTGTATGCTGTCCCTCTTAGTCTAGAGTCTACTCTGCTAAATCTGTTAGGTTTAACTAATAAAGCTAGCTAGTCTAGGACGTCCTAGGAAACTTTAAAATACTTAAGGATTTTCTATTTTAACTAGCTTAGTTAATAAGTTAGCAGAACTAAACCTAGGATAGCATCTAGCTACTTATGTACTAGACTAAAGTAGTACGTCCTCCTGTTGCTTTTATAGTTGTAGTAGTAACTATACTATCCTATTCTAACTAAGGCCTAGTAGAGCTTACAGTCTTAAGATTTGTAATTTAGTTTATTGCACATAGTACAGGAACTGTTATACTCCCAGCCTTAGTAGTATAAAACACCTCTACTAGGATCTACATTCCTCTAGGAATAGGAGACAAACAACCTGTTATTACGTTCTAAGACCTTGCCTGCCTTAGTAGCGTGTGCTATAAAGTAGGCATAGTTAGTTAGGTTACGTAGGATTTCCTTAATCCTGTTATTAGAATTTACAAGAGAGCTAACCTTAGCAAGAGATAGTTTCTAACTATCTATAGCCTTTACGAGCTTATTAACACTTTTATCTACCCCTAGAGGTAGGGAATTTCTAGACACTGTCTTATCCTCTGCGAGATGTCTTTTAGCCTAGTCTACTATGCTGTAGTAATCTACTAGGTTTCTAGTGCTATTTATTATGCGTCTTACTTCCTTAGTCTAGCTATTGTCCTTTATTAGTAACAAATCTTAGAGACCCTATTGTTGTTCCTAGACTCTTTTA
This sequence comes from Ascochyta koolunga, assembly GCA_026119515.1. Taxonomy (NCBI): domain Eukaryota; kingdom Fungi; phylum Ascomycota; class Dothideomycetes; order Pleosporales; family Didymellaceae; genus Ascochyta; species Ascochyta koolunga. Next base: position 1,292,840 of record JANLCG010000022.1, read on the forward strand.
ACAAATTAGTATATTAGTTCTAACTTAAATAAAGATTAATCCTTTATTGCTAGGCTGTTTAGTATGTTAAATAGGACTAGATCCTTGTCTTCCTTAGGGAGGCCTAGGAAGAAGAAGTAACCCTCCTTAAGAGTTAAGATTTGTTTATTCTTCTAGCAGGCATTACTGTACACTACAAAGTTAGTGTAGTAGTCTAAGAGTCCTAGAAAGGATTAAGTAGTCTCTTGCACATATGTCTCTATAAAAGCTTAGGTACCTATTTTCTAGAAGGTGTCCTAGTCTCTCTAATGTTCTTTTATAGCTAGTTGTAGTTTAATCTAGTCTCCCTCTAAGAACAGCTTTAACCTCTTTATAAATCTTTAATAGTAACTTTTATAGTAGTTAGGAAGGACCCTAACCTTTTACTAGTCTGTAAGGCCCCTATTGTTTGCTATTTAATTAAAGTTATCTAGGAATTTAGAGACCTCTTCTCTATTAAATAGGAGGTAATTAGCTCTTCCTCTTATAGGAACTAGGACCCTATCTTGTAATTAACTATCCTAAGACAGGTTACTAAGGTAGGACCCTTAGAAGTTCTGTTAATTCCTAAGAGCAAAGGGATATATATAGACATAGTTTAAATATAGTAATAGTATTAGTTCTAAGGGTACTTTTTCTTTTTCTTTCTTCTTTTTCCTTAGTTCTTAGAGTTTTTATATACTCTTATAGAGCGTTAATTCTTAAGCGCATAAGCCCTAGGCTAGAACCCTGTTAGCTAATAATATATTTAGCTAATAGTATAGTAGAAGAATTGTTTAGTATATCTGTACAATCCTAAGATAGAAATAGCTATCTTGTATTGTTAGATAGCTATCTAGTAATTCTAGAGGTATAGTTTCTTTTAGGGTTAAAATAATGCCTACTGTTAATACTAGTGTTCTAACTAGAGTAACCTGTAGACGGCTGCTGTTTGTTACTTATGCCTAAGGCGTCTATTAGAGTGCTGTAGCATAAGAATAGCTGTATTATCTGCATCTTTGTTGTTTGTTACTTATGCCTAAGGCGTCTATTAGAGTGCTGTAGCATAAGAATAGCTGTATTATCTACATCTTTGTTGTTTATTACTTATGCCTAAGGCGTCTATTAGAGTGCTGTAGCATAAGAATAGCCGTATTATCTACATCTTTATTATTTGTTACTTATACCTAAGGCGTCTATTAGAGTGCTATAGCATAAGAGTAGCCATATTATCTGTATCTTTGTTTAACAATTAGTTCCCCTACATACTATACTGTTGCCCCCTAGTTAGGTTACTATTTTGTTCCTGTAAGAAGTGCTTAACCTATTGGTATGTAGAGGACAGAGGAGCTACATTGCTAGGCAAGAAACTACAGATACGGGTTACGCAGATAAGATATAAACTTTATTTCTTTGTAGTAGTATATAATAGTCTAGGAGGCTTTGTCTAAACTTCCTGTTATCCCTTTATATACTAGCGCTACTTACCAGCCCTAGCATCCTAAGTAACTGCCAAGGCAGTTACTCTGTGCACTAGCACAATAGTAGATCTAGACACTAAAGACGCCCTAGGTATGCACAAAGAAGCGCCTAAACTACCTATTATAGGCTTGCTCCCTACTTAACTACTAGCTTAATCTACCTAAATCTAGAGCACCTAACCTAACAAGCCTCTAATAGACTAAACAAGCGTTAAGAACTATAATAAGGAGCTCCTTAGATACAAGATTAGAGCAAGTAACTAGGCTGCTAAGGCAGAGCGCCTTTAGAAGATCTAGAACTAGGTTAACACAATAGTATTACTATTAATCCTCTTACTAGTAATAGTAAAGCTTGTTACTAATAACACTATAACACTGCAATCGCTTATGTAAACACTAAAAGAGGAGCTCGCTCTAACAGATGTTAGCACCTAGAACTAGGTTAGGGCAGAGTACCAACAGCATCTTAGAGCGGCTAAACAGTCAAGAGCTGCTCTACAAGACTGGTACAATAGGTAGTTATACCTCTATAGAAGAGCTAAGTTATACAAGCTTCTAGAGGTTAATAGGGCGCTTGCTGTACAGGATTTCTTAGATGCCTTAAGTTATAGGATTACCCTAGATTAGGCTTATACTATAAACTAAAGGATTATCTAGGATAGTATCCTAGGGCTTAATTTACTTAATTTAGACAAAGTAAGTAGGGTCTTTAGTAGTTTAATGCATAAGCACACTATAAGAGCAGGAAAAGATAACCTAGGAGTATTTATAACATTTAGAAGCTAAACAGATACTACTTAAGCTCCTGCTACTAACTCTAAGAGCTTAAGTAGGTACTCCTGCTCTTATAAACAAAAAGGAGAGATTTATAAGTAGAAACTAACTAATTACTAACGCCTAGAGACTGCTGTTAGAGGGAGCTCCTTACTACCTATCTATATAAGCAAAAGCTATTACAAGGATACTCTCTAAGGCTTAAGAGCTAAGAGTATATAGATACTAGGAAGGCGATTAAGTAGCTTAATTAGACCCTAAAAGCTCTATTAGTAATAACAGCTCTACTAGCAAAAGGTATCCTACCTAAAGTTAAGTTTCCTAGCAATATACAGGCTGCTCTAATTAATCTAAAAATAATGCAACTAAGCAACCTAGCTAAGAAACCTAGGGTTTACAACCTTATAGATTTTAACGTTTATCTGCTCTTAGAGAGTATAATTTTAGATAATAAAGCAGCTACACACTTAGTTAACAGCGTAGATTAGCTTATACCTAGGTTATTTCACCCAGCTAACTCTACTAACACTGTAGAGGCAGGCACACAAGCGTTTCTAGTAGTAGGACAAGGAGCTTGTTTGTTTAAAAACGCGTTACATAGAAAGCGCAGCCTATATATAGAAGACCTACTCCTAAAAGATATAGTAGTAGTAGAAGGTTTCTATGTTAACATTATTTCTAAGGCACGCCTCTAAGAGAAAGGAGTTTAGTACTTAGGGCTAGACAGCTTGCTCTAAGTAGGGTACATTAATAATCTAAATAGGAGTGTTGTATATGCTACTCTTAAGCACGCTTACAACCTTACTTTCTTTAAATATAAGCTACTATCCTACTACTCTCTAATCCTTAATATAGTAATAAAATAATTATATAAGTCTTACCTATAAAGCTCTGCTAAACACCTCTAGCACGCTAGAGCAGGTTATCTAGGCCTAGAAGCTCTAAAAGCACTAGTACAACAAGCGCGCAGCGTACATATTAACAGCACGCTCTAAAAAGATTATAAGGTCTACTTAATAACCTACGCTAAGCAAGTTATCTTCTAACAGAAATTAGAAAAACCTACTAAATCCTTTTAGAGAATTAGCTAGGATCTATTTAATATGCCTATAGGAAGGAGTAGCAAATTATAGATACTTTTAATTAAGGAGTACTATAGTAGAAAGCTCTTTACGTACTTACTTCTAGAGAAGACTTAAGTAGAAATACTATAGGTACTTATAAGTTTCTTAAGCTAGGTACGTACCTAGTACAAGCTCTGTATCTGCAAGATAAGTTAAGATAATAATACTACTACTCTTCTATAGCAAGGAGCTCCTAATATAAGTGCTAGGCAATTAATAAGGGAATAGATATTAAGCGTATACCTCTATATACCTATAAGCTAAATAGGGCAGCAGAAAGAGTAGAGTAGGAAATAATTACTAAATCTATTAAAATAAGGAGCAGTGCAAACCTACCTAAGAAGTGTAACGACACAGGATGATAGAAAGCTCCGGAATGCGTGTGTATCCGCTACGAGGTGTCTGGGAGCACTAGGATAGGTAACACAGAGACAATTCTATTCCTATAGGTCTTGTACGAAGAATACTCAAAAACTATCTATCTACAGATGATTCTCCTCGTGCCTTTATACTGCTAGAATACAGGGAAGTTTAGAATGCTATGACTAAGTTACGGGCAGGAACGGAAACGTAAAGGAGCCGAGTCAGAGGTGAATTGGGGTGTGACACTTTTCAGAGACCGGTGCTTTACAAGAAGCTCTAGCTAGAGGTTGTAGCAGTAGCAACATAGCTCTATAACATAAGTCTAACTTACTTAAACAAACTATAGAGCCTAAACAAAGAGCTTAATTACTAGTTTACTTAATATTTCTACTAGTACAAACCTAAGCAGGTAAGAGAACTAACAGCTAATCTAAGACCTAATTAGAGCAGGATATACGCCTATAGCTGCAGAGCGTATCCCCTAAATAGGGAACAAGCAGCTAGGTGTAATTAGAGAAGCTTTAAAGTAACTCTAAGGGGTTATATTAGATACTTAGTAGGGTACTAAGCTTCTAATATATACTAGATATAGGTCCCTAAACTAAACTAGGTAATTATAACGCGTAACGTAACCTTTAATAAGGAGCTCTTTTACAACAAATTAGATAAGTTATTAGCCCTTATAGTCTAAGAAGTAGAAGTAGTTGTAGATACTCTATATAAACCTAATAAGATAGAGGTAGAAGAAGCAATAGAGCTCCTCCTTAAACAAAGAGACCTGTTACTTAGCTTGTCTACTAAGCACTAGCTTAGGGGTAACACTTAGGGAGAACCTTAATTGCTAGAAGGCTAGTCTAGTAGAGAGGGAGCCCTTAGGATAGATACTGCACGCGCAGCAAGCTTAGCCAGCAAGCTGCTAGAGATCTGTGCAGAACAACGCTAAGAAACAGGTTTACTTTCCCCTAACTAAACGCCTAAACTAGAGCAGTTAAGTATAGGCAGGGAAGCTCCTAATAAGGAGGATAATCTAACTAGTAGCTTACGGGAAGTGCACTTAACTGTAGAAGAAGGGAGCGAGCTAGTAGATAGTAAGTGTTACAGGTATTCCTCCTAAGGGCTACTAGCTAGATCCTAGGACAACCTTAGGGCTAGACAGGAGACCTACAGACTACATGTATATAACCCTCCTAAACGCCTTAGGGCTTACACCCTAAGGATTCGTCTTATATCTATCTATCTATCTACTATTTATCCTATCTCTAATTGCCTACCTATAGTGCCCTTACAATTTAAATTCTTTATATTCCTTCTTAGAACAGATAGTTAATTTAGAGTAGTAGTTGAATTTTTTTAACCCTACTAAAATAGCTAGAGGAAAACGCGTCCTCTACAACACAATAATAGAGCTAGAGGAAAACTCTTGTTAGCTAAGCCTTAGTATTAAACTAGGCTAGCTCTATTACACTCCTGCTAAAGTCCTAAGCCTATAGGGCAGTACTCTAGTAGAATCTACAGTAACGCCTACCCTATTGCAGTAGAATGCAACTCTAGCAGATATAGCAACTTAGGTAGCTGCTATAGGAGCAAACTAGGTGCCTATAGGAGAACTAACTCCTATAATTAGATACTAAAATCTATTACAACAAGCTCTCCTTACCCTTAACGCAGCTAAGCTTGCTAGGGCATTAGAAGTAGAGCTTAGTATCTAACAAAAGTAATTTAATTAGGCTATAACGTGTTTTATAAGCAAGTTAGCAACCTAAGCAAGTTAGCAACGCTAAACTAGCGCACTACCTGCGCGCAACAATTGCGCAACGCATAACACACTTATTAAAAATTATAGTAAGCTAATCTATTCTTTAGACTTATTACTACTCTTAGTATCCTCTATTTCTACCTTACAAGTGCGTAAGTTATATCCTTTTTACTACAACGTCTGCAGTGCACAGCGCTACGCACCTTGCGCGCAGGCCCCTTGCCAGTATTACGCTCCCTACCCTCCCTCTTAGCAATTAAGTCCTGTACTTCCCCTACTGTTAAGGTCTCCTCTATCTAAATATACTTTTGTTTTCTTAACTAATGCTTTGTAAGCTTATTAATCGCGCTTTACATACGCGCTTATTCCTCCTGTAATAACACTATATTATGTATAATCTGCTGCGCGCCTTTACTTAGCTAATTAATCTTTTTATCTAATAAGCTTCTAGAGGACCTATGCTAGTTTTAGATCCTCTATTAAATAAGCGTAGACTGCTCCTTAATCTTACGCGCATTGCGCAGTGTCTGCGCCTCCTATACGCTCTGCCTTAGTAGTAATAGTGCTAGAGTCTACAACCTTACGTCTAGCTTTAATAGAATAGCGTCTAGGTTATATAGGACTAGCCTAGCACCTCTAAAGCCTGCCTTAATATTCTCTGCTGTTAATAACTGTTTAAAAGCTGGCTTAAATGCTTATAGGAATGTTTCCTTGCTAATAAAGTGTATGCAGTTGCGTGCTAAGGCTAAGATCTAGTTGCTATACCTGCGCTTTAACAGCGCAAAGCAACTAACATTAAGAGGCTGTAGTAGGTGCGATAAATACAGAGGCATATAGCAAAGGATAATTTTCTTCTCCTTACAAATATCCTAGAATTCTAGCAAGCTATAGCTCTTATAGCTATTAAGTATAAGCAGCTAGTACGCACCTATAGCGCTTAAATTTGTATGCTTATTAAAGTGCTCTAACTACGCAAGAGCAAGCTAATTGTTTATCTAGCTATTAGGGCTAACTTTAAGGATCTAATTACGTAGTAAGTCCTTAAACTAAATGTTAATAAGCACACTACCTGCAAAGATAACAAAGGGTAGGAGCAGGTAACCTGCAGCGCTAACGCCTTAGATAATAGTAACCTACTTATAGGTACCTAGCTAGATAACCTTCTTTTTTCTAGCTACTTCTAAACTAGTAACAACTATCTATGCTAAAATCTTACCTATTATAAAGCTAGTCTTATTAAAGTTGTAGATGTCCTTGTCTACAATTCTATACTTTAGTTTTATCTCTTGTACTAAGTTAAGCTAGCGCTGGATAGCTGCAGGATCCTTGCAGACAGCTTGCTAATAGTTGTATAGACAGTTCTAGCGCGTATAGAGCTTAGGAGTCCACTTAATAAAGTTGTTAACCTAGTTTTTGCTAATAGGGTTACTTTGCTATGCTTAAAGAAGTTTATCTGCTATTTCTTGTACGTAGGACCTTAGAGGCGCAAGCCCTTATTTAGACAGCTTAAGAATCCTTTAGACTATAGCCTCCTCTTCTAGTTTTGTTAGGCGCTTTAAGTTTGCTTTACAGTTGCGTTGCATGCGCTTCCTAGCGCGTTAGTTAATAAGAGTGCTTTCTAGTACGTTATATATTATTGCAGCTTAATTAACGCTTTGCACGCGTTGCGTATTAATATTAGAGATAGCAAGCTGTATATTAGCTTTAGTATATATCTTTTAAGATTGTTGTAGTTAAGATATTACGCGATAGTTGCGCGTAGGTAGTGCGCTGGTTTAGCGTTGCTAACTTGCTTAGGTTGCTAACTTACTTATAAAACACGTTATAGGTATAAGCCCTAGCACATAGCAGAATAATATTAGTAATATACTACCTAGCTTTTAACAAAGCTAGCAAAATTATAAGGGTGTTAAATAACATCTAACTAAAACCTAAACTAGGTGTAGAAAACTATGCCCTAACGTCCTAGCAGGTAGACTAGTAGGCTAAGGACATTAACACTGCTTTTTAGTACGCCTAGATGCTTAATAACTTAATTACTAAGATGTACTAGGCTATAGGAACTATCTAGTATAGCATCTATTAGGAACTTATCTAGTCCTGTATTAACAAGGAGTTAATCTAAACCTAGGCTAACCTCTGCGCAGAGGAGGAGAAATTAGTACAGGACCCTATCCTAACTAAATACAAGAACTTCTCTAAACTATTTAACATAGAATAGTAAGAGGGAGACTCTATTAATACCTTTCTAATAAAGCTTAACTGTTAGGAGCCCCTCCTACCTTAGAGCTTCTTTAAGTTTAACAAAAGTAGTAAAGACTATAAGTTTAAAATTATATTTGTATAGGCAAAGACTCTACTAGCCTTCTAGCGCAAAATCTAGCGTAGTAGAAGTCTAGAACATATACAGCTTTAGCCTAACTTTAAGCAGACCCTCTAGAACACAGAAGTAGCTAGCAATACTAAGGTAAACCTACAAAGTCTTAATAGGCTAAAACGCCCTACCTATTTGCTACTACGTAATAAACTAAAAAGGCGTAATAAAGATCTACCCTACTCCTAGGACTAATCTAAGAGTGCCCTAGCAGAAGACTAACTAAAGGGCTATAATAACTAGCAGTACCCTAAGGACTAAGACTACTAGAATGCTTATTAGAAATCCTAGAGTAATAAGTTATATAGCACCTAAGGAGGTAATAGGTCTAAACTAATGCTAGATAAGGGAAACGCAAAGCCCTAGTTGCTAACCTTTCCTAACTATAGCTAGGGCTAGAAACCTAGGGAAAACAAACCTATATTACAGTTACAGTAGGCCTATATAGACACAATAATGCCCTAGAACAGCTCTAAGGCCTCTACAACTCTAGGGCTAAAATTAACCTTATAAGTTAAGTAGTTATTAACTAACTAAAGTTAGAACATGCACTATTCTATTAGAAGCCTATAGCGTTATTCCTAGATAATAACTAGCTAAATATTTAAAGACCCTATAATCTTAGTATAGACTGCCTAGATAGCAACAGCACTATTAAAACTATAGGACCTAAAGTCTTCTAGTCTACTAACTTTATTAGCTACAACCTTGTCCTAGGTTACCTATAGCTTGTAGAAGTAGACCTCTATATCTAATTCTCTATAGGTAAGTACAGCTAGTTTAATAATAATATAGAACAAGTGCAGGTCTATAAGGCTAAAACCCTCTTTAAAGATATATAACTAGGTAAGTAAGTATACTTACTCTACCTAGGAAACTTAGCGTACTAAGTACCCTAGAGGACTAAAGACGCGTTCCTATAGGAACTACGTTAGGACAAGGCTAGGCATAACTAGCCCTTAGGTCCTAATAGCAATGTAGTTGCTAATAAAGAATATTTTGCAAAACATAGAATCCTCTAGCTAAAGAATAAGATAATTAATATAATTAAGTATCTTAAGCACTATATATCTTAGTACCTAGACCTAGCGTAGCTATCTTAGGAAGCTAGTTAATAGATAGTAGCAAGTATACATAAAGGGAACCCTAGTTAGGCTAAACTACCTCTAGGTACTGCCTGTATCCTCCCTAACTATAAGTTAGACAAGGATGCCCTATGTATACTACCTAATAAAGATAAGCTAGATCTAGAAGAGCTAAAATTTGTTCCTAAGAAACTACACTATAAGTAGCTTGCCTTTAGTAAATATTAGACTAGCGTACTCTGCCTATATAGGGAGTATAACTACGTAATTAAGATTAAGAAGGGGGCATATATACTAAACCTCCTAATCTATAACCTATTAAAACGTAAGCTAGATATCCTTTAGGAATACCTTAATATAGTATAGGAGAAAGGCTAGATCTGTCCTAGTAAGTTACCTGTAGGGGCACTAATCCTATTTATACCTAAGGTAGATAGTACCTTATAGCTCTGCGTAGACTACTAGAGCCTAAATAAAGTTATAGTTAATAACTGCTATCCTATCCTACTTATTAGCAAGATGTTAGATTAACTCTTAAATGTAGTAATCTTCTTAAAGCTAGATCTACGCAATGCCTACTATAGGCTCTAGATTAAGGAAGGCAATAAGTAGAAAACTGCATTTAAAACCTAGTATAGGCACTTTAAGTACCTAGTAATGCTGTTTAGACTAGCAAACGCCCTAGCAACGTTCTAGTCCTATATTTACAGAGCCCTTAGTAGCCTATTAGACTATACTTGCGTAGTCTACCTAGATAACATCCTAATCTACTCTAAATATAAGGAGGATTACAATGCTTACGCTAAGGAGGTCTTAGACTACCTTATTAAATAGGGTCTATTTTGTAAGGTAAGTAAATATAAATTCTTAACTAAATTAGTTAAGTTTCTAGGCTTTATAGTAACCCCTAGGGGCGTTGTTATAGACCTAACGTGTGTATAAACTATACAAGAGTAGCCTAAACCTAGGGGTTTTAAGGATATCTAGTAGTTCCTAGGCTTTGTAAACTTCTACTAGCAGTTTATCTATAACTATTCTAGTATTATACGCCTGCTAGTAGACTACATAACAGCTGCCTAGAACCTAGTATTGCCCCTAAGGGTTCTAATCTAAAAAAGGGGGAAGAGACTAGCAAAAAGCTATAAGGGACTAATAAAATAGTATAAACTATAGAGTTAGCCTAAAGAGGTACGCTAGGCCTTCTATATAATTTAGAAGAAGTTTATAGAGGCACCTATGCTTTAACACTTTAACCTAACTAAACTAATTATAGTAGTTACTAACGCCTTAGACTTTATAATAGCTGCTATCTTGCTACAGCCCTAGATAACTAAACTAGCAATAGAATACTACTAGAAACTAGTAGCGTTCTAGAATTAAAAGCTTTAGGGTCTATCTACCTAATAGCACACTTATAATAAGGAACTATTAGCAATTATTAAAGCATTTAGGTAGTAGCAACACTACCTTAAATATACTCTATTAACAATCTAGGTACTCTCTAATTATAACAACCTAAGGTACTTTATAACAACAAAGGAACTCTTACCTAAGCAAGCTTGCTAGGCAGAAGAGTTAGTAAGGTTTAACTTTAAAGTTAAATACAAGCTAGGACCTAAGAACGCAGCTAATAGCCTATTAAGGCGTCTAGATTACGCGTAGGGACTTATAATTAGGGAAGGTTAAGCACTCTGTAACATAATGCTACCTACCCTCTAACAGAAGCTTTAGATCTAGACTCTCTAGGCGTCTAGGGCTTACAACACTAAACAGGCAGTGTATAGTGTAGGCAACTATAAGGAGGCAACAACAGGCGCTATAAGAACCTCTAAGACTACCCCTATAGAATTCTGCTAATACGTTAGTTATAGAGATACGTCCCCTGCAGCTCTTAACTACCCTTCTACAAGCTATAGCTAGGGTTAAACTAATTAATCTAAAGCTTAGGGAAGACTAAGAGAAACGTCCTAAGGGCTCTCCTTTATAGCCTAGGTAGAGTAATTAGCTCTTCTATATATCTTGTAAACAAAGCTACGCAAGATAAAACTGCATACGCACTAGTAACCCTAGACTACCTTATTAATTACATTAGGCAGGCTTAGGAGCGTAATAAGGCCTATACTGCTTATAAGTTGCTAACGTGTTAGAAGGAGGGCAGAGCAGCTAAGAGCTAACTACACTAGGAATCTAACCTAAATAGAGTCCTACGTAGGAGTAGGAAAGTGTAGATTCCTAATAACAGAACGCTCTGCTAAATAATCCTATTAAAGAACTATAATAACCCTATAAGAGGCTATTATAGGACTAAGAAAACTACTTAGGTGTTAGAATAGAAATACTATTAGCTATAGTTAACTAAGGACGTACATAAGTACATCTATAGGTGCCTAGCGTGTTAGTTAAACAAGATCTATTAGCTTAAACTATAGGGACTACTTATGCTACTACTAGTACCTAATACAGCCTAGCAGCACTACTTACTTAACTTTGTAACAGATCTGCCTAAGTTAAGGGATAATTATAGGAATAAGTTTAACTTAATCCTAGTGTTAGTAGACTAATTTAGTAAGTATGTCTAGTATATACCTGTTACTAAAACAATAATAGCCTAGTGCGTAGCTAAGCTACTTTTAAAACAGTGCTTCCTAAAACATAGTTCTCCTAACACCCTACTATTAGATAGGGGATCTGTGTTTACTAGCTAATTCTAGTCTAACATATGCTACTACCTTAAAATAGACTACTAGCTAAGTACTACATTCTATCTCTAAACTAACAGCTAAACTAAACGCCTAAACTAGGAGTTAGAAACATACCTACGTATATATATAAACTATAATTAGGATAACTAGGTAGACCTATTACTATACGCAGAGTATGCCTACAACTATAAGTATTACTCTATATATAGGGAATTACCTATTAAAGTCGCCTATAGGACTAACCTAAAGGGATTTAACAGAGTACCTAATAAGCACTAGCTAAGGCGACTACTGCAGGTATAGGGAAAGGACGCAGCAGCCCTAGAGCTACGCTAGCAAGTTGCTAGCTGCCTAGAGCAGTAGTATAAGATGTAGGCTGTAGCAAAGGAAAGCCTAGAGTATACTTAGAAAGGCATAACGCGCTAGTACAACGCTAAGTAAATAGAGAAGCACTTTACTGTAGGCAACAAAGTAATTCTCTAAGTAAAGAACCTAGCTATAAATTGTCCTTTAAAGAAGTTTAATATAAGGTACCTAGGACTATTTATAGTTATAAGGAAAATAGGGAAACTAGCATATAAATTAAAGTTACTACTATTAATAAGCAGGATCTACCTAGTGTTTAATATATCTTTACTTAAACCTTAGATAACACTACCTACTAGCACTAGGTTCTAACTAGGCCCTGTAGGGATAGCAAACAGCAAAGTACTAGCTATAGACTAGTATAAAGTTAAAGGCATCCTTAATTATTGCAATACATCTGCCTATAGACAAGAGTACCTTGTAAAATAGCTTAGGTAGACAAATGCAAACTCTACCTAGGAACTACTTACTAATCTTAATTATTACAACAAGATTCTAGAGGACTACTATAAGAGTATTAAATAGAGCACTATAACTCTACTAAGCTAGGTACCTCCCCTATAAAGGTAGAAGAGAGGAAGACTATAGAAGCTACCTACAGGAATATAGCTAGAATCGCTTATAACGATATAAGGCATAGATTACACGTAGGCTACCCTAGGCTACTCTACAGGAGCTACCTATAGGGGCATAGCCAGAATTGCTTATAATAATATAAGGCGTGTACTACAAACAGACCTAATGCCTCTCTAACCCTAAACTAAAGGGAGGCTAGACACTGTCTAATAACAGCAGTTATAATAGAAATAGTTATAGGAAAAGTAACAGAGTTTATTAACTACTATAAACTACTATATACAGCAACTAACCTTTATAGTTAGATTGTAGAGACTACCCTAGACTACTTAGAAGGTTACATTATCCTTGTTATGCTTGCTATTAGAACAATAAGAGCTACTACGCCTTAAGGGAGTAAACAGCTTAGTAGGCGAAGACAATAACCTCTAGAAGGGGGCTATAGGAGCGTTAATTGCAGAGGGGATGTTAGTACTATAGTAGTACTAACACTTCTTAGTATTTGCAGCTAGGCTATTCTTCTTAAAGTAGTCTTTAACTACCTTGTTAATAACAGCGTTAGCAGGGGCCTTTATACTAATAGTACTAAGAGCAACGTTAAATTGCTTAAGGTTATGCTTGCAGGACATCTAGCAGGCCTTGTAGTTCTTAAGCTTACTTATGCTAGACTCCTTAATCTTGCAGCGCTCTACACTGTTATACTTAACAAACCTAGTACAGTAGTTAAGGGCGTAGTTAAAGGTAGTCTGCTAGTACTACTAAGTGTTCTCTAAGATCTTATTATTGCTAGCGCTATTACTAAGCCTAATAGTCTCTTTGTTTGTCTTATAGGTAGTATAGTTAATAAGGAAGTTAAGTATGTTAACAGCCTAGCAGAAATAAGCGTTAATCTAGCATAGTTAGCAGGCAAACTAGGTAGAGTTAAGGGATAACGTACCTTAACACAACTACCCTCCTTTGCGTTAATATACCTACTATACACCCTAAAGTTATTCTTACAGGTGTAGTAACCCTTAGGACAGCAGAGGACTGTAATAAACAACTTAATTATTCCTGTAGGTACCTTTACTAACTTAGTTGTAAGGCAGGTAAGGTAGCTACAACACTAGAACCTAGTAAGCAAAGGCTGTAGGGCTATATTATCTAGCAGCAAGTACACAAAGTTAGGCAAAGCCTTGTTAGTAATGTAGGCAGGAGGTAGAGTTATAGTAATACTTAATATAGAAGTGTAGTAGAGAAAATTGTAATATTAATAGCTAGAAAAGTAAATTAGGATAGCTGTTTATATACTTATACGTAAGCCCCTAGGCAGTGTTACAATCCTAGATCTCTACAGCTAATTATTTTAGTAATTTCCTAACACAGCCTACGGCAGGCTAGTAATAGATAACATACAGAACAGATTACGTAACTAGCTTACGAGTAGATCTATAAGCTTACGCCTTAGCGCGTAAGAAGGATTAATACACGTAATTAGCTTATAAAGCTTACAACAAGCTACGTAAGATTTACAGCTTAGTATTACAAGCTTACGCTTTAACAAGTAAGCTCTAGAATTTCCTTAGTATATAAGTATGTAGGAACACAACCCTTATAGTTTGTGTTTAACTTTAATAATTAAGTTAGTTATTAGAATTACTACTCCTGCTAGTTAATCCTGTTGCTAGCTAGTAATACTTCTAAGTTGCTATATTAGACTTCGTCTAGACGCATCTTACCTTACTATTCTAGACACTGTACTCTTCCCTAAAAACTAACCTAACTAGTACTATTTAGGCTTGCCTAGATATACAACCTTAACAGGCAGCTACTAACTACGCTCTAACTATTTACTACGCTCTTACCTACCTGCACGTACACTGTTATATACTAGTAAGGAAACACGTATACTAGTAAATAGTTACTTATAATTAGTTAATAGTAAAGCAATATTATTTACTTACCCCCTGCTATATTATAATATTAAATAGGTAACACTACGTAGTTACTAATAAGACAAAGGCACTATTAATATTAGTCTAAGAGACTAATGTTAATACTTATAGAGGAAACGTTTGCCCTACATACACTAGGCTCTGGTTAGTCTTGCGTAGGAGCATAACCCTTACTAGAGACCTACTAGGATCCTTACAGGGATCTAGCAGGACAAGCAAACTATTAACTAGTAACACCTACTTAGCTAAGCGTCTATATTAACGTTAGTAGCCTGCCTACAAGGCTACAAGCAAATAAGTAGGTTACACCTAACCTATAATTAGTATAGGGAGACCTATAGGAGCACGCTTAGGCAGACCTAGGGACCTAGTAGCTATGTAGGCAATTATAAGCCTTATATAGCATTTCTCCTAACGCAATTTTCCTTAAAAAGAAGAGGTTTTTTTAGAGTTTAATAATACCTGTAGGCAGGGACAATAGAAACCTGTTTTCTTCTAGGGATCTAGCAGCTTAGGACGAGCTGCAAGAAAGGGCGAGGCTCTGTTACAGGTATTCCTCCTAAGGGCTACTAGCTAGACCCTAGGACAACCTTAGGGCTAGACAGGAGACCTACAGACTACATGTATATAACCCTCCTAAACGCCTTAGGGCTTACACCCTAAGGATTCGTCTTATATCTATCTATCTATCTACTATTTATCCTATCTCTAATTGCCTGCCTACAGTGCCCTCACAGTAAGGATCTTAATAATCTACTAAGACCTACTTTACTAGTTGTTCTAATACCTTCTTAAAGATTAACGTAAGTAGATAAGGCAGGCAGGAGACGCGCGTATTAGCAGAGAATCTAGGGCCTACCTACAAGATAGAGCTGCTAAATAGAGAACTGCAAGCGCAACAAGCGTAACAAGCCTGCTACTAATAATAATAGAGTAGGTTAGTACTCTGTAATAAGCTCTATAAATAATTACAGATACGCCTAGCTTATCTACCTACTGTTTAAACATGCAAACAAATATAGCATAGATAGAAGGGAGCTACTTACTGCCTACACAGTAATTATTACCTTAACCCTAAAGAAGGAAAGACTAGTTACTTAAAACAAGCGCTAGTTACATAGGGACAAGCTCCCTCTACTGCTAAGCAAATAGAAAGATCTACTCTATTACCTACTAGGAGCTCTTTTTGCTAGGCCTGCTAAAAAGAGATAGACACGCTTATTAAGAAGGAAACGTAGAGAGAAATTAACTAATTAAGCGCCTTATTAAGGCCCCTGCTACTTAAATAGGTCTTTACCTACAAATTTAACTAGGATAGCTACTTCCTTAAATGTAAGGCAAGGATATACGTATATAGAGATCTACAGGCAAAGGATTTAATTGTCTTAACCTACGCTACAATACTTACTACTTACTTGTTTCGCACTATAGTAGCAATTGCAGCCTAATTTAACCTAGAGCTCTATTAGTATAATATAACTAGCGCGTTTCTTAACACAAGCTGCTAGGATAAACCTTAGGTGCTCTATAAATAATTAGATAGATTTAAGAAACCTAAGCAAGTTGTTTTACTACTATAAGCTCTATATAGGTTACGTAATTTGCTAGTACTGTAGTATAAAGAGCTCTCTAGTACGCTCTAGAAGCTTAGTCTCTTAGCATTAAATGTAACGGGCTAGGCCTAGGTGCTAACTCCTTAGCGTACACCGCCTTAGCACTACTCCAGCTTGCACTATCCAGCATAGACTAGAGCCCTGCCACAGAGCTAACGTGCCTAAAACAGGGTTATAAAAACTCTGCAACCTCTACCCTAGAGGATATTCCCTATTAAATCTATCTTATATTCTACTAGCAAATTCCCTTAGAGGTCAGCTCCTTACAATTAGATTTAATCTCTAACACAAGGATTAATAAGTAAGACGTTTAACAACGCTGCTAGGCGTCTAGGCAAATACAGCATTAAGCTGTGCGCTAGTAACAATAATTAATTAGACGTTAGGACTAAGCTCTAGAACCTCGTCACCTTGTTAGTACCAGAGGAATAGCAGGAGGAGCTACTAGCCCACGTACTAGAACGCCTAACTACCTATCTATTATAAGCAATCCTACCTAAGGATGTAGTAACTATTACTAACAGTAAGGTCTACCCTACTATAGACCCTAACTAGGACCTGCAAAGAGAAGATATAAGAAAAACTATACAAAGGTTAGTTAAAGCCTAGGTTTAAGCCTACGTTGCATCTATAAGCTTGTTAAACTATAGCGCAACGCCCCCTACCTCTATATAAACAAATAATAATAAGCTAAACAAGGCTATAAAGCTACCTAACGTAGGTAAGTTTAGTAGCAACTAACGTGTATACTAGACGTTTAAGTCCTAGATAAAGGATAAGTTAAAGTCTATAGGGGACTAAGAAGCTGTCCTAGGGGTCGCCTATATGTTTAACAGACTAGAAGGACAAGCTACGTAGGTTAGCTTATTATAGAAGGACTGTAACCTAACAGGTACAACAACACAGTTCTAGAACTTCTTAGACAATTAGTATAAGGACTCCCTGTTTAAGGAGCATTCTTAGCAGAAACTCTAGACTATTACTATAAAGAAAAGTAACTAGAGTATTAAGTCTTTTAATATAGAGTTTATCTAGCTAGCCTACAACGCTGCTAAAGAAGACAACACAAAGAACCTTAAGACTAGGTACATGTCTATACTCTATCTAGACCTCTAGGACAAGATAGTGTTAGTAGACATCCTAGATAACTAGGATCTCTAGAGCCTTATAGCCAGAGTCCTAATAGTAGAAGTTAACCTCTGCAGGTCTAAGGCATAGACAAATAACACTTTTAGTTATTACACGCGAAGGACAAACCTAGATAGTATAGACTAGGAACCTACTAAGGTCTACTCTAGAAGGATTAAATTAGAGAACTAATAACAAGCAAAGTAGTAACCTTAAGAGGTTATAGACTAAAGGAAGGCTACTAACGCCTGTCTAAGATATAGAAAGAAAGGCTATTACTTAAACAGATATAAACTAGCCCTAGCTAAGAGGCTAGAGAATGTCTAGGTTAGAAGCACAACTATTAAGGTTTCTAAAATTAACAACTTAAGTAATAAGGATTTAGAAAACTAGAAGCTCCTGTTTAAAGGCGTAAATAGAGGTTTAGAAGAGAAGTTATAAAGAAGAAAGAACTGTTCTAGGAGTTCTATTAATAGTAGCTAGATAGCAAGCCTATATTACTACATGTAATAACATAAGATAACACTGTAGCACATATATTAATTAATACTAGGTGTTTAACATATAGTATAGTCTCCTCTAAGTTTATATTATAAAACAACTTATAACGCACTCCTACGTATAGACGTAAAGTATTAGGTATAGCTAGGAAAGTAACCTAGGTAACTAATATTATAAAGATAAAGATTAACATAGACAGCTATAGAGAGGTCCTCTAGGCATATATACTAGATAGAGAAAGGGAGTACAACCTTATCCTACGAAGACTATAGATAGACAAGAACAAAGTTACTATAGCACTAGCTAAGAAATTACTATTTATTTACTCCTCTTAGACTTAAGTAAGAAGCAAGGAGGGCGTCTGCCCTAATTAACTGCCTAAACTAGTTAGCCTAGAGCTGTACTAGACGCTAAGGAAGAGGTCCTAGACAGACTAGAATATAGAACTGTTTGCTACATTAATAGCTAATATCTAGAAGGCCTTAAAGAAGAAAGAGCTAACAGACCCTTAAGCCCTTCTCCTAGATTACCTAAAGGATAAATTTAGGATATTTATAAAGGAGGAAGCAGACAAGCTTGCGCTACACTAGGTCCTAACATAGATTATGCAATTAAGCTAATTAAACAAGATAGTAAACTAGCAATAGTACTATAGGGACTACTATATAACATGTCCTATAAGAAGCTCTTAGTGCTCTAACAATAACTTACTAGTTACTTAGACAAAGGCTTTATCTAAGTTAGCAAATCTAGTGCTTCTGCCCTAGTACTATTTGTTAAGAAACCTAGTAGGGGTCTCTAGTTTTGTGTTAATTATTAAGCACTAAACGCAATTACTAAGAAGGACTAGTACCTACTACCCCTAATCTATAAGACTCTCTTATAGATATTAAAGGCGACGTAGTTTACTAAAGTAGACGTTATCTAAGCCTTCTATAAGATTAGGATTGCTAAGGGAGATAAATAGAAGACAGCCTTCTAGACAAGATTTAGACTCTACAAGTAGCTAGTAACGCTATTTAGACTTGCTAACGCCCTAAGTACGTTCTAACAGTACATTAACTAGGTCTTAAGGGAATACCTAGACAAATAGTGCTCTGCCTACGTAGACAATGTCTTAATCTACTCTAATAGCACCTAAGGGGAGCATAAGGTTAAAGTTAAGGAAATTGTCTAGAAGCTAGGAGCTGCAGGTTTGCACCTTAACGTAAGGAAGAGCGAGTTCTCTATTAAGAGTACTAAGTACTTAGGGTTTATTATTAAAGCTAGTAAGGGTATCTATATAGATCCTGCAAAGGTTGCTGCTATAAAGTTATAGGAACCCCTAAGGATAGTAAAAGGAATCTAGAGCTTCCTAGGGTTTGCGAACTTCTACTAACAGTTTATTAACTAGTTCTCTAGCATAGCAGAGCCTCTTACACGCCTAATAGGAAAAAAACGCAATCTTTAAATAGGGGGAACCCTAGCAGCAAGCCTTTAATGCTATAAAAGCTATATTTACTAGAGAACTAGCACTTATAAACTTTAACCTAGATTTAGAAATAGTGTTAGAATGTAACACATTAGGGTAGGCAATAGGAGGAGTACTCTCCTAATATAGGAAAGATAAGGTACTTTGTATAGTAGCTTACTTCTTAGCTAAGAACTCTAAGGCAGAAGTAAACTACACTATCTATAATAAGGAAATGCTAGCAGTAATTAAGTGCCTCTAGGAATAGAGTATAGAACTAAAACAGGTAAAGAAATTTACAGTTGTTACTAATTACAAGAACTTAGAGTATTTCTATAAGGCTTAACTTCTCTTAGAGAGACATGTCTAATAGTTAAGCCTCCTTAGCTAGTTTAACCTTACCTTTACCTACAGGCCTAGTAAGGTTAATAACTAAGCAGATGCGCTCTTAAGGAAAGAGGAGGACCTTCCTCTATCTATAGGAGACAAGAGGACTAAGACTAGACGCTTCTAACTGTTAAAACTATTTGCATAGGTAGTAAGGACTAACCTAGAAGACAACTCTACTAATAATATACAAGTTTTCTCCTCTAGACTACGTAGAGTAGACTAACTCCTCCCTATAACATACTAGAATAAATACCTATAGTAGAAACACTATTAGGAACTAGACTAAGCGCGTTTAGAGACGCCTCTAGTTAGAAACCTAGAACTATATAATAGTATTAAGGAATTTAAAACGCTTTAGGAGAGTGCTACTAGAGATAATAAGACTTACTAACTTACTAAGTTATGTATCTCTTTAGGAGCCTAGAAGTTTCCTATATAGCTTAACCTTAAAATTTCTCTTGCTAAGTGCTCTGTAGATAACAGAGACTAACTATATTACTACAGGAGAGCATAGGTTCTAAACTCTAATACCCTTAGGACTAGAATTATTAATAATACCTATTATTTACTAATTGCAGGCTACCTAGGATAAGGAAACATGTACGTAATCCTCTCTTAATTGTACTTCTAGCTAGGAATGTTAACTACTCTACACTAGTACGTAGAGAACTACAACATCTATAGGAGAATAAAGCTATAGAGGGAACTAAAGTAAGGACTCCTTAAACCTCTCCCCTTACCTAATAGGATCTAGAAGGAAATTTCTATAGACTTTATAACAGACCTCTCTAAAAGTAATAGTAACTATAATCTTATAGTTGTTACAGACAGACTCTCTAAAGACGTTATCCTAGTCCCCTTACTAGACCTATTAGTAAAGATAGTTACCTATGTATTTATATCTAATATAGTAGCCTACTATTAGTTGCCTAATGCAATTGTCTCTAATTAAGGAACGTAATTCCTTAGCAACTTCTAGCAGACAATATGCTAACTGCTAAAGATCACACAGAGACTTTCTATAGCCTTCTACCCCTAAACTAACAGGAGCACTAAGCGTATAAACTCTATAGTAGAGGCCTACTTAAGAGCCTATGTCAACTAGGCCTAGGATAATTAGTCTACTTAGGTGCTAGTAGCCTAGATTGCGATTAAAGGTTAGGTAGCTACATCTACTAGCTTTAGCCCTTTCTTCCTCTAGCATAGTTATAATATAGATCTAGTCTAGATAGACCTAGACTTAATAGTAGAGTTATTACACTAACACGTAAGGGAACCTACTAGAGCTATAGTAAGTATAGTATAGAAGTTTACTAAAACAGTTAACTTTGTTAAAGCCTAGATAGCAGAGGCTTAGCAGATATAGGAATAGCAAGCTAATGCATACTAAAGGGAAGCCCCCTAGCTAAAGGTTAGAGACAAAGTCTAGCTAAAGCTAGGAAACTATTTCTTAAACAGCTAAGTAAGCAGGAAGCTAGATTAGAAGAACTAGAAGTATATAGTTATAGAGGTTATCTCTCTACACAACGTTAAACTAGACGTTAATAGTAAAGTCTACCCTATCTTCTATGTTAACTAGCTTAAGTTATGCCTACAGAACCCCCTTTACAGGCAATTAAATAACAACTCCTAGCCTAGCCTCCTAATTATTACTAACAATAATAGCACGTCCTCTAAGGAATAGAAAGTTAACTCTATCTATAGGGAACAACAGTCTAGAAGGAGGGGCAAGAGACGCAAATACCTAGTATAATAGGAAGGCTATGCCAGCAAAACATAGGAAAGGGAAGACGTTTGCGAAGACCTAGAGGCCCTAGACAGATAGTTGTCTATAACAAGAGATAGGAGGAATAGAGATAGGAACTTGCCCCTAGGATTCTAGTTAGAATCCCTAGAGGGGCATAATTAGTCCTCTTACGCCTAGTAGGAGAGGAGGGGGAGGAGTAAGAGAGGGAAACATATATAAGTAAGGGAGGAAGGACACTAGTTTGTTAAGGAGATTATTTGTTACATTAGCCTATCCTAAGGGATAGACTGCCCTAGATAGGGGCTATATTGTTATAAAGAGAAAGGGCTAGGAGCCTAGGTATTATCTAGCTAGAAAATCCTAAACGCTATAGATAAAAGAAGATCTAAGCGCTACCTACAGCAGAACCCTTGCTACTACTATTGTCCTTGTTACCTCCTGTAGCGTTAGCAATATCCTTAATAAGTATTTAGGCAAAGTCCTTATGTCTAGGAGTAGGGGGAGCTTAAACTACTTATAGAGGTTAGCCTTAAAGTAGATAAAGTGCGTAAGTAGCGCTAAGTTAATAGCAAGCTATATTAAGCAAGAAATTAGCAAATACCTAGAAAACAGGTAAGAAAAGAGGGAAATAACTTACTAGAGTCTTGACTTAGACTACTATCTCCTTACCAGTAACAGTAGTGCGCTCTGCAAAGACTATAGCAGCAGAGGGATAAGCCTTAATCTCTTTAACCTTACCCTTATACTTAGACTATTTAGTCTTATAGCTAGTAGTAGTTAAGCAAGTGTTAGGCTAGGATAGAAGGTTAGTGTAACGCAGGAGGTTTATACACTTCTTAAGGTCTGCCTAGATAGGCTTAATAACCTTTACAAGCCTTGCAGAGTTGCCTTTACTAAACTGCAAGAATACGTAGTACTTGTTTAGCGTCCTCTAGGTCTTGTGCAGGGCCTAGCTAATAATTAGTAGAAGGAGAGAACACTAAGAAACAGCAAATAGGAACTTACCTTATAGTAGTAGGCGTAAGCAAGGATGCAGCTAGCGTAGCTGGTAGTGTGCTAGTGCACAGAGTGACTGCCTTAGCAGTTACTTAGGATGCTAAGGCTGGTAAGTAGCGCTAGTATATAAAGGGATAATAGGAAGTTTAGACAAAGCCTCCTAGACTATTATATACTACTATAAAGAAATAAAGTTTATATCTTATCTACGTAACCTATATCTATAGTTTCTTGCATAGCAATATAGCTCCTCTATCCTCTACATACTAACAGGTTAAGCACTTCTTACTAGAACAAAAATTAGTAACCTAACTAGGGGACAACAGTATAGTATGTAGGGGAACTAATTGTTAAACAAAGATATAGATAATACAGCTACTCTTATGCTACGGCACTCTAATAGACGCCTTAGGCATAAGTAATAAACAACAAAGACATAGATAATACAGCTACTCTTATACTACGGCACTCTAATAGACGCCTTAGGTATAAGTAACAAATAATAAAGACATAGATAATACAGCTACTCTTATGCTACAGCACTCTAATAGACGCCTTAGGCATAAGTAACAAACAATAAAGACATAGATAATACAGCTATTCTTATGCTACAGCACTCTAATAGACGCCTTAGGTATAAGTAACAAATAGTAGCTATCTATAGGTCACTCTAGTTAGAACACTAGTATTAATAGTAGGCATTATTTTAACCCTAAAAGAAACTATACCTCTAGAATTGCTAGATAGCTATCTAATAATACAAGATAGCTATTTCTATCTTAGGATTGTATAGATATACTAAACAATTCTTCTACTATACTATTAGCTAAATATATTATTAGCTAATAGGGTCCTAGCCTAGGGCTTATACGCCTAGGAATTAACGCTCTATAAGAGTATACAAAACTCTAAGAACTAAGAAAAAAAGGAAGAAAGAAAAAAAGAAAAAGCACCCTTAGAACTAATACTATTACTATATTTAAACTATGTCTATATATATCCCTTTGCTCTTAGGACTTAATAGAACTCCTAAGGGGTCCTACCTTAGTAACCTGTCTTAGGACAGTTAATTATAAGATAGGGTCCTAGTTCCTATAAGAGGAAGAGCTAATTACCTCCTATTTAATAGAGAAGAGGTCTCTAAATTCCTAGATAACTTTAATTAAATAGTAAACAATAGGGGTCTTATAGACTAGTAAAAGGTTAGGGTCCTTCCTAACTACTATAAAAGTTACTATTAAAGATTTATAAAGAGATTAAAGCTGTTCTTAGAGGGAGACTAGATTAAACTACAACTAGCTATAAAAGAATATTAGAGAGACTAGGACACCTTCTAGAAAATAGGTACCTAAGCTTTTATAGAGACATATGTGTAAGAGACTACTTAATCCTTTCTAGGATTCTCTAACTACTACACTAACTTTATAGTGTATAGTAATGCCTACTAGAAGAATAAACAAATCTTAACCCTTAAGGAGGGTTACTTCTTCTTCCTAGGCCTCCCTAAGGAAGACAAGGATCTAGTCCTATTTAACATACTAAACAGCCTAGCAATAAAGAATTAATCTTTATTTAAGTTAGAACTAATATATTAGTTTGTTAAAAGAGTCTAGGAACAATAATAGGGTCTCTAAGATTTGTTACTAACAAAAGACAATAGCTAGACTAAGGAAGTAAGACGTATAATAAATAGCACTAGAAACCTAGTAGATTACTACAGCATAGTAGACTAGGCTAAAAGATATCTTGTAGAGAGTAAGACAGTGTCTAGAAATTCCCTGCCTCTAGGGGTAGATAAAAGTGTTAATAAGCTTATAAAGGCTATAGATAGTTAGAAACTATTTCTTGCTAAGGTTAGCTCTCTTATAAATTCTAATAACAGGATTAAGGAAATCCTACGTAACCTAACTAACTATGCCTACTTTGTAGCACACGCTACTAAGGCAGGCAAGGTCTTAGAACGTAATAACGGGTTGTTTATCTCCTGTTCCTAGAGGAATGTAGATCCTAGCAGAGGTATTTTATACTACTAAGGCTAGGAGTACAATAGTTCCTGTACTATATGCAATAAACTAAATTATAAATCTTAAGACTATAAGCTCTACTAGGCCTTAATTAGGATAGGATAGTGTAGTTACTACTATAACTATAAAAGCAATAGGAGGACGTACTACTTTAGTCTAGTACACAAGCAGCTTAACGCTATCCTAGGTTTAGTTCTACTAACTTATTAACTAAGCTAGCTAAAATAGAAAATCCTTAAGTATTTCAAGGTTTCCTAGGATGTCCTAGACTAGCTAGCTTTATTAGTTAAACCTAATAGATTTAGTAGAGTAGACTCTAGACTAAGAGAGACAGCATATAGCTCTTAACAGGTAATGTTGTCTACACAAAATAGAGGACAGCTAAATCAAGGTGCTAGCATTAGCACACTAACAGCAACTAGCAACAGCTAGTATTATCCTAACTCTATGTCTTCCCTAAGAAACTTTAAACTCCTAGGACTAGACTACATAGAGGTGCTAAGTCTAGATTACATTAACAGCTAAGATATTGTCCTTAGAGCTTATTCTACTAAGTCCTTAGTTAGCGCAGCTACTAGGTTACAAAAACTATTAGAGAGACTAGTTAACTAAGTTCTTAACAAGACGTAAGGCAGAAACGTATAAAAGCAATTATCTAATACTAACCCTCTACTAAGTAAAGGATTAATAGAGTAGCTATATAGCTAAGTAAGGGAAGATTAAGTCTAAAGAGACCTCTAGCCTAGTGTTACTAAGGTGCTAGAGGACCCTTTTACTATCCTGTTCTAGAGCAGACCCTACAATAATCTATACCCTATTATTAGACTACTACTATAAGGAAGAGTTATAGAGGACATACCTATAACTGTCCCTAGAGGAAAGAAAACCTAGGGGGAAGCCTAAATAACAAAGAGCTTGCTAGCCTCCTATGCCTAAAGCTGTTAAAGATTCCTTCAGCTATCTTACTATAAGAAGTAAGAGGAATTACTATAGGAGATTTAGTCTCCTAAGAATTAGTTAGGACTCTCCTATAGAACCTTATAGGAAAGACATAACTAGAGCTAGACATAAGCAGAAGCGTTAATATAGCTACTAGCTAAACTTTATACTAGGGCTAATTAGAAGATAACAGGTTAAACCTACTAACTCCTAATTAGTTTAAAAATTCTAGGGTCTACGCTAGCGCAAGGCACTATGCAGCAGGGCTAGCCCTACTATCTACTCTAGCAAACAGTAGATTTTACAACCTAGTATTAGAATACGCTGTCTAGCTTTGTTATATAGTAGAAGGAGATAGAGATAGTTAGTATAATAAGGACCTACCTAATAATGTTGCTAAGTTAATGTTAGAGCTTAGGTTAGAGAGGGTTATCTACCTAGACCTTCTAACGTGCTAGGCGCAGATTAGAAATTATAGCGTTAACTGCCTTATTAATATAGGCGCCTAGATAAACTTACTTTAATTTAGTGTGTTATAGGTACTTAGGTTAGTCTATAAGGAAATAAGCTATGTTCCTAGCAAGGAGCAGGGCGTTGTTATAGCTAACAGGAGTATAGACTCCTTTATTAGCACAGCATAGAACGTCCTAGTTAAGATTAGTAAAGTAGTTACACTTACCTACTTCTAGATAGTGCAGAACCTTACAAGGTTAGTAATACTTAGCACTCTGTAGTATACGTCTTCTTGCATAGCTATTTAATATAATATATTTAGACGCTCTACCTATTGCATTATATTAGATAATAGCTTAAGGAATGCTGCGTTTATAGCATCTAATCTAGCTCCTTATTACTTAACTTTAGTAGAATCTACTACAGGAAAAGACAGGAGGCCCTCTTAATTAAGGCAGGAGGCGCCTATAGTGTAGAAAACCTTAATTCTAACAACTAGTTATGCTGCTTAGCATAGGTAGGATACAGCTACCTCTATACTAGCGATCCTAAGGAGAGTAAGAGTATTAAAGATATTACTTAAAGAATATTTAACCCTAGCAATTATAAGGTAGTTAGGTAGATTTCCTTAGGAGGAGATAAAAGCTAGATAGATCTTAACAAAGACGTTGCTATATTAATAGTAGAGCTAAGCCTTTTAGACAAATAACAAGAGCATACAGATTATTAGCTAGTAAGCTAGTAGAAAGAAGATAGTAGAGAGGTTAATACCTTATACAAAAGAGTAGGGGTGAAAGTTAGGCTAGTTAATAAGCTAAGGGTAACAGAGCTAATAGAACTTAGCTAAGAAGACTAGAAGCAGCTTATAATTAAATAATAGTAACTTTTCTATAGCTTGCAACCTCTAGATATTAGACTCTTTAATTACCTATTTAAACAAAGGTATATAGTATTCCTAAGAGGTATAAGACTTAATCTAGAGAGACTAAAGAGCTAGAAGTTTAGCAAGGCGCTTCTTCCCTGCAAAAAGGAACTGTTTATTAAAATAATTATAAATAGAGAGGTAGCTATTGCCTTTACATTTTCTAAATTAGGCTAAATATAGAAGGAGGTAACACCTCCCTATAAGATTAAGACTATACCTTATAAAGCCTAGCAGGTTAAAGCATTCCTAGTAGTAAGGAGCTAGGAAGGAGAGCTAGTAAAGATGCTTCTAGAACGTTTAGAGAGAGGAATACTAGAGAGATGCAACAGTTAATATAGAAACCTATAGCACCTTATAGCAAAGAAGGCTAGCTCTTTCTAGTTTATTAATAACGCATAGCACATAAACAAGGTGTTAATTAGGGATGCTAGAATACTACTAATAGTAGACAAGTTCTTAGAGAAGTTTGCAGGCTGTAAAATCCTATTACTAATAGACTTCTTCTTAGGATATAACTAAATTACTTTTTATAAAGATAGTAGGGACATAACAGCAGTAATAACACTAGTTAGTCTACTTTAGTTATGTACCTTAGTCTAGAGAGCTACTAATTTAGTAGCAGTATTTTAAAGAATAATAATTAAGATACTAAAGGATTACTAGCTAAACACTCTACCCTTTCTAGATAATGTTACTAGTAGAGGTCTAAAAACCAACTATAATAGAGAAGAGTCACTCCCTAGCGTTAGACGCTATGTTCTAGAGCATATTTAGCAGCTAGATTCTGCCCTAGCTAATATAGAAAGGGCTAGTGCTACAGTATTAGTGTAACAACCTGCGATAGAATTGTTTAGTGTTGTAGTGTTCTAGAGCTATCCTTAGTTGGTATTAGTCTTGTCCTTAGCAAAGCTGCACAAAACCTACGCTGCTTGCTATCTTTAGGGAGATAAGTATTATTCTTGTTATTAATATACCTATAGCCATCCCTCTACTATCTATCCCTAGTGTAAAGCAAGTACTATTGCCTATAACTAGAACCTTACATAATAATACTTTGTTAATCTAATAGTCTAGAGATAGCTCTAACTACTTAAACAAACAGTTAAGGGGCACCTACAAGAGAGATCTAACTACCCTTATCTTAAACCTAACAGGAGGACGACTCTAGTAGGATTTCTTTAATTAACAAAGAGATCCTAACCCCTATAATAAGCGCACCTCTAACGCTTTAAGAGCGTATTTAAGCTACTAAACGCTAACGCAATAAGCTTTAGGCCTTATAGCGCCTACGCTTACTTAAAGCTAAGATTGCACAGCTAGAGGACGTAGGGAACTATACTACCCTAAGTACAGTAGAGACTGTTAAGGAGACCTTAAGGGCCAGTACGTATAAGCAGGACGCATCTATAACGCTTACACCTTAACCTACAAAGCGCGCACTTAAACCTAAAGACCTAGCTAAATATAGGGGAAAGAATCTTAAAGAATATTACAAGTTCTTCTGCTCCTGCAAGATAGCCTTCTAACTGTTACTACAAGAGTTTAGCAACCCTAAAGATAGGATACTCTAGGCAATGCAGTACCTGTTAGGGGACCTAAGGGAG
Source organism: Ascochyta koolunga (assembly GCA_026119515.1). Classification (NCBI taxonomy): domain Eukaryota; kingdom Fungi; phylum Ascomycota; class Dothideomycetes; order Pleosporales; family Didymellaceae; genus Ascochyta; species Ascochyta koolunga. The sequence goes on from JANLCG010000022.1 coordinate 1,321,142, forward strand.
CTTTAGTACACGCACTTTAAGCGCACGTTTAGAGCTGTAAGGAGCTTACCTCTAAGGGAATTTGCTAGTAGAATACAAGATAAATTTAATAGAGAACAACCTTCTAGAGTAGAGGTTGCAGAGTTTTTATAACTCTATTTTAGAGGTGTTGGCTCTATAGCAGGGCTTTAGCACTTAATAGGCCTACAAGCTAGAGTAAGGCTAAGGCAGTGTGCGCTAAGGAGCTAGCACTTAGGCCTAGCCTGTTATAGTACCCCCTACTTATTCTTTGTTTATTAATACGCGCCTTAGTTAAAACAGCTCTATTGCCTACTCCCTACCTTCTATATTCTCTATCGCACTACCTTGCAAGCCTACGCTCTTTCTACACACAACTCTACTACTTATCTATTTATCTAGCTAAGCTGCCTTACCCTAGTCTATTATAGCGCCTCCTAGGTCTCCTGCTGCTTCTTGCTCTCTAACTAAGAAAGCAGCGCCTAAGAGAGTAAGTTACCCTACTATTACCTTCTATTATTTAACTATTATGCCTAACTCTTTTACCTTCTATAGGCCTGCTTAGTTGCCCCTACTAATCCTGCTACTCCTATAACTTAGTTAACTAAGAGGGTAAAGCTTACTCTATAAGACGTTAACCTTAATAAGGATAAGATTAAGGAAGTCTTTAGCAACGTCCCTAAGCTAGGTAATTATACTAAGGCTAAGGTTAACTAGTCCCTACGTACTGTGCGTGCTAGCAGGTTTAAAGATCCTAAGGTCTATGTTAACTACGCGTTAATAGGACAAGTCTATAACTTTACTACTAGTAGTTAGTCTACTAGCTGCGTAAGCTGCGTTAAGGCTTATACCTACTGCTATAAGGTAGGTCTCTGCTTAAGGTATTATACTATTCCTTTCCTCTGCTAATAATCTTCTAGGCCCTGCGCAAGACCTAGAAGACACTAAATAAGTACTATGTTTTCTTATAGTTTAGCAAGGGCAACTCTGCAAAGCTTTTAAAGGTTATTAAGCCTATTTAGGCAGACCTTAAGAAGTGTATAAACCTCCTATGTTACACTAACCTTCTAACCTAGCCTAACACTTGCTCCTCTATAACTAGTTATAAGGTTAAGTAGTCTAAGTACAAGGGCAACGTTAATAAGATTAAGGCTTATCCTTCTATTTCTATAGTTCTTGCAGAGCGCACTACTATTGCTGCTAAGGAGTTAGTAGTCTAGATAAAGACCTTAGTAAGTTATTTTCCCCTTTTTACTACTTATTTTTAGGCTATTTTGCTAATTTACTACTTAATATAGCTTACTATTAACTTGTTGCTGCTTACGCGCTTTATCTGTCTTAATACTAACCTCTACAAGAAGTTTAAGCTTCCCCCTACCTCTAGATATAAGGACTTTATTAGATTAGTTATTAAGGATATTGCTATAGCTATATAAGGTAACAAAGACAATATTAGTAGTAAGGGTTCTGTTTTAGGCAGTGCTTAGGTCTTCTCTTGTCTGTAGCGTTTAGGATTTTCTAGCTAGATAATACCTAGGCTCTCTTAGCCTTTTTCTCTTATAATAGTATAGCCCCTATATAGGGCAGTCTACCCCCTAGAGTAGGCTAATGCAATAAATAATCTCTCTACAGTCTAGTACTCTCCCTTATTTGTGCATATCTTCTCCTCTTACTCTTACTACTCTCTCTTATACTTGTTATAGAAGGTTAATGTTGCTTATCTAGAGATTCTAACTAGAATCCTAGGGTAAGTTCCTATTCCTGTCCTGCTTATCTCTTGTTATAGACAACTACTTGTCTAGGGCTTCTAGGTCCTTGCAAATGTCCTCTCTTTCCTATATTTTAGTAACATAACCCTCCTATTATACTAGGTACTTACGTCTCTTGCCTCCCCTCCTAGCTTATCTTTCCCTGCAGATAGAGTTAACTTTCTATTCTTTAGAGGAGGTGCTGTTGCTGTTAGTAATAACTAGCAGGCTAGGCTAGGGGTTATTATTTAATTGTCTATAGAGGGGGTTCTATAGACATAGCTTAAGCTAGTTAACGTAGAAGATAGGGTAGATTTTACTATTAACATCTAACTTGATATTGTAGGGGAAATAACCTCTACAATTATAAACTTCCTATTCTTCTAGTCTAGCTTCTTGCTTGTTTAGCTGTTTAAGAACTAGTTTCCTAACTTTAACTAAACCTTGTCTCTAATTTTTAGCTATAGGGCTTCCTTCCTGTGTGCATTAGCCTGTTGTTCCTGCGTCTGCTAAGCTTCTACTATCTATGCTTTAACAAAATTAATTGTTTTAGCAAATTTTTGCACTATGCCTGCTGTAGCTTTAGTAGGTTCCCTTGCGTGTTAATGCAATAGTTCTGCTATTAAGTCTAGGTTAACCTGTACTAGGTCTACGTTGTAACTATATTAGAGGAAGAAGGGGCTAAAGCCTGTAGACAAAGCTACTTGTCCCTTAATTGCAATCTAGGCTACTAGTACCTAAGTAGACTAGTTGTTCTAGGACTAGTTAATGTATGCTCTTAGGTATGCTTTAACTACTAAGTTTATACGTTTAGTGCTCCTGTTAGTCTAGGGGTAGAAAGCTATAGACAATCTCCTTATAATCCTAAGCAGTTAGCATATTGTCTGCTAGAAGTTGCTAAGGAATTACGTCCTATAATTAGAGATAATAGCGTTAGGCAGGAAATAGTAGGCTACTACATAAGATATAAATGCACTAGTAACTGTCTTTACTAACAGGTTAGGTAAGGGGACTAAGATAACGTCCTTAGAAAGTCTGTCTATAACAACTATAAGATTATAGTTGCTATTACTTTTAGGGAGGTCTGTTATAAAGTCTATAGAGATTTCCTTCTAGATTCTCTTAGGTATAGGGAGGGGTTTAAGGAGTCCCTGTTTTAGTTCCCTCTATAGTTTTGTCCTTCTGTAGATGTTGCAATTATCTACATACTAGCAGAGGGCAGTTAATATTCCTAGCTAGAAGTATAATTAAGAGAGAATTGTATACATGTTACCCCTCTCTAGGTAACCTGCAATTAGTAAGTAATAAGTATTGTTAATAATCTTAGCTCTAAGTGTATTAGAGTTTAGGACCTATACCCTTCTATAGTAGTATAATCTATCTCTGTTATTTATAGAGCATTTAGTAAGTAAAACTTTAAGGTTAAGCTGCGTAGGGAACTTCTAGGCGCCTAAGGTAATAGATAACTTTACTAGTTAGTAGGTCTTATTATCTATAGCAGCCTTTTCCTAGAGTCTTTTAAACTCCTTAATGCTATTATATAGTTCTAGTGCTTAGGCTATAGGCAGTCCTGCACGTTCCTAGCTCTGCTCCTAATAGTTGTCCTGCTGCAAATCTGTATTCTGCAATGTAGTAGGGAGGAGTTAGTCTGCTCTACGCAGTCTAGAAGAGAAGACTTGTATGTTGTTAGCAGAGTTGTCTCCTAGGTTAATTCTTACTACTTAAGCGAATAGTTTTAATAGTTAGAAACACCTAGTCTTAGTTCTTTTGTCCCTAGTTAATAGGGGAAGGTCTTCTTCCTTTCTTAAAAGAGCATCTACTTAGTTATTAACTTTACTAGGTCTATACGCAAAGGTAAGGTTAAACTAGCTAAGGAGGCTTAACTATTAGACATGTCTCTCTAAGAGTAGTTAGGCTTTACAGAAGTACTCTAAGTTCTTGTAGTTAGTAACAACTGTAAACCTCCTTACTTGCTTTAGCTCTATACTCTACTCCTAGAGGCACTTAATTACTGCTAACATTTCCTTATTATAGATAGTGTAGTTTACTTCTACTTTTAAGTTCTTAGCTAAGAAGTAAGCTACTGTGCAGAGCACCTTGTCCTTTCTGTACTAGGAGAGTACTTCCCCTATTGCCTATCCTAACGCGTTACACTCTAACACTATTTTTAAATCTAGGTTAAAGTTTGCTAGTGCTAGTTCCTTAGTAAATGTAGCTTTTATAGCGTTAAAGGCCTGTTACTAGGGTTCTTTCTACTTAAAGGTAGTATTCTTTCTAGTTAAGTAGGTAAGGGGCTCTGCTATGCTAGAGAACTAGTTAATAAACTGCTAGTAGAAGTTTGCAAACCCTAGGAAACTCTAGATTCCTTTAATTGTCTTTAGAGGTTCCTAAGACTTAATAGTAGCAATCTTTCTAGGGTCTATCTAGATGCCCTTGCTAGCCTTAATAATAAACCCTAAATACTTAGTGCTCTTAACAGAGAATTTGCTTTTTCCTATATTAAGGTAAAGACCTACAGCTCCTAGCTTCTAGATAATTTCTTTAACCTTAGCCTTGTGTTCTTCTTAGGTGCTATTAGAGTAGATTAGTACATTGTCTACGTAGGCAGAGCACTATTCGTCTAGGTACTCTCTTAAGACCTAGTTAATGTACTGCTGGAATGTACTTAGGGCATTAGCAAGTCTAAATAGTGTTACTAGCTACTTATAGAGTCTAAACCTTGTCTAGAAAGCTGTTTTCTATTTGTCTTCTTTAGCTATCCTAATTTTGTAAAATACTTAGATTACGTCTACTTTAGTAAACTATAACGCTTTTAAGATCTAGGAGAGAGTCTTATAGATTAGAGAGAGTAGGTACTAGTCTTTCTTAGTAATAGCGTTTAATGCTTAGTAATTAACATAGAACTATAGACCCCTACTAGGTTTCCTAACAAATAGTACTAGGGCAGAGGCGCTAGATTTGCTAACCTAGATAAAGCCTTTGTCTAAGTAGCTAGTAAGCTGTTGCTAAAGTACTAGAAGCTCTTTATAAGACATGTTGTACAGTAGTCCCTATAGCACTATTGCTAGATTGCTGTCTTGTTTAATTAGCTTAATAGCATAGTCTACTTTAAGACTGTAGTATAGCGCAAGCTTATCTACTTCTTCTTTTATAAATGTCCTAAATTTATCCTTTAAATAATCTAGGAGGAGGACACGTAGATCTACTAATTCCTTCTTTTTTAAGGCCTTTTAGATGTTAGCTATAGATGCTGCAAACAGTCCTATGCTCTAGTCCTTCTTAGACCTCTTTCTTAGGGCTTGGTACAACTCTAGACTAACAGGCCTTAGTAGTTAGTTAGGGCAGATGCCCTCCTGCTTCTTATATAGGTTTTACTAGAATAGATAAATAGTAACTTCTTAGCTAGCGCTATTGTAACTTTATTCTTATCTATCTAAGGTCTTCCTAGGATAAAGTTGTACTCTTTCTCCCTATCTAATACGTATGCCTAGAGGGTTTCCCTGTAGCTATCTACGTTAATCTTTATTCTTATAATATTAGTTACCTAGGTTACTTTTCTAGCTACACCTAGTACTCTACGCCTGTGCGTAGGAGTATGTTGTAGGTTGTTTTGTAATATAAACTTTAAGGAGACTATACTATAGGTTAAACACCCTATATTAATTAATATATATGCTATAGTATTATCTTATACTATTACATGCAGTAATATAGGCTTGCTATTAGGCTACTGTTAGTAGAACCTTTAAAACAGTTCTCTCCTCTCTATAACCTTTCTTTCTAACCTCTATTTACGCCTTTAAATAGGAGTTTCTAGTTTTCTAAGTCTTTGTTGTTTAAGTTGTTAGTTTTAGAGACCTTAGCAGCTGCGCTTTAGACTTAGATACTTTCTAGTCTCTTAGCTAGAGCTAACTAGCATCTGTTTAAGTAGTAGCTGTTCTTCCTGCACCTTAGACAGGCGTTTTTAACTCTTCTTTAGTCTATAACCTCCTAGGGCTGCTATTCTGCCTGCTGTTAGTTGTCTAATTTAATTCTCCTAGCGTAGACCCTAGTAGGTTCCTAGTCTATCTTATTAGGGTTTGTCCTTTGCGTTTGCTGCCTAAAGGTGCTATTAGTTAGTGCCTTAGTCCTATAGAGGTTAACTTCTACTGCAAGGACCCTAGTTATAAGGTTCTAGAGATCCTATTTATCTAGGACGTTAACTAAAACTATTTTGTCTTGTAGGTCTAGATAGATTGTAGACATGTACCTAGTCTTAAGGTTCCTTGTATTATCCTCCTTAGTAGTATTATAGGCTAGTTGTATAAACTCTGCGTTAAAGAACTTAATACTCTAATTGTTTCTCTTTATAGTAATAGTTTAGAGTTTTTAGTAGGAACGTTCTTTGAACATAGAGTCCTTATATTGTTTATCTAGGAAGTCCTAGAACTAGGTGGTTGTACCTATTAAGTTTTAATCCTTCTATAACAGGCTAACCTAAGCAGCTTGTCCTTCTAATTGGTTAAACATGTATGCAACTCCTAGGACAGCTTCCTAATCTCCTATAGACTTTAACTTGTCCTTTATCTGTAATTTAAACGTTTAATACGTACGCTAGTTGCTACTAAACTTGCCTACGTCTAGTAGCTTTATAGCTTTGCTTAGTTTATCGTTGTTTGTTTGTACAGAGGTAGGTGGTGTCTACTGCAACTTCAGGAAGGGTTCCCTATAATAGGTGGGCGGTTAGGCGTTCTAGTACGTGTGCAAGGAGCTCCTCCCGCTAACTCTCTAATACTAACGAGGTAGCGAGGTTCCAGAGCTCTGTCCTAACGTCTAATTAATTGTTGTTGCTAGTGCACAGCTTAATGCTGTTGTTACGATCCACAGAACACAGGAAGGATTCGTCTAATTACAGTGGCTGCGGCACAGTGATTATAACAACAAGAACAAACTACAAGTAAGCAACAATTACAAGTAAGCAACAATTACAGTGTCAGCACTTGGTTAAGGGCCAAGGGGACACGTGACCTAATTAGGGCTTAGCGCGATTAGTACAATTAGTAATTAGTGTAATTAGTGCTTAGTGCAATTAGAGGATACACAATACTAATTAGTCTATATTACTACTACAATTATTAAAGTATATAGTTTATAGAAACACAACCCTTATAGTTTGTGTTTAACTTTATTAATTAACTTTGTTATTAGAATATCTTAACCCTGCTTGCGAAATAGATAGTCTACTCTATACTCTTCCTTACAACCCTAGTCGCCACAGTCTTTAACTAGACAACTACCCCTTTAAGAACCCCTACACATACTTATCCCTAAGACCTAATTAAATAATTACTTACAGACTTTGTCTAAAGTGTAAAACTTAACATTTTAAATACCCCTAAGATAAGTACTACAGGATCTTGCGCTACCCCTAGCAGCTCTAGCATAGACGTAGACATAGAAGGAAGTGTCTACACCTTAAGCGTTATAAACGTTAACAAACTAGATTAATACTACAGAGAGCGCAACAAGCTTAACAACTAGCTTATGCAGTAGGACCTCTTCTTTACCTTCTAGGGTGAGAAGGTTCCTATAGACAAATAAGTAGTCCTTGTTGCTAGCTACATGCGTAGCAAAGCTTTCTAATAGATTAAACCTTTTTGTGCAACAGTTCTAAGCTAGCAACGCACCAGCTAAAGTAGATAAATAGATAAACAACTTTAACAACTTTAAAGAAAAGATTAAGCTAATCTTTAGAGTCTCTAACAAACCTACTATTACTTAACGTAACATTTAGAAGATTAAGTAGGACAAGTTAGCTACTAATTACGCTGCAGAGTTTTAGCAGCTTGCTGCTAACACTAACTAGGACAACACTACTCTAATAACTATGTTTAGATAAGGACTAAAGCCTAAGGTTAAGGAGGAACTTATGCGCACTAGCGCAAGTACTAATAACCTTAACAACCTTATTAATACTGCTATTAATATTAATGTATAACTATATAAACTTTAGCAAGAGCTTTGTAACAACCCTAGAACGCACGTTGTTGCTATTGCTAGTAATCGCCTACTAAGGAACTAATAGCGCAACAACCTGAACCAAGGACAATAAGGAGGATGTTATCAGCCTAACACTAGCTAACGTATCCACAGCAACACGCAAAGTAGATACTTTAGACTAGAGGCTATAGATCTCTTAAACCTTAACAAAGAACTGCTACTAGGATAGTAGAACGCAAAGGGTAGAGGAGGACACTACTCCTATAAGGATAGTAGCAAGGACTGCTACAACTGTAGCAAACTAGGCTACTTTGCAAGAGACTATAAGATAAAGAACAAGGTTCTTTAATAGCTTAATGTCCTTACCTGCGATAATAATACTGCAGATGCTAGTAACTAGGAAGTAGTTACTAATAACATAGGACAGCTTATAGAAGACCTAGAGTCTAGTCCTAAGGATAATAACAAATGCATTAAACCTCCTATTTGTAAGGCAACTCCTTACTACAACCCTAAAGAGGATAAAGGAGAAATAATTACTAATAGTAATTGCTACTATAAAGCGATTAAATGCTACATAGATAGAAACGTTATTAAAATAAGTAAAAGGTATAGTAGACTATTTTAAAGGCAGGGAAGTTACTACTTTAGCCTTAAAGGTAAGGAACTTATAGTTCTTAAACGCAAACTAGAAGACATTGCTGCAGAACAAGCTATGCTAGATAATAACAGAATACTATACAAAGAGATAAAGGACTACTAACGCAAGATAGACAACCTCTTAGATAGCCCTTAATCTTTAACAATTAAAGAACCTAGCACTTAACGCTAGCAACGCGACTGTTGTAGGGAGTAACACACACGTTAATAGAATAAAGCAGCTTACGCGCAGTAGTGCAAGGAGCTTATCTACTATAAGGAAGACTTAGAACATAGCAAATATAACCCTACTATTAATAGGCTTGTTAGACAACTTAAATAAGACATTACTAACTACTATAACGCCTTAAAGGATCTTAAAGAAGCTAAAGACTAACTATAGTGTAAAAAGGAACTATAGCGTAGCAACAAACAAATGCAACAGCACCTGCAGTTGCCTTTAGCTAGCCTACAACCCTAGTACAGTCTAGACATTAGGAATCCCTAACATAGAGACCTTACGTAGATAGCTTGCAGCAATAACTTATGCAAAGTACACTATAACGCTAAGATTAATAACAGATAGTTCCCTAAGGGATACACCTCTTACTGCGCGCAGTAGTACAACTGCAAGAACAACCTATGCAAGATACACCTTATTAACAAATGTAACTGTGCCTACTTTCCTAGAACAGACAACTCTTAAGCAATTATTTAGATATAGCTAGTAGTTAACAGACAGTGCTACAACGCGCACTAGCAGAACTGCCTAAACTAGGACTGTAAGGTTTACTAAGGACACAAGGAACATAATAGATTTAAGGACAAGTCTTTTTAGAACAGCGCTAGAGAGCGCTAGGGATTAATCTATTAATTCTATTAGGACTAATTGCCTTATTAAGCTTACTATTACACTAAATAGAGTAGAGCTATTAGTATTATTAGACTTAGGAGCCTAGGGAAACTATATATCCTATAAGGTAGTAGAAGAAGCTAGACTTCAACTGTAGTATAAGGAAGAACTGTACCTATTACAAGTAGCTAACAGAGAGCTAATGCTAGGGGAAGAAAGAATTACGCTTGAAATTTAAGGTGCCCTCCTAAGGATATACAACTATAAAGAGAAGTTAGACCTTAATATTCTTAGGATAGCTACCTATAATGTTATATTAGGACTACTATAGTTACAAGAGCACAATCTACACATTAACTAGAAGAAGCAACAGATCTTGTTTAATAGATGCAAGCACTGCATAGCTGCACTAATACCTACGCAACGCACGCTGCGGTTAGTAGATAAGAAGGAGATTAATAACATCTCTTTAACATATAAGACGCGCTAAGATAGAGCAGTTAGCTACAACGTAAAGAAACAACAGTTAGTAGTTAAGGAGAAAGAAAGTGCACCTCCTAACATTCTAGATAAATATAAGAGTTACATAGAACTCTTCTAGCATAAGAAGACTGCGAAGGCATTACTGCAGCATAAACTATAGGACTGCAACATTAAGCTCTAGGAAGGGAAGGAACTGCCCTTTAGACCTATATACAGACTCTTAGAAAAAGAACTTAAGGTACTACGCAAGTACATTAAGGAAAACCTTAAGAAAGGATTTATTAGAGAATTAGAATCCCTAGCAGGATTCTCTATTACCTTGCAGCTAAGAAAGACAGCTTGCTACGCCTATGTGTTAACTACTAAAAGCTTAACAATATTACAATTAAGAATTAATACCTACTACTAAACATTAAGGAGTTATAAGACAGACTTAGCAGAGCATAGTACTTTACTACACTTAACTTATACAGAGCGTATAACCTTATACGCATAAAGGAAGGTAAGGAATAGAAGACAGCGTTTAGAACCTGTTATAGTTATTACAAGTACCTAGTTATGCTATTTAGGCTGACTAATGCACTAGCTACGTGCTAGGCTCTAATTAACAACGTGTTAAGAGCGCACCTAGACAGAATAATAGTAGTATACCTTAATAACATCCTAGTGTACAGCAAGACACTAGAAGAACACATAATCTACGTTAAGGAAGTGTTAGACTGCCTAGGAAGAGCAGATCTCTGCCTGAAGCTAGAGAAGTGCGAATGGCATAAGGAAGAAGTAGAATTCCTTAGCTATATTGTAGGAAGATACAGAGTAAAGATAAGCCTAAAGAAGATTTAGGTTGTAAAGGATTAGCTAACGCTAAAAACAGTTAAGGGAATCTAAGAATTCCTTAGCTTTGTTAACTTTAACTAACGCTTTATTAAGGACTACTCTACAAAAGCGCTACTGCTTACAAAGCTAACGCAGAAGGACGTTCTATTTAAATAGGAACAAGCATAAGAAAATTCCTTCTAATTACTTAAATAAGCATGCGTAGAACTACCTACAATAATTATATTTAAGAGTAGGAAACTACTTTAGATTAAGACTAATGCCTTAGATCTAGCATTAGGAGCTTGCGCAACGCAAGAACAAGATAGCTTATAGCACCTAATTGCCTATTATTTACAAAAGTTTACAGAACTAGAAGAAAACTATAATATGCACAACAAGGAGCTTATAGTAATTGTATTAGCCCTAGAATATTAGAGAATTTATGCGGAAAGCTGCTTAGACCTTACTATATACACAGACTACAAGAACCTAGTTTATTTTACAACAACTAAGGTTCTTAACAGAAGATAAGTTAGATAGTTAGAATTACTAGGAAGATACAAGTTTAAGATACTGTATACCCTAGGGAAAGATAATAGTAGAGCTAACGCACTTAGTTAACAACATAACCTTACAGGAACTAAAACAATTAATAAGCACGCTATACTTAGAATTAACAAGGATAGATCCTTAGGACTATTGCAGCAGCTTAACAATATAATGTAAGTTTAGCAGGAACAGCGCATCCTGTTGCAAGTACTAGAGGAACTTTAAGAAGAAATTATAGCTAGTTACTACAACAACCTGCTACACAGACACCCTAGAATCACGCGCATAATAGAACTTATTAAGAGACATTACAAGTTTAAGAACATAAAAGATAAGGTTACTAAATACATTAAGAACTGTGTTAATTGCTAACAAAACAAGCATAGTACGCACATAAAATACAGAGAAATGCAGGCTATAGAGCTGCTAACGGCGCCTTAGACAAACATTACAATAGACTTTGTTACACAGCTACCTATCTCTAAGGACCCTGTTACAGGATACGCCTACGACTTAATTTTTGTTGTAGTAGACAGATTCACTAAGCACGCTAAGATAATACCTTTTTGTTACAATTATACTGCTAAGCAACTAGCTTAAGTATTCCTAGACTAAGTAATTAGGTACTATAGCATACTAGAATCTATTATTAGTAATTAAGATAAGCTCTTCACGTTAAACTATTAGACTACGCTGTTAGCAGCTATAGGTACTAAGAAGAAGCTATTAACTGCCTATTATCTGCAGACAGATAGACAAACTAAAAGAACAAATTAGACTATAGAAACATACCTACAGATATACAGCAACTAGCAACAAAACAACTAGGTCTTGCTGTTACCTATAGCACAGATTGCGTACAACAATAAATTATTAGAAGTAATAGGCACAACGCTGTTCTTTGCAAATCACAGGAGACACCTAAATCTCTTTACTAGAAGTCTAGAAACAACTGTCTAGACTAAATTAGCACTGTCCTTAGTAGCTAGACTAAAGGAAGTACACTAGAAATTGCTAGAAAACATTAGCAGAGCTTAAGAACAAGCAATCTCTTATGTTAACTAGAAAAGAAAAATAGCACCTTAGCTAAAAGAGGGGGATAAAGTCTATCTCCTTACAAAAAACCTTTAAACGCAAAGACTAATAAAAAAACTAGACTATATTAAAGTTAGACCCTTTTTTATTTCTAAGCAGATAAGCCTAGTTAACTATAGACTTAATCTGCTAAAGGACGTAAAGATCTACCTAGTGTTCTACATCTCCTTGTTAGAACCTGCTAACTCTAGAACGCCTATCTAGAAGAACTTCTATTATTAAACTAATAGTAAAGACTAATAGGAAGTTAAAAAAATAATATAACACTAGAAAGAAGGTAGCTAGGACAAATATCTAGTTAAGTAGTTAGGATACTCTAACTTAGAAAACATATAGGAACTAACTATGTACCTTATAAACTGCTAGTAGTTGTTAAAGCAATTTAAAGAGACTAATTAGGCAGTGCTACGTCGCTCTCCTAGTACTCTAAGGGCTGGCCTTTAAAGGCGCTCTAGGTACTAGGCAGCAACAAGAACTTATTAGACAGATCTAACTTGATAGTCCCTGCCTCTAACTGCTCTTGCTCTTTAATACTGCGCTCCTCTACTGCAATAGCCTCCTTAGCACAACAGTCTAACAAATCTATTTGTTGTTGCAACTGCTCCTTGCGCGCACAAGCTACACGCAAGTCCTCTATAGCTTTTTTAGATATACGCAGCGCTTTAGTTTACGCCTTGCAACTCTCTTTTATACACACACGCAACTTCTCTTTCTTAGACGCTAGTTAGGTAAACTTAGATTAAGTTACCTTTACGTCACAACGTTGCCCTAAGCAAACACACTTGCTACATTTCCTAGACTAGATATAAACCTTACACACTTAGTTATACTTTATACAGGTTTTATATTTCTGCACTATAATCTCTCTAAAGGACTTAATAAATTTGTATAGACAATAATAGCAAGCTAAACTTAAGATAGTTAGTTGTTTTAGCATTGTTAAGACCTGCCTAATAATTAAGGAAGGGCCCTGCGTTATATAAATAAGCTTAAGAGACTAAGCTAAGACAGAAGGGGGATAGTGTTACAATCTACAGAATATAGGAAGGATTCGTCTAATTATAGTAGCTGCAGCACAGTAATTATAACAACAAGAACAAACTATAAGTAAGCAACAATTATAAGTAAGTAATAATTATAGTATTAGTACTTAGTTAAGGGCTAAGGGGACACGTAACCTAATTAGGGCTTAGCGCGATTAGTACAATTAGTAATTAGTGTAATTAGTGCTTAGTGCAATTAGAGGATGCACAACACTAATTAGTCTATATTACTACTATAATTATTAAAGTATATAGTTTATAGGAACACAACCCTTATAGTTTGTGTTTAACTTTGTTAATTAACTTTGTTATTAGAATATCTTAACCCTGCTTGCGAAACAGATAGTCTACTCTATACTCTTCCTTGCAACCCTAGTCGCTATAGTCTTTAACTAGACAACTACCCCTTCAAGAACCTCTGCACGTACTTATCCCTAAGACCTAATTAAACGATTACTTACGGACTTTGTCTAAAGTGTGAAACTTAACAGCCGTATTCACCTAGACGCCTAGCAGTGTTATTAAACGTTTTATTTATTAGTCTTTGTATTAGTAATTAAATTTAATTGTAAGGAGCTTACCTCTAAGGGAATTTGCTAGTAGAATACAAGATAAATTTAATAGAGAACAACCTTCTAGAGTAGAGGTTGCAGAGTTTTTATAACTCTATTTTAGAGGTGTTGGCTCTATAGCAGGGCTTTAGCACTTAATAGGCCTGTAAGCTAGAGTAAGGCTAAGGCAGTGTGCGTTAAGGAGCCAGCACTTAGGCCTAGCCCGTTACAAGAGCACAAGAAGAGACACCTAGCTAGGGGTACTTTAAATAGTACTTACTAGACTTACTCTCTAATCCTATAAACTACACCTTAGAATTAGCTACAGCTTACGCTTATGCTATGCAGTAGAAGGACTAAACAGTCTATGCTTTTGTAACCTACTTAGAGGTCTTAGAGGATTAACTTACCCCTATACTAAAGAACAGAGGGTCTAATACTTATTCTCTAAGCTTTAGCTAGAATTATAAAGGGCAATTACTAATTACTATTAGGTACTAGCTATACGCGAAGACCTAGTAGCGTTAGGCTCTACACTTAAGCGCAACCTGCGCTGTTTATTACTAACTTACATACCTAGCACACGTGTGGGAGCAAAAGACTAGCCTCTTACTCCGCGAATAAGTAGGTATTTACTGCGACACACCCCCAGATTACGTACTATCAGAGGACGGAATTTGCTAAGAGCAGATAGCTCTCTAACAACGCTGTAAGAGTGGTCTTATAGTCTTAACGCTACTTCTTTTTGCTCAGCTCGCTTAAGGTCACCCACTTTGGAGAAAATCTACCCTAGGCTTGCTGACGCAGAAACGTGCGGATAATAAGGGCTCATAACTGTGGGAGCAAAAGACTAGCCTCTTACTCCGCGAATAAGTAGGTATTTACTGCGACAACACGCTATAAGGGTACCTAGAGGCATAAGAGGCAAAAGCAAGGAGATAATGCCTCTACTAACAAAGGCCTATATAATAAGAGTAGCGTTACCTGCTTTAAGTATAACAAGACTAGCTACTATACTAACAAATGTTAAAGCAGTAACTCTAACTCTAACTCTAACTCTAACTAGATCCTAGTTTAAATTAACTAGACAGGAAAAGGCTAAGCCTTACTAGCTACCTAGGGATAGTAAGGCGCATCCTAGTATATATTTTACTAGGCATAAAGCGCACGTGTAACACATCTAGGGAGGTAACGCTAGAACAACAATTATAGGTTATTCTTAACTCTTAGGCAGATGTAAGCTTAATTAGCTAAAGAATTACTATAGAAATAGACCTGCTACTTATTAAGGAGGCAGAACTCCTGCGCCTAAGATAGATTAGTACGTAGCGCTAAAGCACGTACGCTATATATACGCTGTAGATACGCTTAACTAATAACACAGGCGTTAAGTGTTGTATATCTACTACTATGTATAGAGTTAACAAGGAAGGAACTCCCTTACTATTAGGGAACCCTTTCCTCTAACAAGAATATATCTATCTAGATTGTAGATTATAATCCTAGCGTTAGGGATATACTACAGCTAGCATCTAGCTAGTTACCTCTATAGAGTTTAAGGAAGCTAACTCTAATCCCCTCCTTTTAGGAGTATTACAAGCTACTAGCGTTTATTTAGAATGTAATACCTATATCTACAAAGCACATATAGCGCAGGAACTTTGCATCCTAGACGCTTTAGTAGATTACGTTAATATATTTAGTAAAGAAGCTGCTGCTACTCTACCTAGCTTTAAATCTTTAGACTATACAATCCTACTTATAGAAGGGAAAGAACCCCTATATAGACTACTCTACAACCTCTCTTTACGTAAGCTAAAGCTGCTACGTAAATACTTAGAACAAGCGCTAAGTAATAGGTAGATTAGGCATAGCACAAGTCCTGCAGAAGCACCTATACTTTTTATTCCTAAGAAAGATAGGATACTCTGCCTCTATATAGATTATAGAGGTCTTAATACTATTACTGTAAAAGATTGTTGCCTACTCCTACTAATTAGAGAGACACTAGACTGCCTATTAGGCGCACGTTATTACGCAACCCTAGACCTTTACAACGCCTATTATTAGCTAAGGATTAAAGCAAGGGATAAGTAGAAAACTGCCTTTAGGACCTAATACAGTTACTTTAAGTACCTAGTAATGCTATTTAGGCTAACTAATGCTCCTACAAGTTTCTAGGCCTATATTAATAAGGCCTTAATTAAGCACTTAGACTATATCTATATAGTTTACCTAGATAATATCCTTATCTATATAGGGAGCAATAACATTACGCTTTACTAGCGCGCTGTACGCTTAGTACTTTAGTCCCTACGCAAGGTAGAACTATTTATTAACTTATAGAAATGCATATTTACATTAGACATAGTATACTTCCTTAGTTTTATTATTAACACGCGTAGTGTATGCGCTAATCTAGCTTAGGTAAGTACTATTACCTAATAGCTACAGCCTACTAACGTTAAAGAGTTGCAATTCTTTCTAGGGTTTACTAACTTCTATTAGTGTTTTGTTAAAGGATACGCTAGAGAAACAGCTCCTCTTACAGAATTATTAAAGAAAAACTAAGACTAGTAATAGAATAAAGCTACAAACTGCTTATTTAAAGGGCTAAAGACCTACTTCTTAAGCGCGCCTATCTTGCGCTATTTTAACGCAGCGCTCCCTATCTAAGTAGAGACAGATACGTCTATATTTGCTATATTAGGCATACTCTCCTAACTCTTTAAAGATAAGTAGTAGCACCTAGTTACCTTTACCTCTTAAAAGCTACAAGCTACTAAGCTAAATTATAAGGTCTATAACCTAGAGCTACTTGCTATAGTATATAGCTTTAAGCAGTAGAGGTATTACCTTAAAGGCACACAGCACACTATATAGGTGCTAAGTAACTATAACAACCTACGTAGTATACGCGCTGCATAAAAGCTAAACCTACAGCAAGCTAGATAGGCTATGTACCTAGAGGCTTTTAATTTTAAGGTAGAACACTATCTAGGTAAAACAAACCCTGTAGATAGCCCCTCTAGAAGGGTAGATTACAAATAGGAGAACCTATTACTAACCTAATTATTACCTACCTTATAGAACAAATTGTTAGTAATAGATATAGCTAGTAGAGCAAGCAGATCTATAAATAAGCTAAGCTTGTTAGGTACGTGTAAGACGCACGTTGCTACAGTTTGTAGAACTAGGAAGGTCCTTACTGCTAGCGCTATAGAATACATGCTATACATGCAACGCTTACTAGCTAGGGTACTAGTTAGTAGCAAACCTGTAATAGTAGAGTCTTAATTACTTGTTAAAACCTTGTACTAACTACAATAAAGGGACGCCTTTACTTAGGGTTAGATTATTAGCTTAATAAGTAAGGACAGCACTTAAAGACGCAGCAGAGCGTAGGTATAGCGCTTAGACAAAAACAAAGTCCTAAGATATAATAGCAGAATGTATGTTCTAGAGGAACTAGCTATTAGGTAAGAGATTTTATTCTAGAACTATAACACGCGTATAGTAGGCTATTTTAGCACACGTAGGACGCTTAAGCTAATTAGGAGAGCCTACTACTAGCTAACCCTTAGTTAAGACATCTAGGAATACGTAAGAACTTATGCTATCTACTAAAGGAGCAAAGCTCTAAGGCATAGCAAGTATAGAACGCTATTACTATTGCCTACACTAAAGGAAATCTTTAAAGAAGTTACACTAGACTTTATTACTAGCTTACCCCTAGCTAAGGATTTCTTAGGTTACGCCTTTAATGCAATCCTTGTAATTATATGCTACTTCTCTAAGATAGCACTCTATCTACCTGCGTTAAAGACATAGGATGCAAAGTAGTTTACAGAAGCCTACTTTATATATATTATACTTAAGTATAGGATACAAAAGGGTATTATATTAGATAGGGGAACTATCTTCACCTCTACATTTTAGATAGAAATCTGCTACTAACTATAGGTAAAGCGTAGGCTTAGCACAGCCTTCTATCTGTAAACTAATAGGCAAACTAAACGCTAGAATTAAACGCTTAAGTAGTATCTTTAGATGTTTATCTTAGAGTCCTAAGAGAACTAAGTAAAGCTACTGCTAACTGCATAGTTTGCTTATAACAACTTAATGTATAAATCTACTAAAACAACTCCCTTCTATGCTGTATATAGTAAACACCTACTACTTACTAAGCCTCCTGCAGACAGTAGGCCTAAGGGGAGGTACTAGATGTAGTCTAAAGAGTAAAGTAACTGCACAACGCACGTGCAACGCTTATACAACACTTAGAGAAAGCACGCAAGTATTAAAGCTAGTATTATAACAAGAAACATAAGAATAAAGTCTTCTACATAGGCAATCTAGTGTTACTTAGCACTAGGAACATTAACCTAGCCTACTAACCAAGCAAGAAACTTTCTAGCAAGTTTATTAGCCTATCCTAAATCTAGGACGTAATTAGAACGCAGGCATACTACCTACTCCTACTACCTTTATACTATATTTATAACGTCTTCCACGTATCTCTATTAGAACAATAGAAACCTAGGGCTAAAGGGGAAGACAACACCTATCTACTAGAGGTGACCCTAGAAGGTAAAGAAGTGTAGGAGGTAGAAAAGATCTTAGGGAAACAAACAAAGAGAGGCTAACTAGAGTACCTACTCCGCTAGAAAGGCTATAATAAGACCTAGGACATATAGACCCTAGTATTAGACTTTAAAAACATAGATAATGCTATCTAGGAGTATAAATTAGGTTAGAGATCCTTACGCACAAAAAGAACATTAAGATTATCTTAAGCGCGCTATTATCGCACGCAAGGAGCAATCTAATTTACTAGCCTTAGGCCTACTATTATATAAGAAGAAAACCTCTTTTTAATGCTGCGCACTACGCGCGCCTTAACCCTACGCTAGCTGCGCCTTAACTGCTAACAACCGCCTACTTATCTCTACTATCTTTACTATCCTTACTATCTTTACTATCCTTACTATCTTTACTACTACCTTTACTACCTTTACTACCCTTAATACTATCTCTACTATCCTTACTACTACTATTACTACTAGCACTACTATTACTAGCTACAGAATTATTATCAGCATTATTATTATTATTACTACTACTACTACCCTAAGAAGAGGTTAGCATGCGCCCTAGACGTGTTAAAGGAGCAAACTTACTATACAAGACACGTGCCCTACAAGCTGCTTAAGGGCAGAGGCAATGCAGCGCTGCTCTACTAGGATTAGACCTAGGAACTAGGGGGATGTTGTAGGCACCTAGGTAGCAACACCTATAGGTGTGCTAGTGTAGGCTGTAATATAGTAGCAGTTAGCAAGCTCTAAGTTAAACTAGCGCTAGCAACGCGTAAGCTAGGTGCCTTAGTTAATTACAGCTATATTAGTGTAAGGGACAGTAGCAGCATTAACAGCAGCATTGTAGCAGCAGTAGAGATAGATAAGGTAATTTAAGCAGCTGTTAAGCGTAGCAGGCACCTGTATAGATTAGCTAAGGCGCACCTGCAGCGTACTCCTATCTACCTTACCTTAGTGCAGCTACCTTAATTTCCCTTCACATAATGCTTATAGCAGCAGTGCTTAGGCTTCTTGCAGTTCTTCTTCTGCTTTGCAATGTTCTGCGCGCAGTGTAGGCAAGTCTCTACTATAGTAATGTAGTCTGCACACTTGTTAGTATTAGGGAACATAAATAGCTATTAGTTTTAAAGGTAAGACTTCTTAATAAACTTAGGGTTAGGATAATAAACTATAGTAGGAGTAAGGAGCGTGCAAGAAACGCGCGTAAAAGTATTATTATTATAGTATTAAGGAAGAGCAAAGGGAAGAGGTTTTACTACCTACTAGGCTGCTAAGCTAAAAAATTAGGTAACAGTGCGTATAGCGATGCTTTTACCTTAAATTATAACAAATATAAGGCGTATCTGCAACAATTACAACATACAGGCACTATGCATAAAGCACGCCTACAGGAAGCCCTAACTACCTACCTATAGACACTCTTTTTCCTCCCTTTAAGGTGAGGTTTTTATTAAGGCTATACAAGGTTGCTGCTAGGGACAGCAGCTAGAGGAGGAGGTTCTATAACAACCTGCAATAGAATTGTTTAGTGTTGTAGTGTTCTAGGGCTATCCTTAGTTAGTATTAGTCTTGCCCTTAGTAAAGCTGCGTAAAACCCGCGCTGCTCGCTATCTTTAGGGGAGATAAGTATTATTCTAGTTATTAATATACCTATAGCTATCCCTCTACTATCTATCCCTAGTGTAAAGCAAGTACTATTGCCTATAACTAGAACCTTACAGCTTCCTATTAGCTGCGCAGCTGTTAAGCGAAAAACGCTAGCGTAAACTTTACCCTACTGCTGCAATCCTACTGTAATTAAGTAGCAAAACAGTAGTAAGAAGAATAGATGCTTGATATAGCTATAAGTAATAGCTTGCTACTTTTACTCTACTACTCTATTATTCCTTTACCCTACTACACATAATAAAACTTAAAAATTTAATTTAATTAAGCAACCTAGCTCTGTTACTACACTTACACTATAGCCTTAGACTTCTAAGCCCTAGTAATAGCCAGCTAAGAGTAACTAGGCTCTGCCTATATGTTATAGCTAGCTGCTCTTTAAGCTATTGCCTCTAATAACATAATGTCTATCTATAGTATTAGTATGCTATACCTTAATAACATCTTAATAGGTAAGTTTATTACATAGCTAACCTAGGGCAACCTAGTTTAATAAAGACACGTACTAGACTCTTAGATAGCAGCTGCTATATTAGAGTTTAACGAAGCTGCTATAATAATATACCTTATATTATTAGTTATAGAGCAGACACTAAACCTAATTGCATAATATAAAGGGGCTGTATAGTTTAAGAGCAAATACCCTACTATTGCTATAGCTATAAACTACAACTAAAAGAGAATATAGGAGTTAAGTAGCGCGTTAACACGCATTAAATTGCTACCTAGAGGAAAGACACTTATAAGTAACATTATTGCGCCTTATAGCCCTGCCTCTAGCATAGAGTATAGTTGCTTAACTAACATTGTATACTGCACAGCAAGACTAGGTACTATATACCTAGCTAAGTTTATTAACTCTGCTATATACTAAACACTTTACACACTCTATTATAAGCAAGATAAGTATATTAACTCCTTAGACTAGGGCATAGCTTATAAGGGAATATAGCTATTTAAACAAGATATTTAGTCCTTTATAGGTAACTCTAAAAACAACAGCTACTATTTCCTTAAGCTCCTTAGAGGCATTTTAGATTTACCTAACCTATACACTAATACAAAGAAATACACAGTTTACCTTATAGACAGTAGTAACAGCTAACAAAAGTTCTAGCAAGCTGCTCTTTAGCACTAGAAGACTATGCCCCTAGCAAGAATATTTAACTTAGAAGGAAAACTAACTTACTATCTAGTTATAGAACAAATAATATAGGAGTAGACTATAGCTAGTAGGCTTACAAAACACAGCAACAGAATGCTTCTGCCTGTTAACTCTATCTTTAGAGATACACCTTCTAGACTTAGGACAATCAGCCTAAGCCTAGGACTAGGGCAAGTATTAATACTAGTAGAAGGGGCATCTGCAGTGCAAACTGCTAGCAGCTCTAGCTAACTACTAGAGGGGTCCTCCCTTACTTTATTAAGACTAATAAGAGTGTAATTAGGTGTTACTACTTATATTTAAAACACTAGAACAACTAGCAAAGGGACCCTTAAGAGTGCCTAAGAGGAAGAGAAAAACTTACTTACTAACCTTAACCCTAGAGAGATTAACAGGTTAGCCTTAGAGCTTAGAGTTAGACACACACACTAGCAGGAAGAAGTAGCTAGCAAACTTATTTGTTACAGAGAAGGAACTATCTCTATTACTAATGTAACAGCTATCCCTAACAACAAACAATACTAGGAGTAATTAACTATTTATAGTACTAGATTCTGCTCTCTTAAGGATGTTAGTAGTAAGAGAGCTGTCTTCCCTACTAATAATAAAGCTTAATCTGCTTAAGAGGATAAGTCTATTAGTTCTAAGGCTATGCAGGAGGTTAAAGGCTCTAAGAGCTATCTATATGCAAACCCTAAGTTAGCTCTTATTATACTGTGCAAAAAGTATAGTAGAGGAACTCTTAAGGACGTAGATAAGATAAAGCTGCTCTATATATAGGTCTAAGAGTGTTGTATTAAATTAGAACCTAAGAGCTAAAGGATAAAGGGTTCTATAATAGCTTACTATAAGGTTAGTAAACATAGAGTATGCTTCTCTTACTTAAAATACATTGCTAGACAACTAGGCCTTCTAGTCTAATTAATGCTAAGGTATACTGCTGTTAACATGCTTATAATGCTATACCTATACCCTTACAAATAGGGAATATAGCACAGCAACGTACAAACCTACATACTGTTCTAGAATTACCTTAGAGGCCTAGGCACTCTTAACAGCCTTTAATCCTACTACTATTAACTAAACAGTACTAGTCTTAAGGTAGACTAGGACGCGTTTATTAACAGACATCCTACTTTCTTTCTATAATAAACAGTAAACACGTTTAAGGCAGAAGGAACTGTTGTAGCTAACTACTTCTAAGAGAGGTTTAGAGATAAAGAGCTTTAGGAAATTATAAATAATTGCTTTAATATGTACAACTAGCACACCTGTACTATTAATAGACATAGTAACCTTAGATAGTGCAGGACAATGTACTACTTAGTAGTCCAGCAACTTATTTAAGGGGATATAGGTTACTAGCTTCTGTATATCTTACTTTGTTACTAGACTAACCTTATCTCTTACCCCTACTATACAAAGTACACTAGCCCTAGTAACTAAACAGCGTTTAAACACGTAGACCTTAACCTAGCTAATACTTACGCAAACAGTAGGGGTATGCAAATAATCTAGGGCTTAGTGTCTTTTAATAATAAAGATAAGAAGAACTATACTATTGCTCTTGCTAGGTTCTATAACTATATAGGCAAATACCTTAAATAGCAACAGAAGAGGGGTATAGATAAGAGGAATAGATATATTAAGGGTTAGAAGGATAACTAGGACTACCTAAAGGAAATTAAAGACAAGCTTAGTTGCAAATAGAAGAAGTATCTATATAAGGCAGGGCAAGTATAAATCTCTAACCTACTACTCCCTTATAGGTCTACTAGACTAGCTACAAAACAGTAACGCACTGCTCTTCCTTAGTTTGTGCTAGTAACAGAAGACTACAGCACTATAGAGATTCTAGAGATAGGTAGCTATGCAGAAATTACTGCATCTTACTAGGCGCTATAAGCAGGTCTGTTATCTCCTTCTAGGTACGCTAACAGATATAGAGGAGTACTGTATGCCTTTCCTAGGGATATTCTACTAGAGTTTACGTTATAGATCTTAAAAGCAATTTACTACCAGGCTCGCTATAACTTAGTCCCTATACTAGACAAAATAGATAAAATACTAAACTAAATAGATTTAAAGCAGTTACTAGCTTATATATAATAGACTTGTGCTAGTAACATTTCTATAGTTAAGAAGCACTAGGAATAGGTTAAGACAGCTAAGATAAGAGCATATAAGGAGGATGCTAACTTAGATATCCCTAACTAGTTATATTTTACAGGATTATTACATCTAGCTAAGTTCTTAGATAGTGCTAAAAAGTAGAATAGAGAACATAGTAGGGATTTAGCACTGTCTAAGATATTCTCTAAGATAAATATGCAACCTAACTCTCTAACTAGATAGGATGTAGCTAGGGTAGACGCTAGTTTATTGTTAGATAAGCACTATCTATTACTAACTCTAAAGACCTTAAAGGTAACAAGGTTAATAGTTGTTGCTAGATTATCTAGTTCAGCAGGAACTGCTGCTGTTAGCTAATATAACACTTGTTCTACTTACTAAGATGTTAGTGCTTAGTTAACTACCTAGTTAAGTAGTTAACTAAAGGAGGACAAGGGCAAGGGACAGATAAAGGAGTAGAGGAAGTTATTTCTTTTATTTGTTTCCTTTGTTTATTCCTTTTCTCTTTTAATTTAACACTCTACTCTCGCTTATTTTCCTATATAACACTTTACTTACTAGCCTCTCCTCTGTAAGCATAAGGGGGCTGTGCTATTAAGGTAGGGGAGGTTTGTACCAGTGCACAGAGTAACTGCCTTAGCAGTTACTTAGGATGCTAAGGCTAGTAAGTGGCGCTAGTATATAAAGGGATAATAGGAAGTTTAGACAAAGCCTCCTAGACTATTATATACTACTATAAAGAAATAAAGTTTATATCTTATCTGCGTAACCTGTATCTATAGTTTCTTGCACAGCAATGTGGCTCCTCTGTCCTCTACATACCAACAGGTTAAGCACTTCTCACCGGAACAGTAGAGCGACTGCTAGCAGGGAAAGTACAGACCTGTCTAGCCAGCGCATAGTTAATGTAGACCTTAGGGTCTTTAAAGCTGCCAGCGCGTTGGGTACGTAGAGACTACTTACCCTAATCCTTAGCCTACTTGCTAGTAGGAGGAGCGTTATTAAAGGCTTTCTTAATCTTGTTGTTATTAAGGACAACGTCTTCTACTGTAAGCTTCGCCTTCTTAACTAAGCAAGTTATAGGAGGGGTAGGATCTGTAGAAACACTAGTGCAACCCTAGATAAGGTAAAAGAGTTAGTAGAATAGGCAGACTGCAGGTAAGAGTAAGGTAACTTACCTGCTTGCCTTGCAACTTCTTAGTAGGGGAACGCAAGACAGTAGGAGACTTAGGAGGCGCTATAATTAAATAAGGCTAGGCAGCTTAGCTAGATAAATAGATAGTAGTAGGATTGTAAGTAGAAGGCGCGCAGACTTAGGACATAGTGCGACAGAGAATATAGAAAGTAGAGAGTAGGTAATAGAGTTGTTTTAACTAGGGCGCGCGTTAATAAACAAAGAATAAGTAGGGAGGTACTATAACAGGCTAGGCCTAGGTGCTAACTCCTTAGCGTACACTGCCTTAGCACTACTCTAGCTTGCACTATCTAGCATAGACTAGAGCCCTGCTACAGAGCTAACGTGCCTAAAACAGGGTTATAAAAACTCTGCAACCTCCGCCCTAGAGGATGTTCCCTATTAAATCTATCTTGTATTCTACTAGCAAATTCCCTTAGAGGTTAGCTCCTTACATTAAAAGAAGAGCTATGCCTGTTCTATAATCCTAAATAGAAAATAGTGCTACTTTTCTATGTTAATAATATTCTCTTTGCCTATTACAGCTACAATTAAGCTGCTACTAAACAGCTAATAAGCTTATTAATAGAAAAGTATTAAATTAAAGACTATAGAGCTGCTAAATAGTTTCTAGGCTTTTAAATAATTAGAAACTAAGAGGCTTGTACTATAACTCTTGCGTATAACTCCTATATTAACAAGCTTGCTACTAAATTTAAGATAGTAGAGAAGGGTTCCTTCCCTATAGTCCTATTTCCTATAGAAGAGCTACTTAAATATATTAGAGAAGCTTTAAAACAAGAGGTTAAAGCGTTTTAAGAACAAGTTAGGTCTATACTCTATATAGTAATTATAATTTAACTAGATGTAGCATACGCTGCCTCTTAGCTATCTTATTATTTAACAAATCTAGGAGCTACTTAGTTTAAGGTAGCTGCTTAGGTTTTAGCTTATTTATATAGAATAAAGTATCTAGGTATAAGGTATAGCGCTTATAAAGGTAGTTATCTGCTTATATATAGAGACACCTTATTTGCTAATAATAGAGAGTCCTATTAATCTTCCTAGAGGTATATTGTGCAGCTCTTTAGTAGTCTAATTATCTAGAAAGCTACACAGTAGTTAATAGTAACTACTTCTACTACTAAGGCTAAATTACTTGCTTTAGAGCATATAACTAAAGAGTTAGTAGCTCTAAAACAATTCCTAGGAGAACTTTAGCTAGACTTAGGGGTGCTGTAAGAGATTTTCTATAATAACTAATAAACTATCTAACTAGTAGTTAAAGAGAGCAAGCAGCTTACTACCTAGCTATGCTATATAGATATCTAAAATATATAGTTAAAGCAAGAGTACACTAAGGGAAATCTCTAAGTAACCTACCTTAAAACAAGTAAGATACTAGCTAACAGCCTTATAAAAGCGCTTCCTAGACAAGCTTATAAGTGCTTTTTATTGTATTTAAACTTATAGAGCATTAGTTAAGAGGGGAAAGACTTAGTTATAGAAAAAGAGCAGGTTAATAGAGAAAGAGAAGATCTTTAAATTACTAGGGAGGATAACTTCCTCCCTAAATAGGTATAAGTCTCTCTAGACTACTAGTAGCAGCTCTTTTAAGCGCACGCCTAGCAGCTAAGGAGCTTACAAAAACAAATTAACTATAGGTAGAGAGGATAACCTCCTCCCTATAGGTTTTATCTTAAAGAACCTACTTATAAATAGGTACTTAAAATTTATACCTATCTGCAAGTAGGCTCTTTACTACCTAGATAGCAGTATACAGGTTAGTAGCCTACTAAACACTTATTAGCTACTATTATTAACTAAAAACTAAGTTACTTACTAAAGTTGTTACTCTACTAGAGGAAGCAAGCTCCTCTACTAGTTCTAGCCTAAGCAGCTTAAGGGCAGGAGGGAGCAGGCAGTAGGAGTGCCTAAAGGCACAACGCTAGTAGCGCTTGCTGCAGCAGCTAGCAGCAGCGTTATTAACGCATAGCGTAACTAAGCTGCTTGCTAGTAGCGCGTCCACATAGTACGCGCAGGGTATTAACCTACGCGCACTAGGCACTAGAGCGCCTAAGGCAGGGGCAGGCAGCGCAGGGACAGGCAGCGCAGGGGCAGGCAGCAGCGGCAGCGCAGTGGCGTAGGCGGCAGCAGTGGCAGCAGCCATAGTAGCAGTGGCAGCAGCAACTGCTAAAGGAGCAGGCGAAGCTGCAGCCACAGGCTTAGGTGAGGGCAAGGGGGCAGGCGCAGGCAAGGGCAAGCAGGCAGCTGGCAGCCAGCCAGCTCAGGCAGCAGCTTAGGCAGTAGAGGCGGCAGCAGTGCGCGCGCAGCGCTAGGTTTTAGTTTATTTCTATACCTAAGTTAGTAAACCTCTAAAAGAGCTAGGAAAATGTTAATAGTAAGATTAGTTAGACAACGTCTAACAATAAAGCTCTTAATAGATTAAGAAGCTAGAAATAATTAGCTAGAGAGTGCTTAGGCGCGCAGAAAACAATTTAGTATACTTATAGGCATATTAATAGATATAACTAGAGAAATAGAGAAATTAAGTAGGTAGGACGCTTATATAGAGAAGTAATTAGGTTAGTAAAGGTAAAGCTACTAGACTATAGTCCTTACGCTTACTCTTACTACCTAAAAATACTTAACCTAAGAAGTGCTTACCTTAACTATAACTAAGTAGCTTAATAGCTAGCTATAGGCTTAGAAATTTAGCTAATAAAAATAAGCACCTAAACTAGCAACAAACTACTTATAAAAGTAGCCTAAAAGTTAGAGAAGTCTCTTAAAAGGAAGAGTACCTAGAGTACGCTGTAGGCGCGTAGTAATCTTAGATATCTAAGGAAATATAAAAATCTAAGATTAGAGCCCTATAATTACTAAGGGCATACTCCTAGTTTAGTTATTCCTAATATAGGATTAACTAGGGGTATATTGCGTAACTAAGCGCGTAGAGTTATATATATAGCTTATTTTCTAATAGAGTATACTAATTTAGTTAAGCTACTCTACTCTAGCAACACTAGTTCTAAGCAGCCCTAATACTAGCTAAATGCTTATTAAGCAAGATTACGTAACCTATATATTTTATTTATATTTAAGCAACACGTTCTATATAGAAAAATATATACTAATTAAATTAATTAATTACTTAAGTATAGTCCTGCAAGCTCTGTTACAACTATTTATCTAGGAAATCCTAGAACTATGTTATTGTACCTATTAGGTTATAATCCTTTTATAACAGACTAACCTATACAGCTTGTCCTTCTAATTAGTTAAATATATAGGCAACGCCTAGAACAGCTTCTTAGTTACCTATAGACTTTAACTTATCTATTATTTAGGATTTAAACGTCTAGTATATACGTTAGTTACTACTAAACTTACCTACATCTAGTGTAAGGGCACTGTAGGCAGGCAATTAAGCAGAGCGAGATAGGACAAATAATAGATAATATTTAAGAGATAAGATAAGACAAATCCTTAAGGGGTAAGTCTTAAGGCGCGTGGATATTATATACGTGTGTGGCTAGTAGGTCTCTAGGCTTAGCCTAGGGCCTAGCTAAGGTATCTCCTGTTAGGGGAGAGCACTTATAACAATAGCCCCCTCTTTAAAGGTTTGTCCTAAACTGTAGAGAGATTTCCTAACAACGTTATTAAGCTCTAGAAAAACCTCTTGTAGAGGGAAAAACTTAGCAGGAGAAATATAGTGCTAGTAGGGGTTTATTAGTTAGCGTCTGTAGGGGATAGAGAGCTGTTAAGCAATTAGTTTAGACGCTAGCTATCCTATCCTTACAACGTTTACTTAGTAAGCTACTAGGGCAGCGTTAATACACTACTAGGTAGACAAGTCTTTGTTTGTAAGAGACTAGTTAAGGCTAAGTCTTCCTCTTGCCTTTATTAGCAGCTAGATAGTAAGCTATTGCTTCTGCTACACGTTACTGTAAACAACACCTTAGCAGTTATTAGCTCTAAAACCTATGTAGCTAAGGCTGTAGGGAGCGTAACTATAGTACACTAAGTATATAATGTATAAGGAGCATTGTTTGCTCCCTATATAGCACGCGCGGCGCCTAGCACTAGGCTAAGGGTTGCCCTAGGCGTGCCTGCTGTTTGCTCTCTGCAATCTCCTAGGTAATTAGGTGCCTTAGTCTAGGGGCTAAGGCTGCTAGAGGCGTAAGTGGTTAGACGTTGTCTACCTTATAGGCTAGATTAGTAAGTCCCTAACTAGTGACGTCTGCGAGAGGATCGCTAGCAGCTCCTGCAGCCCTGTTCCTGCGCAAACAGGTCTAGGATTTGCTTATTTGTAGGGGATCTTGTCTGTACGCTAGTTGTAACAGTAAGCTGTTAGCCTTATTATGCGTAACACCTTACCTAAACCCTTGCGCAGTATAGTCTAGGCCCTAGCATTTTATTTGCAATGTAAATCTTAGGTAAGATTGTTAGTTGCTCTTCTATATAGTTAATAGATATTTATAATAAAAATTGTCCTCCTGCGCAACAGATTGTAATAGGTAAGAGAGTAGTAAGGGGCTGGGACGTTACTAGGGAGCTGCTGAGCAGAGGGGATCTAGTGTATATAAGGCCTGTATCTGCTTGCTTACAGTGCCTTATTATCCCTACACCTTTATTCACACCTGCCTTCTAGCCCCTGCCTTTAACGCTATAACTCCTCCCCTATCCTTTATCTCCTGCTAGGCCCTGCCTAATTATATCTACTAGCTGCCTAACAACATGCAGCCTCAGCTGTTGCTTTTACAATATTAGTGCTGTAGCAGTATTAAGCGTTTAACTACCTCCTCTAAGGTTAATCCTAATAGCACTATTGTGTTATTTATGCACGTCTTCTGTTGCCCTAGTAGGTATAGGCTTTGCAAGGACAACTTTAGCGTGTGTCCTAGCTGTGTAGAGGCAAAGGAAGGGAAGTGTGTTAAGGTATTTCCTGTGTCGCTCTAGTGTCTATCTATACTAATTCCTGTAGATTAACCCTATCTTCTACTAAGCTGTTAACATGCTTAACTTTCTAGTTAAGCGTGCCTTACGTAAGACTAACAACAAGACTGCTGCCTAGAGTAACTAGGCAGACAACGCTTAGGTTGTTGCTTATGTGTAGTTGTACTAGCAGACAGCTTTTAACTACGCCAAGTCCTACTGTAATAGCTTTATTGCCTATAATGCTGTGGTTTGTTGCTACATTAACAAGTCTAGCCTTAGTAAGACTAAGTACGCTTATGCTTGCTAGGTTTCCTAGTCGCACAACCTTAAGCAGTACATTATAGGTGTTCTTTCCTCCCCCTCTTTTTTAGCAGAGCTAACTTGCTACAGGCTGCAGTTAGGACTGTTAGCAAGAAGCTCCCTAACAACGTTATAATTAATACTATAATTAAGGAGCACTTCTAGAAGACTAGCAGTGCTAACAATGCTAAGAAGCAGTAGTACTACTATAGTACTGACCTGCCTTCTTCTGCGCAGGCTCTAGCAGCTCCTTTTAAGAGGATGTCTGCGTCTCCAACAAAGCCTACTCTAGGTAGCTGTTAACGTTGTAGCCCTTCCTTAGAGTTAAGCCTGTCTAAGGGTTGTAGCGGCCCTACTGCTTAAGCGTGTAGTAGTAGTTGTAAAGACTCTCTATTCTTATAGTAATTAATTTAATAAACCTTGCAATTAATCCCTCTTCTAACTTTAAACGTGCTGTTCTTGCCAGTAATGTACTAGATAGGCGCCAGGCCTCCTTTAGCCACCAGCTGCACTTGTTCTAGGAGCGCCTATCCTCTGGCCCTGTTAGATAGATTCTTTTATAAAGCAGACTTCCTAGGACGTCCTCTCTTACGCCTTAGTAGCGTTAGTTCCCTAGGCGTTGCCTAGTTACCTGCTAATAGATTACCCGCGCGAGCGCTCTAGTGATAATCCTAAAGGATCTTATTGCAGTAATTAAGATAATTAAGTAGCTCCTAGGTTAACTCTTTGTTAGGCTAACCTAGCTACTTAACTCTGTATTCCCTTCCTTAGGCTACAGTGTCTTAGTGTAATAGTATTCCTTTAACCTTATACCTGTTGCTAGGCAGGATGTCTTCTAGGATACTAATAGGACCTAGCTAGAACCTACTGTTAGCTAGGGGTTCCCTCTAGCGCTTAAGTAATAATACATTAAACACTAGGTGCACTCTGTCTATAGATAGGGGAGCTTCAGCTTGTACGCTAGCTTTCCTATCTTCCTAATTACTACAAATAGTCTAAGGTAGCAAGCGTTAAACTTCTTTAAAGGACAGCTTGTTATTAGGTTCTTAGCCTGTAGGAGGACTAAGTCCCCCTTAGCAAAGTGTTGTTCTAACCTCTTTGTGTTGTACTACTAGGCGTTGCCCTTTTGTGTATACTCTAAGGCCTCTTTTGCTGTTCTCTACATGTTGTGCTAGCGCTCTAAGCGTCTAGCGACCTGCCTGCAAAGCTCTAGCGTAGTTCTATCTTTGTCCTAGATAGCTGGGGGCTTTTAGAGCTAGTGCTTATTAGGCATCCTGTTAAATCCCTTAGGGTTAGTGCTAAAGGCGACCTTGATAGGAGATTCTCTGTATGCAGAGTAAGCTTTAGAGTTGTAGGCGTACTTAGCATATAGTAGGAGATCTACCTAGTTATCCTATTAGTAGTTTATGTATATGCGTAAGTACGTTTCTAACTCCTAATTCTAACGCTCTGTCTGCCTGTCTATCTAGAGATAGAACGCTGTACTAAGCTAATAGTTAATTATTAGGTAGTAGCAAATATTAGACTAGAATTAACTAGTAAACACTAAACCTTAATCTAACAGCAGCGTATCTAGTGGTCCTTGCTTTAAGAAGCTCTGTTTTATTAATAGTTTAGCTAGGCGCTAGGCAGTAATTGTCTTGGTGTAGGGTAGGTACTAGACGTACTTACTAAACTAGTCTATAAGGACTAGTATAGCGTTGTACTTGTTCCCCTTAGCGTCTATTAACTTTAGTAGGTCTGTTATAAAGTTAAGAGAGAAGTGCCGCTAGGCAGTATTAGGGACTAGAAGTAGTGTAAGTAAACCCTACAGCTTATACCTCTTAATTTTGTAGAGTTAGCACGTAGGATACCTTTAGATGTACTAATGTACGTCCTTTATTAGTCCTAGCTAGTAGTACTTCTTCTTAAGTACTTTAGCAGTCTTATCTACGCTATAGTAACCTCCTATAGGGTTATTATAGTTCCTTAATAAGATAGTGTAGCGCAGAGTAATATTATTAGGAATCTAAACTTTCCTACTCTAGCGTAAGGTTCTACTTAGGTTAACCTCCTAGTAGTGTTGTTCCTTCTTTGCTCTGCTATCTGTCCTAGTCGCCAGCGACAGCTTCCCAGGGTATAGTGCATCCTAGTGCTAGACCTGCTTAACAAAATCTGTTAGGATTACTAGTGTATCTAGGGCAAAAGCAGAATCTCCTTGCGTAGCTTTATTTACAAGGTTTATAGGGGCACTAACTCTACTGTCTAGGCTACGAAGGAGAGCTTTAGCAACATTAAAGTCTAGTCCCCTAGCTTTAGTGTTAACAGGCTAATCCTAACCTTAGTTAATAGATAGAGGATTAGGGTCTGTAGGAGACAAATCTCTATAGCCAATCTAATGTTAGTAGAATTCCTTAGGGACAACTTTAGGTAGTTGCTAGACTGCTGCTAGGTCTGCTACAGGTACGTTAAGCCTAGATGTTACCTATGCATTGTTTTAAGCCCTAGACTTGCGAATTGTCTAGATCTAAAGCTTCTATTGTAAGGTAGGCAGTATAGCGTCCTGCAGGGCCTGCTGTTCTCTAACCTTAAGACCTTAGGCGTAATCTAGACGCCTAGATAGGCTATCTACTACATTTTCTAGTCCTAGCTTGTATTTAACTTTAAAGTTAAATCTTGCTAGCTCCTCTACCTATTAGGCTTGTTTAGGAGAGAGCTCCTTTGTTGTTATAAAGTACCTTAGGTTGTTATAATCTAAGAGTACTCTAATTGTTGCTAGGGCATGTTTAAGATAGTGTCTCTACTGCCTAAAGGCTTTAATAATTATAGACAGTTCCTTATTATAGGTGTGCTATCTAATAGATAGGCCTGTAAACTTCTAACTCTAGAACGCTACTAGCTTCTAGTGTAGCTCTGTTGCCACTTTAGACGTTTAGGGTTGTAACAGGATAGCTGCTATAGCAAAGTCTAACGCATTAGTAAGGACAATAATAGGCTTGTTTAGGTCAAAGTGCTAAAGCACTAGGGCCCTTGTAAACTTCTCCCTAATTGTAAGGAACGCTATGCGAGCTTCCTCTAGCTAGTGCTATAGTTTATGCTATTTTGTTAGTCTCTTCTAACTCTTCTTTAGTTTCGCCCCCTCTTCTTAACTAGGGCCCCCTAGTCCTCTGCTAGGTGCTAGGCGGCTGTTATATAGTTAATAAGCAGCTAGACAATTCCTAAGTAGTTAAAGATAAATTGTTAATAAAAGTTAGCAAAGCCTAAGAATACTTAAATATCCTTGTAGCTTAATAGCTCTGGCTATTTAGTAATAGTACAGACCCTCTTAGGATCTATAACCACGCCGTCTAGGGTAATAATAAACCCTAGAAACTCTACTAACTTGCTAGAGAAAACACACTTGCTTGCCTTCGCGAATATCCCCTACTTAACTAGGCGATCTAGGACCTCCTTAACATGTTTGTTGTAGTCCTCCTTGTTCTAGGAATAGATAAGGATGTTGTCTAGGTACACTACGCAGATCCTATCTAGTAAGCCTCCTAGGGCTTAGTAGATATAGGATTAGAACGTGGCTAGTGCGTTCGCCAGCCTAAATAGCATCACTAGGTATTTAAAATAACTATATTGCGTCTTAAACGCAGTCTTCTACTTATTACCCTCCTTAATCTAGAGCCTGTAATAGGCGTTACGTAGATCTAGCTTAGTAAAGACCTTTACTTTTAACAGTTAATCTATTATCTTGCTTACTAGCAGGATTAGATACTAATTCTTAATAGTTATCTTGTTTAACCCCTAATAGTCAACGCATAATCTTATAGTGCTATTAGGTTTAGGGACAAACAGGATAGGTGCTCCTGCCAGCGACTTGCTTAGGCAGATCTAGCCCTTCTCCTATGCTGCCTTAAGGTATTCCTAGAGTATATCTAGCTCTTAGCAGGACAGGTTATAGATTAGGAGATTAGGGACTTTAGCTCTGTCTTTAATATTAATAGAGTAATTATACTCCCTATAAGGTGCTAACACACTTGTCTGTTATTTACTAAAGGCAAACTACTTATAATAGAGGTGTTTAGGCACATATTTAAGCTCTTCTATGTCTAGGGCATTAGCCTCTAGGATAGGTCTACTGTTAATTCCTACTGCTATAATCCTTAACTATTCAGTAAGGGTTGCATCTAGCGTCTGTCCAGCGTCTGTCCAGTAGACGTCCACTAGCTCACCTATACCTAGATTTCCAGACTGTAGTAGGTATAGCTGCTTGTCTAGTTCTAGATTACTAAACAATTGTTTAGCAGTTACTAGCTAGACTCTTTTAACGTCTTCTAGGAACTACTTATAGGTTCCTGCAGAGAAGCGGATACATAGGTCTGCTTTAGCTAGCTATAGATAACCTAATACTAGGTCGTATTTAATAAATAGTGTAGACTAGAATTTAGTTAGCCTAACTGTTTTTAGTGCTCCCTTGCTGTTGTAGCAGACTATTGTTAACTAATACTGCTCTATCAGCAATAGCTTTGTATTGTCTAGGACTACCACGTTTAGTTGCTGGTTAGTCCCTGCTAGGTTAAGCCCTAGGTCTCTAGCTACCTGCTTAGCAATAAGGTTCAGTTCCAAGCCTAAGTCGTACAGGGCCTAGAGAGTCCTAGGGTTGCCCTTGGAGTTAATTAGCTAGACAGTAACTACTATGCAGGTCTGCTTCCCTTTAGTTTCTAACCCTAGTCGTAGGTAGGAAAGGTTAGCAACTAGGGTTTGCTATTTCCCTAGTTACTACTAGATTGTTAATTACCGCTTCCGCAGCCTCTCTAATAGCCCTATTGCTAATAACCCTAGGAGGGTTGCCCCTAGTTATGTAATTAGCCTTGGGACTGTTAATAATAACCACCCCTATTAGATTGTTAGTGGTAATTGCCCCTATAGGACCCCTTGCTGCCTAACAAATTAGCGTTATTAGTTACTAGCTAGAAGTCTCTTAGCTGCTTTCTGGCGTTGCTCCTAGAGGGTGTTAAGGCCTAACTGTAGTGCCTCTTTAATCCTCCCCTGTTTAGAGAAGAGTAAGGTCTTTTGTTTTAACTACTGCCTTCAGCCTAGAGGCTTAAGTTTAAGGGGACTGTTGCAGTCTCTGCGTTTTAGAGGGCCTGTTTAAACTCTATCTACTTAGTAATATATTCTAGGCTGCTATTGCGCTAGATCTTACGTTAGAGTTTGTAGGGCGTAAGGCTCTATACAAACGCTATCTTAAACTTATAGTTATCTGTGCTGTTATTAAACTTAGCAAAGTTACAGGGCAGTAGAGACTCCTGCTTGTTTAACTTTATTAGGAAGGTGTTAATAGAATTATTAGCCTTCTACTTATAGTTAAAGTACTTATTGTAGTTCTTGTACTAAGTAAAGACTAGGTCTTATATAAGCTGCTCCTCCTCTGCACAGAGGTTAGCCTAGGTTTAGATTAATCCCTTATTAATGCGTTGTTAGATTAATTCTTAATAGACACTATAGTAGATTGTGCCTATAATCTAGTAGGTACAGGTAATAGAGTCTTTAACTACTTAGGCGTACTAGAACGCTGTGTCTATATCCTTAATCTACTAGTCTACTTGCTAAGTTAATAGAGGCTTGTTATCTGTCCTAAGTTTTAGCTTAGGTTAGACGTTGTTAAGGACTTGCATTATCTTGCTAGCCTTGTTGAACGCTAGACAGTAGCTACCTAGTGCAGGTCCAACGTGCGTCTACTGCAGGGTCTCAACTGCCTAGTTAAATTGCTGCTGCTAGATTTTAATTTCTTGTTTAGGGGCGCTAGACAATTCTGCCTTGTTAAGTGCTTCCAGCAACAATGGGATAGAAGCCTGTAGCAACTCTATTTGTGTAACGTGTGGCGTTAGGACGTCTAGCGTCGCAATGCCCGCTGCTGTAGTAGCTAACTTGCCCCTGTAAGGGTTAAGTAGTAGTTCTATAGGTAGTAGAGATACCCTAGGCGCGTTGTTGCGGCGTTAAGCGTCCAGCTTATAACTAAGGTTATCGCAAGGGGGCAACTCCTCTACATTGCTTGTAGTTAAGCGGAGGTTACGTTGTCCTCCAGCCATTGCTGATAGCTAAGTTTTTTCCTGCTCCTCTGCTGCCAATCAGCTGCCTGTTCCAAGAGGAAGTATAAAGGATTCGAATTGTAAGGGCACTGTAGGCAGGCAATTAAGCAGAGCAAGATAGGACGAATAATAGATAATATTTAAGAGATAAGATAAGACAAATCCTTAAGGGGTAAGTCTTAAGGCGCGTGGATATTATATACGTGTGTGGCTAGTAGGTCTCCAGGCTTGGCCTAGGGCCTGGCTAAGGTATCTCCTGTTAGGGGAGAGCACTTGTGACATCTAGTAGCTTTATATTAGGCGCTAGCATGTAGCTTAGTTACCTACCTCTTACTAGACTAGTAATAAGTACTGTTCTAGCCACAAGCTTACTATTAAAGTAAGCATTAATACCTTTTTAGCATGCATAGCATAGTAGGCAGAGCTGTGTCCTAACACTTTATAGCTTTGTTTAGTCTGTTGTTGCTTATTAGTATAGAGGTAGGTAGTGTTACGCTAGGGCTTAACGTCCTTATAGATGCTACGTAGGCTTGTACCTAAGCTTTAACTAATCTTTATATAGTTTTATTTATATCTTCCTCTTATAGAGGCAAGTCTATAGTAGGTTAGGCTTTGTCTATAGTAATAGCTATCGCAGCCTTAGGAAGCGTTGCCTATAATAGGTAGGTAGTTAGGCGTTCTAGTACATGTGTTAGGAGCTCCTCTTGCTAATTCTCTTGTATAGTTAAGGTAGTAAGGTTTTAGAGTTCTGTTCTAATATCTAATTAGTTGTTATTGCTAGTGCGCAGCTTAATGCTGTATTTACCTAGACGCCTAGCAACGTTGTTAAACGTTTTGCTTATTAGTCCTTATGTTAGTAATTAAATTTAATTATAAGGAGCTAATCTCTAAGGGAATTTGCTAGTAAAATACAAGATAAATTTAATAGTTAGCTACCTCTAGGGCGGAGGTTGCAGAGTTTTTATACCTCTGTTTTAGATGTGTTAGCTCTGCTCTAGAGCTCTAAGAGGGAGTAGGTCTTCTAGCTAGAGTAAGGCCTAGGCAGTGTTACGCTAAGGAGCTACTACTTAGGCCTAGCCTGTTATATAGCAGACTATTATTAAATAGTACTAGTTAGTTAATAACAGCTCCTTATTATCTAAGACTACTGCCTATTAGGTTAAGTCTTAGGTCTCTAGCTGCTTGCTCTGTAATAAGGTTTAGTTCTAAGCCTAAATTATATAGAGCCTAGAGTGTCCTAGGATTGCTGTTAGCGTTATCTAGCTAGACTGCAACTGCTATACAGGTCTGCTTTCCTTTAGTCTCTAGCCCTAGCTGCAGGTAGGATAGGTTAGCAACTAGAGCTTGCTATTCCCTAGGTTTAGCTTTCTACTAGAGTATTAATTTCTGCCTCTACAGCCTCTCTAATAGCCCTATTACTAGTGTCCCTAGGACTGTTATCCCTAGTTTTGCAGTTAACCTTAGGATTATTAATAGTAGTTACCCCTAGGGGTCTATCTTCTACCTAATAAATTAACGTTACTAGTTGCTAGCTAGGGGTCTCCTAGCTGCTTTGTAGCGTTGCTCCTAGAGGGGTTAACGCCTAACTATTATGCCTTTTAAACTTTCTCCTAGTAGGGGAAGAAAGAGGTCTCTTGTTTTAACTACTACTTTTAGTCTATAACCCTAAGTTTAAGAGCACTATTAAGGTCTCTATATTCTAGAAGGCTTATTTAAACTCTGCCTACTTAGTAATATGTTCTAGACTACTATTCTACTAGATTTCCTATTAAAGTGTAGGGAGCGTAAAGCTCTATACAAACGCTATTTTAAACTTATAGTTATTACTACTATCTTTAAACTTTATAAAGTTATAGGGTAGTAAAGACTTCTACTTATTTAGCTTTATTAGGAAGATATTAATAGAATTATTAGACTTCTAGTTAAAGTTAAAATACTTGTTATAGTTTTTGTACTGCGTAAAGACTAGGTCTTATATAAGCTGCTTCTTCTCTGTATAGAGGTTAGTCTTAGTCTAGATTAATCCCTTGTTAATATATTGCTAAATGAATTTATAGTATATACTGTATTAGATAGTGCCTATAATCTAGTAAGTGTAGGTAATAGAGTTATTAAGTACCTATGCGTACTAGAACGCTGTGTCTATGTCCTTAATCTACTAGTCTACCTACTAGGTTAATAGAGGCTTATTATCTGTCCTAAGTCTTAGCTTAGGTTAAACATTATTAAGGACTTGTATTATTTAGCTAGCCTTATTAAACGCTAGATAGTAGCTACCTAGCGTGTGTCTAACGTGTATCTGTTAG
The DNA here is from genome assembly GCA_026119515.1 of Ascochyta koolunga. Lineage (NCBI taxonomy): Eukaryota > Fungi > Ascomycota > Dothideomycetes > Pleosporales > Didymellaceae > Ascochyta > Ascochyta koolunga. The sequence goes on from JANLCG010000022.1 coordinate 1,359,236, forward strand.
GGGCTTTCTACCTCGGGCATGCCAACCCCCAGAGACACCTCGGGGCTACCCCAGTAACCCGTCGGAGCTCACACACACGTATATATTCTCCCGAATCCTCAGGGGCTCAACCCCTAAGGATTCGTCTTATCCCATCTAATACTATACGTTTCGTCCTATCTCTCTTGCCTGCCTACAGTGCCCTTACAGTATCTACTATAAGGTCTTAACTACCTAGTTAAATTATTACTACTAAATTTTAATTTCTTGTTTAGTAGCGCTAGATAGTTCTGCCTTGTTAAGTGCTTCTAGTAATAATAGGATAGATGCCTGTAGCAACTCTATTGCAGGTTGTGTAATGTGTAATGTTAGGATATCTAGTATTATAATGCCTGCTGTTGTAGTATCTAACTTACCCCTAATATAAGGGTTAAGTAGTGTAACAGGCTAGGCCCAGGTGCTGGCTCCTCAGCGTACACCGCCTCAGCCTTACCCTGGCTCGCAGGCCTAGTAAGTGCCAAAACCCCACTACGGAGCTAACACCTCCAAAACAGAGTTATAAAAACTCTGCAACCTCTGCTCTAGAGGTTGTTCTCTATTAAATTTATCTTGTAATCTACTAGCAAATTCCCTTAGAGGTTAGCTCCTTACAATTAAATTTAATTACTAACACAAAGACTAATAAACAAAACGTTTAATAACGCTGCTAGGCGTCTGGGTGAATACAGCATTAAGCTGTGCACTAGCAATAACAATCAATTAGACGTTAGGACAGAGCTCTAGAACCTTACTACCTTGTTAGTATTAGAGAGTTAGCAGGAGGAGCTCCTAGCACACGTACTAGAACGCCTAACCGCCTACCTATTATAGGGAACCCTTCCTAAAGTTGCAGTAGCTACTACTACTAATAAAGTTTATCCCCCTACAGACTAAAACCTAAACTTACAAGAAGAAGATATAAATAAAACTATATAAAGGCTAGTTAAAGCTTAGGTGCGAGCCTACGTAGCATCTATAAACACGCAGAACTATAGTATAACACTACCTACCTCTATATAAATAAATAATAATAAACTAAGCAAAGCTATAAAGCTACTAGACGTAGGCAAGTTTAGTAGTAACTAGCGTACATATTAAATGTTTAAATTACAGATAAAGGACAAGTTAAAGTCTATAGGAGATTAGGAAGCTGTCCTAGGAGTTGTATACATGTTTAACTAATTAGAAGGACAAGCCGCTTAGGTCAGCCTGTTATAGAAGGATTAAAACCTAATAGGTACAACTACCTAGTTCTAGGACTTCCTAGATAAACAGTATAAGGACTCTATGTTTAAAGAACGTTCCTGTTAAAAACTCTAAACTATTACTATAAAGAGAAACAATTAGAGTATTAAGTTCTTTAATGTAGAGTTTATACAACTAGCCTATAATACTGCTAAGGAGGATAACACAAGGAACCTTAAGACTAGGTACATGTCTACAATCTATCTAGACCTACAAGACAAAATAATTTTAGTTAACATCCTAGATAAATAGGATCTCTAGAACCTTATAACTAGGGTCCTTGCAGTAGAAGTCAATCTCTGTAGGACTAAGGCACTAACTAATAGCACCTTTAGGCAGTAAACGCAAAGGACAAACCCTAATAAGATAGACTAGGAACCTACTAGAGTCTACGCTAGGAGAATTAAATTAGACAACTAACAGCAGGTAGAATAGCAGCCCTAGGAGGTTATAGACTAAAGAAGGGCTAAAAACGCCTGCCTAAGGTGCAGGAAGAACAGCTACTACTTAAATAGATGCTAGTTAGCCCTAGCCAAGAGACTAGAAAGTATCTAAGTCTAAAAGCGCAGCTGCTAAGGTCTCTAAAACTAACAACTTAAACAACAAAGACTTAGAAAACTAGAAACTCCTGTTTAAAGGCGTGAATAGGGGTTAGAAAGAAAGGTTATAGAGAGGAGAGAACTGTTTTAAAGGTTCTACTAATAGTAGCCTAATAGCAAGCCTATATTACTGCATGTAATAGTATAAGATAACACTATAGCACATATATTAATTAATACAGGGTGTTTAACCTATAGTATAGTCTCCTTAAAGTTTGCATTGCGAAACAACCTATAACGCACTCCTACGCACAGGCGTAGAGTACTAGGTATAGCTAGAAAAGTAACCTAGGTAACTAATGTTGTAAGAATAAAGATTAACATAGATAGCTATAAGGAAACCCTCTAGGCATACGTATTAGATAGGGAGAAAGAGTATAACTTTATCCTAGGAAGACCTTAGATAGACAAGAATAAAGTTACAATAGCACTAGCTAAGAAGTTACTGTTTATCTATTCTAGTAAAACCTGTGTAAGAAGCAGGAGGGCACCTGCCCTAACTAACTACTAAGGCCTGTTAGTCTAGAGTTGTACCAAGCCCTAAGAAAGAGGTCTAAGAAGGACTAGAGTATAAGACTATTTATAGCATCTATAGCTAATATCTAAAAGGCCTTAAAAAAGAAGGAATTAATAGATCTACGTGTCCTCCTCCTAGATTATTTAAAGGATAAATTCAGGACATTTATAAAAGAAGAAGTAGATAAGCTTGCGCTATACTACAGTTCTAAAGTAGACTATGTAATTAAGCTAATTAAATAAGACAGCAATCTAGCAACAGTGCTATAGGGACTACTGTACAACATATCTTATAAAGAGCTTCTAGTACTTTAGCAACAGCTTACTAGCTACTTAGACAAAGGCTTTATCTAGGTTAGCAAATCTAGCGCCTCTGCCCTAGTCCTATTTATTAGGAAACCTAGTAGGGGTCTACAGTTCTGTGTTAATTACTAAGCATTAAACGCTATTACTAAGAAAGACTAGTACCTACTCCCTCTAATCTATAAGACTCTCTTCTAGATCTTAAAAGCGTTATAGTTTACTAAAGTAGACGTAATCTAAGCATTTTACAAAATTAGGATAGCTAAAGGAGACAAATAGAAAACAGCTTTCTAGACAAGGTTTAGACTCTATAAGTAGCTAGTAACACTATTTAGACTTGCTAATGCCCTAAGTACATTCTAGTGGTACATTAACTAGGTCTTAAGAGAGTACCTAGACGAATAGTGCTCTGCCTACGTAGACAATGTACTAATCTACTCTAATAGCACCTAAGAAGAACACAAGGCTAAGGTTAAAGAAATTATCTAGAAGCTAGGAGCTGTAAGTCTTTACCTTAACGTAGGCAAAAGCAAATTCTCTGTTAAGAGCACTAAATATTTAGGGTTTATTATTAAGGCTAGTAAGGGCATCTAGATAGACCCTAGAAAGATTGCTACTATTAAGTCTTAGGAACCCCTAAAGACAGTTAAAGGAATCTAGAGTTTCCTAGGGTTTGTAAACTTCTACCAGCAGTTTATTAACTAGTTCTCTAGCATAGCAGAGCCCCTTACCTACTTAACTAGAAAGAATACCACCTTTAAGTAGAAAGAACCCTAGCAACAGGCCTTTAACGCTATAAAAGCTGCATTTACTAGGGAACTAGCACTATTAAACTTTAACCTAGATTTAGAAATAGTAGTAGAGTGTAATGCGTTAGGATAGGCAATAGGGGGAGTACTCTCCTAGTATAGAAAGGACAAGGTGCTCTGTACAGTAGCTTACTTCTTAGCTAAGAACTTAAAAGTAGAAGTAAACTACACTATCTACAACAAGGAAATGTTAGCAGTAATTAAGTGCCTCTAGGAGTAGAGCACAGAGCTAAAGCAAGTAAGGAAGTTTATAGTTGTTACTAACTATAAGAACTTAGAGTACTTCTGCAAAGCCTAACTACTCTTAGAGAGACATGTCTAATAGTTAAGCCTCCTTAGCTAGTTTAACCTTACCTTTACTTATAGACCTAGCAAAGTTAATAACTAAGCAGATTGTGAGGGCACTGTAGGCAGGCAAGAGAGATAGGACAAAACGTATAGTATTAGATAGGATAAGACGAATCCTTAGGGGTTAAGCCCCTAAGGATTTAGGAGAATATATACGTGTGTAAGCTCTAACAGGTTACTAGGGTAGCCCTAAGGTGTCTCTAAGGGTTAGCATGCCTAAGGTAGAAAGCCCCTAACAATAGCCCCCTTCTTGCAGTCTGTCCTAGGCTGCTGAACCCTATATGCCTAATGCTTGCCTGTTTAAACTCTAAAAAAACCTCTAACGTAAGAGGAAAATAGTTAGGAGAAAGCTAGCTTGCTTGTTAGTAGGTGTTTAGATCTATTAGGTTACGTTAGCACAAACAACTCCCTACAGGGTGCAACTAGCACTAGTTTACCGCTCGCTAGGTAACCTTACCTACAGATCTATAGGGATTATTTAACTCTAAAACCTGTGGTTAGGACTGTTAGGGAGTTAGGTGATAGTTTAGTAGATTACTAAATAAGTGCCTAGCTAGTACTGCCCCGTAGGGTGTCCGCAGCCTCACCCTAGTCCCCTTAAGGATCTGGTACTCTTAGTCTAGTGGCCTTAACCTCTAGGAGTATAGTAGAAAATACAGGACAAGCTGTATAGTGTTTGTAGCAGGTTTTCCTATAGGGTACCTATTGCCTTACTATAGTCCCTGTAGGGTACTACTACTCTAAGTCTAGGGACTGCAATTGCCTAGTAGCTAGTGTTAGGTGCAGTAATCTGCTGCCCTAGACTATTTAGTATAACGACTTGTTCCCCTGTAGGTTGTTAAGTGTCCTTGCCTAAGGTCCTTTGTCTATAAGCTCTGCAGAGACATTATTACCCTTGTTCTAGACAACTGCAGTTGCTAGGAGTGTAGACTGTTTTCCTTACTACTACAGCAGTTTAGTTAGACATATTATTACCTTTACCTAAGAGGTACCCTATAGGGTATCTAGTTAGTGCCTAGGGGTTGTCCTGCTCCTGTATAAGTAGGCCTAAGGCAACACGCTATGTGTAGGTAGTTTACTGTAACAGTGCCTAGAGGCGTTACCCTATGCTTAGATTACTCCTATTATAGGAGTTTATCTGTTAATTACGCAGTGTTAACTAGTACCTTTATTATATTATTAGCTGTTGTTTGCTCTAGACTTAAGATACCTTGTAGACATATAGCAAGTGTCCTATTAGGCGCGCATTATTCCTTGCTAACTATATAAAGTATAGGCGTTTAATTGTTTAGAAAGTAGGTAGTTAGGCAGTAGAAGGTTAGTAGGTAGCAGATAGAGGTAAGAGAGTCGCGGTATATAACAAGTAGATACCTTAACTTTGTCTTCCTTATCTACACTCTACTTTACACTCTACATACTTTCTACTCTACTTCTTTATTATTATTATACCTCTCCTACCTTTGCATATTAATAACTCTAAGCTGCTAGACTTTGTCTACGCGCTGCCTAACAACATAGCCCTACAGCCTTCTCTTACGCGGTTTTAGTGCCCTAAGTGTGTAAAGAAGCTTACTACTAAGTCCTCTACTAATCCTAATAGCTTGATTAAGTTGTTTATTTAGGTCTTTAGGCGCCCTATAGGGTACTGCACGCGCAAGAACAATTTTAGTGTGTGTAATAGGTGCATATCTAGCAACGTTAGTAGATGCATTAAGGTAAGTCTAGAGCTCTGCCTAGTACCTGCCTAATACTAACCTATATAGATTGCGCCTTATTTCCGCTGCGCTATTAACATGCTTAACTTCCTTCTTAAGCGTGCTATCTGTAAGATAAATAAGGAGACTACCTAACAAGGTAACGCTGCAACTAAGGATAACATCCTAGGTAACGTCTAGCACTATTAGCAGACTGCCTTTAACTACGCTAAAGCTTATTATCTTAGCTTTGTGTCCTACAATACTGCTGTTAGTTGCTATGTAAAGGACTTAGGCTTAAGTTAGGTTAACTATAATAAGGCTTGTTAGGTTTTACGTAAGTATAACCTACAGCGCTTTAATATAAGTTCTTCCCTAACCCTTTGCCCTTGCTGTAGCTAATTTCTATATAGGCTGCCTTAGGTACAGTTAGCTAGAAGGAACTGTCTAACATAGTTATTAACATAGAGGTTAAGCGTGTGTTCTAGCAGGATAGTGCTGCTAGAGGTGCAGAGAAGCGTTAGTACTACTACAGCACTAATGTGCCTTCTACTGCTAACGCCCTAGCTGCGCCTTTCTAGCAGTTAACAATCTCTCCTACTAAATTAGCGTTTTTAGGCGCTTAGAGGACTCTAGAGCGCTGTTATACAGGTGGCCCTAACTTCTAGCCTAGCCCTACTAGGGGTTTGTAAGGCCTTCTACTTTTAGATTGCTTTTTAGATAATGTATAGCAATAGATTAAATGTAATGCCTACATAAACCTCTGTGCCTACCCCTATGCTCTTAAGACCCTTGTCCCCTACCTTAGATAGTTGCTAGGCTAATCTACAGCCTTAGGATAGTGACCCTAGGTTAATATATTGTCTACAGTTTTTTAGCATGTAAGGGTTCTATCCTAGGGGATTTCCTTAGGCGACCCTCTTCTACTAAGGCAGGTTTAGATTACCTTAACCTAACTAAGCATTAGCCTTGCGCTTGCAAGCAGATTGCTGTAGCGTATTAGTTACTGTCTTAAGGTACTCTTTAAGGATTTCCTTGCAGTAGTTAAGGTTCTCTAGTAGCTCCTAGGTAGCTGCTTTATTTAGCTAACCTAGCTACTTTACTAGGTACTCTCGCCTACAGGCTTAAGTATTACAGTGCTGTAGGATCCCTTTAACTTTATACCTCTTGACTAGGAGAGTGTCCTCTAGGATCTGCGTAGGACCTAGCTAGAACCTCCTCTCTGCAAAGGGTTCCCTCTATAGTTCAAGTAACAATACATTAAACACTAGGTACACTCTATCTATTAATAGTAGCAGGTCTAGCTTGTAAGCTAGTTTGCTAATCTTCTTTATAATAGTAAATAGACCTAGGTAACAGGCGTTAAACTTCTTAGATAGTTAACTAGTTGTTAGGTTCTTTGCTTAGAGTAGCACTTGCTTGCCTTTAGTAAAGTGTCTATCTACCTGCTTAGTGTTATACTAACAAGAATTGCTCTTCTAGGCGTACTCTAAGCTATCCTTTGCTGCTACCTACAGATCGTGCTACTGCTCTAGCTGTCTAATTACCTGCTGGCGGAGGTCTAGTGCCTTTCTACTATTAGCCTAGAGTTCTAGAGGGCGGTGTAACTAGTGCTTGTTAGGGACTCTATTAAAGCCTTATAGGTTAATCCTGTAAGCTACCTTAATAGGGGACTCTCTATGTGCTAAGTAAGCCTTTAAGTTATATGCGTATTCTGCGTATAGCAATAAATCTACCTAGTTGTCCTGTTAGTAGTTTATATAGATGTGCAGGTACGTTTCTAACTCCTAGTTTTAGCGCTCTGTCTGCCTGTTAGTCTGTAGGTAAAAGGCTGTACTAAGGTAATAGTTAATCTTTAAATAGTAGTAGATGTTAGACTAGAATTAACTAGTAAACACTAATCTACAGTCTAATATTAGGGTATTAGGGGACTATGTTTAAGGAAGCACTGCTAGAGCAGTAGTTTAGCTACCCTCTAGGAAGTAATTGCCTTAGTTACAGGCAGGTACTAGACATACTTGCTAAACCTATTAACTAGGACTAGGATTAAGTTATACTTGTTCCCTTAGTTATCCTTTAATGTTAGTAGGTCTGTTACAAAGTCTAGGGAGTAGTGCTGCTAGGGTGTATTAGGTATAGGGAGTAGGACTAGCAACCCCTATAGCTTGTGCCTGTAGATCTTGTTTAGTTAGCACGCTGCATAACGCTAAACGTACTTATATACATCCTTCTTTAGGTTTAGCTAGTAGTACTTTTGTTTTAACAGCTAGGCAGTCTTCTTATAACTATAGTAACCCCCTATAGGGTTGTTATAGTTCTTTGTAAGGATGGTTTAGCAAAGAGTTACGTCTTAGGGAATCTACACTTTCCTACTCCTGCGCAGGATCCTACTAGGGTTAACCTCCTAGTAGTAGTAACCCTTGGCTACTCTACCTGCTTCCTAACTTGTTAGCAACTTATAGGCAGCGTCCTGCTCCTAAACCTGTCTAATATAGTTAGTTAAGCGTTCTAGTATGTCTAGGGTGTATGCAGATTTGCCTTGCGTAGCATTGTTTGCAAGGTAGGTAGGTAACCTAACTTGTCTGTTAAGGTTACAAAGGAGAGCCTCTGCAACGTTAAAGCTAGGTTCCTAAGCTTTAAATAATTTAGATTAACCCTAGCTGCTATAGCCTATAGATAGCTGGTTAAGAGCTAAGGGAGACGTATCTCTAGTACCTGTTAATAGGTGGAATTCCTTAGGGGCAGTTTTAGAGAGTTGCTGGGATCCTGCAGGACCCCTACTAGGGCTGCCTGTTACCCTAGTTGCCTGTTTAACGTTTTAAGCCTTAGACTTCTAGATAGTCTATATTTAAAGCTTCTGCTAGAGAGTTAGTAGCATGGCGTTACGTAGTGCCTGCTGCTCTCTAATAACTAGTCCCTTTGCATAATTAGGGCGCCTTAAGGGGCTGTCTGTAGGGTTCTCTAGTCTAGGCTTGTATTTAACTTTAAAGTTATACCTAGCTAACTCTTCTGCCTAGCGTGCTTGCTTAGGAGAGAGCTCCTTTATAGTTATAAAGTACTGCAGGTTGTTATAATTAGAGAGTACTTAGACTGTTAATAGGGCGTGCTTAAGGTAGTATTGCTACTACCTAAATGCCTTAACAATTGCAGCTAATTCCTTGTTATAGGTATGCTATCTAATTAATAGGCCTTAAAACTTCCTGCTCTAGAACGCTACTAGTTTCTAGTGTTATTCTATTAATACTTCTAACAATTGTAGTTGCAGTAATATAGCAGCTATAGCAAAGTCTAATATATTAGTAAGGACTATAATTAGCTTGTTAGGATTAAAGTGCTGTAGTACAGAGGCTTTAGTAAACTTCTTCCTAATAGTAAGGAAGGCCTAGCGTACTTCCTCTAGCTAACTCTATAGTTTGTACTATCTTGTTAGGCCCTTGTAGGTTTTTACTAGCGTTTTCTTCCCCCTTTATTGTAGCAGAGCCTCCTAGCTCTAACTCTAGCCTCTAGGCAGAGGTTATATAGTCTACTAACAGGCGTACAATCCTAGAGTAGTTAAAGATAAACCTTTAATAGAAGTTAGCAAAGCTAAGGAACACTTAGATATCTTTGTATCTCTTAGGCTCTAGCTACTCTTAGATTGTTTGCACACAGATAGAGTCTATAACTACTCTGCTAGGTATAACAATAAAGCCTAGGAATTTAGCTAACTTTGTTATAAATAAGCATTTGCTTACCTTGTAAAACAACCCCTATTTAACAAGTTAATCTAGGATCTCCTTAACGTAGGCTTAATAATCCTTCTTATGCTCTAAGTATATAAGGATATTATCTAGATAAACTACATAGGTGTGGTTAATAAAACCCCCTAGGGCTCTCTAGATATAGGATTAGAACGTAGCTAGAGCGTTTGCTAACCTAAAAGGTATAACTAGGTATTTAAAATAACTGTACCTAGTTTTAAAAGCTATTTTCTACTTGTTACCTTCCTTAATCTAGAGCCTATAGTAGGTATTATGTAGATCTAGCTTAGAGAAGATAGTAGCTTTTAACAGCCTGTCTAGCATCTTATTTACAAGGGAATAGGATACTAGTTCTTAATAGTAACCTTGTTAAGGCCCCTATAGTCTACACAGAGTTGTAGTGTACTGTTAGCTTTTAGCACAAATAGGATAGGTGCCCTAGCAGGGGACTTGCTTAGACGTATCTAACCTTTCTCCTATACTATATTAAGGTAGGCCTATAGTATTTCTAGCTCCTTCCTAGAGAGGTTATAGATAGGCATGTTTAGTATCTTGCTTCCTAGTTTAATGTTAATAGAGTAATTATAATCCTAATGCAGTGCTAATACACTAGACTAGTGCTTGCTAAATGCAAACCACTTATAGTGCAGCTCTAGAGGGACGTGCTTAAGCTCCTCTAGGTCTAGTTTGTTGTCTGCAGGGTTAACAGAAGGGTAGTCTTTGTTATTGTCTGGGAGGACTTAGGCTATGCCTGTAGGTAGCATCCTGGAGCGTTAAGGGGGCTCCTAAATAATGCTTGCTACTATGCGCTTCCCTGTGGCTTTAGGGAGCTATAATAGGTCTAGGTGCTGCGCGACGCAATACTAAAGGTAGTCTACAGCTTTAAGCATTTTGTTCTAGAGCTAGAGGAGTCCCTTATTGTAGAAGTATTCTGCGTTAAGGACAGCGTCCCTGCTTGGCCCTTAGGCTAGTAGTAGTCTGCTGTCTTCCTAGTTACTTCCTAATAGGGTGTTAATTGCCTCCTCTAGGACTTAGTATACTAAGTTGCCTAGGTGCATAAGGTACGCCTTTTCCCCTAGTTCTATAGAGTGGAACAAGTCCTGTATAGTAGTAATATGTACTCTCTCTGCGTCCTTAGGGAACTACTTGTATGTGCCTTTAGAGAAGCGTATACACAGGTTAGCAGATACCAACTATAGGTAGCCTAGTACTAGGTTGTACCCTTTAAAAGCAGCTAACTAGAACTCTTGCAGGCCTACAGATTTAACTATACTATTGCTGTTAGGGCAATTAATAGTTAGATTATAGGGTTGCTAAATGTCTAGGTAGTTGCTGTTAAGGAATGTAGCTATTAGTCTTTAATAGAATAGTTTGTGTTCTAGGTGTAGTTTGTCTACTACGCATTAGCTAATAAGGTTTAGCTCTGCTCCTAAGTTGTAGAGGGCTTAGAGCGATGTTAGGAACCTATTAGGGCCCTAGAGGGATATAGTAACTGCAATATAGGTTTGCTTTCCCTTAGTCTTAGGCCCTAGTTATAGTTAGGACAGGTTAGCAACTAGGGCTTCCTTTTCCTAACTCTCCTGTTAACTAGGAGTTGCTGTTGCTTCCTTTTTAGAAGGGGTTGTAGCCCTAGTTCTTCTAATAGCTCTTTTAGCTGCCCTAGTCCTTGTTCTAACCTTAACTATTATTGCTATTGTTTAGTTAGGTGGCTGCTAGGGTGCTGTCGCCTTAGCTGTAGGCAGGCGTGCCTCTACAGCTGGCATGTCTCTTGTTTCCCTTCTAATTAGGAGATGTAGCATGCCTCTTGCTATAGTTAACGTTGTTACTCCTATAAGTAGCTGCAGGGCAAGCTGCTGTCTCTGCGTTGTAGAGAGCTTGTTTAAACTTGTGCTATTGTTAGATGTTATCTAGGCTGCTGTTACGTTAGATCTCCTGTTAGAGATAAGGCAGAGTTTTAGACTACACAAAGGCAATCTTAAAGTTATAGTCTTTAGTGCTATTGTTAAACTTAAAGAAGCTATATAGTAGTAGTAACTCTTAGCAATTTAACAGCATTAAGAAGGTGTTAACTATATTACTGTCTCTCTACTTAATATTAAAGAACTTAGTGTAGTTCTTATACTTAGTAAGGATAGGGTCTTATACTAGTTGCTCCTCCTCTGCCTTTAGGTTAGACTATAATTAGATAGATCCTTAGTTAATCTGTTGTTAGATTAGTTTGCGATAGATGCTAAACTAGATAGTACCTATAGCCTAGTAGGTTCTTGTAATAGAGTCCTCTAGTACTTAAGCGTATTAGAAGGCAGTCTTAATGTCTTTAATCTACTAGTCTACTTACTAGGGGGATAGAGCTCTGCTCTTAGTGCCTAGCTTAGGTTTAGGTTAAATGTTGTTTAAAACCTAGATAATCTTTCTAGCCTTGTTAAACGCTAGCTGCATAGGCTCTAACTAGTTCCTGCCCTTAGTTAGGCCTAGAGCCTATAAGGCTTAATTAATCTAATTCCTTTAGATAGTTAGTTTAGTCTTAGTAGCTCTAGCAAGCTCTGCCTTAAAAAGGTTCTTAAGGAGTTGCTTAATAAATAAGTGTTAACCTGTAGTTAGGATGGCTACAGGATCTAGCCTAGGCGCCTTTGCTGCAGGCAGGGGGTCCGCATTTAAACCAGTTGCTGGGTTGACTTGACTTAGATGTGGTAGTACATCTGTTAGAGTACTAGTAGGGCTGCGAGCCTGTTTGTCTCCTGATTCTGTGGGACCTGACAGTTGGTTGGATGTACCAGTTGTTGTGTTCCTGACCAGGGGTATGCCAGGTAGTAACAAGTTCGCCACTACATTGTGTATAGGATACCTCTGGGGATCTATTGGGTTACTACTGGGGCTAGGCTGTTGCGAGCCTGGCGCGTTGTTGTTGCTGGCGGCACGTAGGCAACGTTGATTTCTAACTATTGTGATAGGTATAGAAAAAATCAGATATCTCTCTTAACTGCCTCTTCTAAGAGGGAGTATAAAGGATTTGAATTGTAAGGGCACTGTAGGCAGGCAAGAGAGATAGGACAAAACGTATAGTATTAGATAGGATAAGACAAATCCTTAGGGGTTAAGCCCCTAAGGATTTGGGAGAATATATACGTGTGTAAGCTCTAATAGGTTACTAGGGTAGCCCTAAGGTGTCTCTAAGGGTTGGCATGCCTGAGGTGGAAAGCCCCTAACACAGATGCTCTTTTAAGAAAGGAAGAAGACCTTCCCCTATTAACCAGGGACAAAAGAACTAAGACTAGGCGTTTCTAACTGTTAAAACTATTTGCTTAAGTAGTAAGAACTAACCTAGGAGATAACTCTGCTAACAACATACAAGTCTTCTCTTCTAGACTGCGTAGAGCAGACTAACTCCTCCCTACTACATTGCAGAATACAGATTTGCAGCAGGACAACTATTAGGAACAGAGCTAGGAGCGTGCAGAACTGCCTATAGCCTAAACACTAGAACTATATAATAGCATTAAGGAGTTTAAAAGACTCTAGGAAAGAGCTGCTATAGATAACTAGAACTACTAACTAGCAAAGTTATCTATTACCTTAGACGCCTAGAAGTTCCCTAGGCAGCTTAACCTTAAAGTTTTACTTACTAAATACTCTATAGATAACAGAGATAGATTATGCTACTGTAGAAGGGCATAGGTCCTAAACTCTAATGCACTTAGAGCTAAGATTATTAACAATGCTTATTACTTACTAATTGTAGGTTACCTAGGGAGAGGTAACATGTATGCAATTCTCTCTTAATTGTACTTCTAGCTAGGAATATTAACTGCCCTCTGCTAGTACGTAGACAATTGCGACATCTACAGAAGGATAAAGCTATAGAGGGAACTAAAACAGGGACTCCTTAAACCCCTCCCTATACCTAAGAGAATCTAGAAGGAAATCTCTATAGACTTTATAACAGACCTCCCTAAAAGCAATAGTAACTATAATCTTATAGTTGTTATAGATAGACTTTCTAAGGACATTATCTTAATCCCCTTACCTAACCTGTTAGTAAAGATAGTTACTAGTGCATTTATATCTTATGTAGTAGCCTACTATTTCCTACCTAACACTATTGTCTCTAATTATAGGACGTAATTCCTTAGTAACTTCTAGCAAATAATGTGCTAACTGCTTAGGATTATAAGGAGATTGTCTACAGCTTTCTACTCCTAGACTAACAGGAGTACTAAATATATAAACTTAGTAGTTAAAGCATACCTAAGAGCGTACATTAACTAGTCCTAGAACAACTAGTCTACTTAGGTACTAGTAGCCTAGATTACAATTAAGGGACAAGTAGCTGCGTCTATAGACTTTAGCCCCTTCTTCCTCTAATATAGTTACAACGTAGACCTAGTACAGGTTAACCTAGACTTAATAGCAGAACTACTGTATTAACACGTAAGAGAACCTACTAAAGCTATAGTAAGTATAGTGCAAAAATTTATTAAAATAATTAATTTTGTTAAAGTATAGATAGCGGAAGCTTAGTAGACGCAGGAATAATAGGCTAATATACACAGGAAGGAAGCCCTACAGCTAAAAATTAGAGATAAGGTTTAGTTAAAGTTAGGAAACTAGTTCTTAAACAGCTAAACAAGCAAGAAGCTAGACTAGAAGAATAGGAAGTTTATAATTATAGAGGTTGTTTCCCCTATAACGTTAAGTTAGATGTTAATAGTAAAATCTACCCTATCTTCTACGTTAACTGGCTTAAGCTGTGTCTATAGAACCCCCTCTATAGACAATTAAATAATAACCTCTAGCCTAGCCTGCTAGTTATTACTAACAGCAACAGCACCTCCTCTAAAGAATAGAAAGTTAACTCTATCTGTAGGGAAAGACAAGCTAGGAGGGGAGATAAGAGACGTAAGTCCCTAGTATAATAGGAGGGTTATGTTACTAAAACATAGGAAAGAGAGGACGTTTGTAAGGACCTAGAAGCCTTAGACAAGTAGTTGTCTGCAACAAGAGATAAGTAGGATAGGAATAGGAACTTACTCCTAGGATTCTAGTTAGAATCTCTAGGTAAGCAACATTAACCTTCTATAACAAGTATAGGGGAGAGTAGTAGGAGCAAGAGGAGAAGATATGCACAAATAAGGGAGAGTACTAGACTGTAGAGAGATTATTTGTTGCATTAGCCTACCCTAGGGGGTAGACCGCCCTATATAGGGGCTATACTATTATAAGAGAAAAGGCTAAGAGAGCCTAGGTATTATCTAGCTAGAAAATCCTAAACGCTATAGACAAGAAAAGACCTAAGCACTGCCTAAAACAGAACCCTTGCTACTAATGTTGTCTTTGTTACCTTACATAGCTACAGCAATGTCCTTAACAACTAATCTAATAAAGTCCTTATATCTAGAGGTAGGGGAAGCTTAAACTTCTTATAGAGGTTAGTATTAAGACAGATAAAGCGCGTAAGTAGCAACAAGTTAATAGTAAGCTATATTAAGCAGCAAATTAGCAAAATAGCCTAAAAATAAGTAGTAAAAAGGGGAAAATAACTTACTAAGGTCTTTATCTAGACTACTAACTCCTTAGTAGTAATAGCAGTGCGCTCTGCAAGAACTACAGAAATAGAAGGATAAGCCTTAATCTTATTAATATTGCCCTTGTACTTAGACTACTTAACCTTATAACTAGTTGCAGAGGAGTAAGTGTTAGGCTAGGTTAGAAGGTTAGTGTAACGTAGGAGGTTTATACACTTCTTAAGGTCTGCCTAAATAGGCTTAATAACCTTTAAAAGCTTTGTAGAGTTGCTCTTGCTAAACTATAAGAAAATATAGTACTAGTTTAGCATCTTCTAGGTCTTGCGTAGGGCCTAGAAGATTGTTAGTAGAGGAAAGGAATAGTATAATACCTTAAGCAGAGACCTACCTTATAGTAGTAGGCATAAGCCTTAACGCAGCTTGCGTAGCTAGTAGACTAACTACTAGTAGTAAAGTTATAAACTTGTCCTATTAACGCGTAGTTAATATAGACCTTAGGATCTTTAAACCTGCTAGCGCGCACAGTACGTAGAGACTAGTTAACCTTAGCCTTAGCATAATTGCCTAGCTTAGGGACGTTGCTAAAGACTTCCTTAATCTTGTCCTTATTAAGGTTAACATCTTGCAGAGTAAGCTTTACCCTCTTAGTTAACTAAGTTATAGGAGCAGCAGGATTAGTAGAGGTGACTAAGCAGGCCTATAGAAGGTAAAAGAGTTAGGCATAATAGATAAACAATAGAAGGTAATAGTAGGGTAACTTACTCTCTTAGGCGCTGCTTTCTTAGTTAGAGAGCAAGAAGCAGCAGGAGACCTAGGAGGCGCTATGTTAGACTGGGGCGAGACAGCTTAGCTAGATAAATAGATAGTAGTAGAGTTGTGTGTAGAAAGGGCGTAGGCTTGCAAGGTAGTGCAATAGAGAATATAGAAGGTAGGGAGTAGGCAATAGAGCTGTTTTAACTAAGGCGCGTGTTAATAAACAAAGAATAAGTAGGGGGTACTATAACAGGCTAGGCCTAAGTGCTAGCTCCTTAGCGCATACTGCCTTAGCCTTACTCTAGCTTATAGGCCTATTAAGTGCTAAAGCCCCGCTACAGAGCTAACACCTCTAAAACAGAGTTATAAAAACTCTGCAACCTCTGCTCTAGAAGGTTGTTCTCTATTAAATTTATCTTGTATTCTACTAGCAAATTCCCTTAGAGGTAAGCTCCTTACATATAGTTTGTGTTTAACTTTATTAATTAAGTTACTTCTTAGAATCTTAACCTTTAACATAACAGATTGTATAGCACGTTATCTATTGTTATACCCTAAGTTACTATATTAGACTTCGTCTAGGTATCTTACCTTACTGTTCCAGAGCCAGCACTTATCCCTAAGACCTAACTAAACTAGTACAATATTAGACTTTGTCCAGGTACGACTTCAACAGGTAGGGAGAGATTAAGAGAGCGTTCTTATTGTAGTGCTGTGTCCTCGCATAGGATTGTAACACTATCTTAGCATCCTTATTATCTCTGCATTTGCTAGTTATATCCTCTGCCTATATCTTAGCTACAAACTAGCTAGCTTTAGTTAGTGCTGCTACAGGCAGCTTAGGCTTAGGTTTAACATGCGTGGGTTTCTTTTAAGGTCTCTTTTATGTTATAGATATTCAAGGATACTTGCTAGCGTTGAATTAAGCTATTTGCTTATGCAGACGCTTCCTGCTAATATGCGTTACAGGTGTTATAGGCGGCTCCTCTGTAGTGGCGGCAGCAGCAGCAGAGGCGGCGGGCTTCTTCAAACGCGTTAACGGCATCACAGCACTAAGAAAATATGATATGGCACAAATTGATAGCTTTAGAAGGACCCCTATGCGCGTAATAGCTTGTTTGTATGAGGATTTGGTGGGTGAAATATTGATTTGACATCACGATCCTTCCCCGCACGCTAACTCGGCTGGGGCAGGTATTTCGCACAACACCTATCCCACAATTTCTTCGCGAGGCGTCCCAATCCTAAACCCTACTAACTCCATTCCACACTGACGAACAAGCAAGACTGTTATGACTGTCGACAACACTGTTGATGCACCATTTCCATCCTGGCTTGCGAATCATCTAAATATCGAGTGGAATTCGGATGACGTCGACGCGTTACTCACTTCTATTGACGCTAGCCAAAGCTCGAACGAATCTTCATTGCCTCACTTACCTGCCGAACTACTTTTACATGTCCTGGAATATGTCCGAGTTGACTATATTTTGGGCTGGCGGTTAGTCTGTCGCGGCTTTCGCGATGCAATTGATGGGCGCATCTTGTATCATCACCTCCTAAGGACCCAACTCATTGGTTACCTCGGGCAACGGACGAGTGCCAACATGATAGGGCTCAGCGACGAAGCCTATGAAAGGCTGCATCTGGTGCATGCTGACTTCGATTCCGTTGAAGGGCTGCGAGAGGATTCACGTATTCAGCAATCGGGTCCTATATGGACCAGCACGCACGCTGTCTTCAAGATTGACCCGCAATGGCGCAGAGCATACGACGATTGCAACACTGGCGCAAACTTTCCTTCAAGGCTAAGGATGCTGAGACAAATAGCAACGTGCCGAGCTGATCAAGGCTTTGGCACGTTGGTATGGGCGATCAGTCTAGACACAGCCGTCCTCGACCTGGAGTTTCCATTTGCGCCAGATAGACGTACTTTTGACATGCGTATCGATCCAGAAGGTACAGTACGAGTTGAGTGGAAATCAATGCTCTTCCGGTTCATCAAAACGGAGACAGCTCTCAGACGTCTTGTGGACAAGAAACGCGGGTCAAAAACCACGTTCAGTCACGTCGAAGACTGCTTGCGCGCGATTCGTCGACAGCGGTTACATTCAGCGCTGGACCCTTACGATAAGATTGACCGACATATTAAGTGGTCACTACGTCTACTCCGACCTTTGTGGGGCAGCGTTCAGTACCATGACCCATCGACGCTTGATCCTGTTGAGGCCGAAGCTGTCGAGATTCTGCTACTCCTACGTCGCACAGCTGCTTTGAACGAGCACCAACTTGAGCATCTGCATCAGCTGGCTGCAGACTACAATCGTATGGCTGAAACGATGAATGGTCTTTCTCGGTCGGTTGAGGATCTAAAGTCGCACCTGGTTGTGCCGGGACAGGTTGATATGAGACACTTGAGCATACCACAGGGGCATTTTCGAATCCATAAGATCTCCTGCAACCCTGTCGCCTGGTCAGATGAGCTACGGGCGAAGATCGAAACACGAGTGCAGAGATGGAGGGCGCAACAATCCCTCATCGAGCAGATGCAGACGCTGATGGTCATGTCGCAGGAAGCATTAGCAGTACCTGAAGACGCATTCGACGTGATGGATTCTGATTTTTGAGCTCCAAACAGAACAGTACGATGTTTCCAGCATAGGATCGGCTGAATGATATGGAAAAAATACCCGGACAGGAGACCGTTGTGATTAGGCGTGGATGGATTTGGATATGAGACAAATATAGAGAATAAGCATAGATCCCAGAAACAGTACTCAGGCAGGTTATGAGCCGCATGCCATAGATGTTGTAACTTTCATGTAGACACAATGTCGCGTGTGTAGTACACATTTCACACAGAGGTCAAAAACTCGATTTTCGCTATTTGGCAGGCACTAAACGTCTAAAATTTATCTCACGACTTCGTGATTTCAAGCCACTTCGGCTGGTTCTGCTCGAACGACGTGACTCCCGGTCTCGGAATGTAGTCGAACAACCCACCTTTCAGAATAATCTTCGGTGAATCCTCAGATAGCAGAGTCGCAATTGGGCTTCCCTTGTGTCAGCCGTGTGCCTCATCCTTGTTTTAGAAAGCTTCACTTACCAACCACAATTACTGCAGAACTGACGGATAATTGTGTTTCCAGAAGTCGTGTCGCTGTCCTTGTAGCTCTTGAGCACGTCCTTGGGGTCGTTGATGGTTACCTCCGACTTGTCGAACATGTACACGATTGAGCCTGGAGCTGAGCCCGCTCGACGGCAGTTTCCACTGTATGGTCAGCTTCTTGTCTTCGTTCCTCGGTGTCTACATTCGTACCAATAGCAAAGTATCGATTCCTTTGGCATCTCCGCGAGGGAGACTTTGATGCTCCCGCAGTTGCAACGTCCTTCCGGCATATTCTTTGATTTTGAGGTTATATCAAGGGTCTTGAATTAGGGGCAATGGATGGGTGTGATCGTGTTGAAGAGCTCGAATATTGCAGCAATTTGGCCGATGACGCAGAGGTGGAGTCTTCGAATGTCGTGGTCGGCCGCGCAGCCTCGGCTATACGAATGGGGGACAAGTCAACTCTATTTCTAAGCACCACTACATTGTATACTTGTGTGAGACTCCAGACGCACAGCAAGGGGCTTTTCCAAAGTCGTTAAATAGCAGTCGACGTATGTTTTCGTGAGAAGGTTGGGTTTGTTAGGTGTAGTTCATGATTCAAGTAGAGCAGCATTCGCAGGTTCATACTCACCGTCAAACCTCGTAGGGCTCACAGTTGGCCACGATACATTTGGCTTACAGAAAGATATCGAGTTCACAAGGACATGTTTCTCCCCTCTCATTAGCATCAATGACTATGTAGCGGCAGTCACTGTTCATGGTTCAGCCTGGTTCCAACTCTTTACGCGGCAATTTGAAAGGTGTCCTAGGAGAGTTTGCGTACGTGATGCTCAGATTTTGTAACTTGAAGAGATGTAGAGGGTTGATTTGATGTAAGACCGAGAACTGGTCGTGTGGACAAACAAGGAAAGGCGCGACATGTAGGTGCGCCTTCTCGTCTGGTGTTTATCGATAAGCGGTTAAACAATCGAGCTCCAGAGTGAAACTCCGCAGCTTCAGACCGACAATTTGCAATTGACTTTACATCTAAGAAAGACTCGTTGTGTTCAAAATCCACCAATAGTCTGTCTAGAAGGGTCATCAACTATGGTACATATCTTCCCCGGCATGGAAGCGACCGCTAATTAACATGTACAGACGCGCGATTCAGCAGCCACTTACCTCCACATGCATGCCTCTCACCACGCAGACCTCCTCGAGTCTTTCACAAATATGACATCATCACAGCTTGCGCCTGAAAACATCTACATTCCACCGCACCTCCAGCCGCTCAACCCCGAAGATGAAGACGATGTTGTACCGGATCAGCACGCAGCCTTCGGTATTCAACGCGCAACACAAGCTAAGAAGGAGCCCACTTGGCGCGATTTGGGACTAGAGGCACTACTGAGACGAGGACCGAGGGCCGCTGAAGGCCAAAATTCTGGTGGTGGTGCGCTGGGTAGAGGGACGGCAGAACGGAGAGAGGAGGAGCCCGTCATCACAGCATTGAGGAGACAGCCTGGGCCACAAGCTGGTATTCTCAGGCCTGGGGGTGCTGCAAGAGATGCGCAGGATGGTGGTGGTAGTAGTGCCGCGGGCAATGGGCTGCCCCGGTAAGGAAGCACACGAAGGGTGTGCGCATGACCAATTTCACGAGCACGGAAAAACGGCAGCGTACGGATGAGAAGTGCTCGCAGCGTCTAAAAGACATGGTCTATGCACCTTCCGACCAAGGTTTTTGATGCAGTAGCAAGGACTCATGTACCTGGTTGCAGTTAGAATCGCACGGCAGCTTCGGATATGTATGACCAAGGCGAGTGACGTGGGATGCAGCTTGTGTAGCAGGGAGGGCATGAAAGCTCCAGTGGGTCTTCCGGACTACTTTATCCTGAATTCGACCAGAATTAGTCGTAACGCGGGGTCGAACAGTAAACTACGTAAAAATATCTCGGCAAACAGTACAGAGTAACTTCTATCTACAGTGATTTAAGATGGTGAGTATTTACCTTGGATGTACGATTTGTACAATGTGATCATCCCCTCTTCTCAACCCGCCGTCATGATTGACACGTGCCCACGCGCCTGATCAGTTTTCGTATCGGCATGTAATTCTGGAGCCGAAGTCCAGGGAAGCATCCCAGATTCGCCAATTGCACGCCCACTGTCCGGCACTACCCCAGGTCTGTATGCACCTTGTGGAGCAGCGAGCGGGCTGGTTTCCAGTCCACACCTCACTAAAATCGCTCCGCGATTTTTCACACGCCTGATCCCCGCAATGTATACGACGAAAACGCTTTTAGCTCATCCTGCGCCATTGGCCAATTGGAATTATCGACGGCTTGTAAATTATTGATATAAATCCGAGCAATGTCAACATCTACACAAGCTCGGATTTCGGCATCTCCAAGTCGCAGCCATGGTCGTACCATCAATTCTCAACGCTTTCCTTCTCGGTCTCATTTCCACCGTCCTTGGAAATCCTATCACAGCTTACAGGGGTGATTACGTCGACTGGAGGAAGTTCCATGCCAATGGTGTCAATCTGGGAGGATGGCTAGCCCAAGAAGCGGGCATTGACCCGTACTGGTGGGCTCAGTACTGCAGAGATACCGCCGATGAATGGAATTGCTGCGTTAAGCTCGGCGACCAGTGCGACTCCGTATTCGAAAGACGATATGCAACGTACATCACTACCAAGGACATCGACAAACTGGCGTCGGGTGGTGTGAACCTCATTCGTATTCCGACCACATATGCTGCATGGGTCAATATTCCAGGAGCTGGGTACCATTCTGGCAACCAGAAAAAGTACTTCAAGCAGGTTGCGGACTACGCCATCAAGAAGTTTGGCATGCATGTCGTTCTGGATCTGCATTCACTTCCTGGTGGCGTCAACGGTCTAGACATTGGCGAGGTAGGCCACCAAACATTTCACCTATCACAAAAACTGACCCCTACAGCGCGTTGGAAAATGGGACTGGTTCCACAACCAAACTAATTTCGATCTCTCCCTCAAAGCAGTTGACGCCGCTCTGCACTTCATCCAGACCTCTGGCTCCCCGCAATCCTACTCCTTCGCCCCCATCAACGAACCAGTCGATAACCGGGACTTCTCCACATTCGGTACATCCGCCGCACTGTCCGACAAAGGTGCTGCCTGGGTGCTCAAATACTTTAAAGCTGTCGTCGCGCATGTCGAGGCCGTCAACAGCAAGCTTCCCGTCATGCTGCAAGGCAGTTTCAAAGGCGAGCCCTTCTGGTCTGGCAACTTCTCCGCGAGCACGAACATTGTATTCGATGTGCACAACTACTACTTCGGACGGCCCAGCGATTCGAATAATGTCACGAGCCTGATCTGTGCGGATGCAAAGAGACTAGCTGGCGATGGCAAGTTCCCTGTGTTTGTAGGCGAGTGGGCGATTCAGACGAGTGCGAACAACAGATTTGCGAACCGCGCAAAGAATCTGAATACCGGGCTATATGCGTACAACAAGTTTACGCAGGGAAATGCGTACTGGACTGCCAAGTTTTTGGGCAATATTACTGTTGTGGGCGAGGGGACGCAGGGTGATTACTGGAGCTACGAATCCTACATCAAAATGGGCATCATTGATCAGAAACAGGGGAGGCAGTACTGTGATTAGTGCATGACCCAAGCAATAATTTGAGATGATGAGAATGAAGGATCTCTAGATTCCATTGCTAGTCTAAGCGATCACTTTTCGAACAACGTGAACTGATTTATATCATCAGAAACTGCTTTCGAACTCGAACCCACCTCTCCAGATCCAGCGTGTTTATCGCGTATCCATATATCGTATCGGCGGTCAGCGCTAATCCTATACGTCCGTACTTCACCTCGCCATGATCTGGGACCTCTTTGACGAGCAAGAAGTATGAAATGCACCCCACCATCAAGTCCATTCGTTGAGATATAGGAATTGCCGTATAGCTAACGTTTACACTAATGGGGAAATCACTTCAGTAGCCTGTACCGACGAAAGCTCGCATATCACTGGAGATGTTGAAGACTTGATGTAAATAGAGGTCGCCATAATCATCACTGGAACCAGAGCTGGACTGGAATTGTACTGCAAAGTGACATGTCTCCAGGAGCATCGATGCCGATGTGATGGCGCCATATGACTTACTTTCTTCCTTGGTTACGGACTGCACGTCCAACGTTGTAGCCCCAGTTCTGGAACCCAGCTTGTGGGACTCTTGATCATACATCCGCGCTTTTGAGCATACCGATGCGGCCCATGGCCATGAAGGTTCAACGTAGCCGGCCTGTTTTCGGTCTCTTGTTTCGCAATACCATAATAGAGTCGCATACACATCTTCAACCAAAAGCCTGGCCCGATACGAGAATCGCGTGGCTTCACCGAGCTTTTGTGCTAGGAAATGGCGTTAAGAGTGTCGTCTTAGGAGGTAAGGTTCGACTAAGTGTACCGACTAAGGTTTCGATACCACTATCGCAAACCGACTGGCTTTGTGTCTGGTATTGCGATGTGATCGAAAGCCAAGCTTTTCTTCAGGCTTTCGCTTCATTCGGTACCGTTTCATTGTCCAGAAGCCTCCATAAAACTCCCTTCTCTAGCAGGGACCTCAAGACATTCCCAGAACAACTCGTTGTTGTGTTCAAATTGGATGATTCCGATTAACAGTAGCTTTTCTTGAAATGCCCAAGCGCGGTTGCTCAACGGAAAATCTTAGAATATGTGTACTCATGATAGTCGTGCACAGCAGATCTGCAATCCAGATCCAAGACAAGTGGAAGAGTGGAGAGCATAAGGTCGCAAAAAAAGCCGACGGTAGTATCACATGCACTCTTGATTCATCAGCACACATGCTCGTTAGGGCGATCGGGCGACTGAAAGACTGAGCGACTTCAAACTCTACTAGTGGGCCCTAGGCCTTATCATAGTATCTCTCAATTAACTGAGACCGTATAGTATGTTAGTGGCGTGCATTGAAAGACGACCATAAAGCTGTATTACCGCCAACCGCAGCATCAAAGCTAAAATTCAATGTTATTCAATCAGCAATCGAGGGTCACTACTTTACAAACTTCCTCACCTAACTGACAGAGGTAATTGTCTGAAAAAGGGGAAGTCTGCTTCTTTAGATGAATTTAGATAATTTATAAGTGGCTAAACTGTTTCAAAATGCAAGCACGGATCGATTATGGTGAAGGGTTTGCTAGTGATGAACTTCACTTCCCATCGAGGTATTTTATTCTTGTTACTCTTTCCACTCCCTAAATGCCTTGGGTTTGTCTCGACTATTCCATTGCAACGTCCGCGAGATACTGTTGATCCAGTCTGTTTTCCTCTTGTCCATAGGCAGTACACACGGGAATGGGAATCTGCTTGCGCTGATTGTAACATAATCGCCCGGCTTCAGCTCCACTCTTTCTCTCCCGTCAAAACTGGCCCATGAGCTTGTTCGTGCATCATATGGAACACCACAACGCAATACTATCGTGTCTGGCAGGATGATCGGTCTAAATGAAAGGGTGTGCGCGCAGATGGCTGTGACTAAGATGACAGGGTTGTCTGGGTGGCAAAGGGAGCCGCCTGCAGCAAGGTTATATGCCGTTGAGCCGGTAGGTGTAGATACACATATGCCATCGGCCTGCACAGTTGTGAAGTGTTCGTCGTCGCCAAAGAGTTCAATCGACGACATGGTCGGGTTTGGACCGCGATCTACTACCACTTCGTTCAGGATATTATACGTTCCGTCTGGTCGATGTGTGTGATGGTCCTCTGCCTCCTCTCCAATAAGTTGTTCCACCAGATCAGGCTGGCCCTCGTCATCGCGGGTTTGTGATCGCATGACGGTCGCTTCGAAGCGTAGACGGAGGTTGACTGTTATCCCTTCCTCGAAGGCGCGGGAAAGGGTTTGCGGGTAAAGGTCGTAGTCGAACTTGGTGAGAAAACCGAGTGACCCAAGAGAGAAGGCGAGAACAGGCGGCACCACACGCTGAAAGAGCCACGATGAATAGAGCACTGTGCCATCACCGCCAAGCTAGCACGGTTAGCTGAAGTCTGCGCATCGCGCCTTGCTTAGCTTACTGCGAGGATGATATCAAAGGTTTGCGGCTTCTGCTCGCACAGCTCATCGGTCCAGAACTTCAATCTCCCATCGTAGGACGGGTTCTTCTTGAGTAGACCCTTGGCATCGAAGATGTTGTTGTCCTCCAGTGTGTGCTCGACATACACCTTGTATCCAGGGTCTTTCGCCAGAAGCCAATTTGCAGTATCCCTTGTGTTTTGAATGAGGTCTTCGTCATGCGCCTTTCCTAGAATGAAGATATTCTTGACGTGCAACTTCAGTCGGATCTGCGCCAGTTTCTTGGACAGCTCTCTGATCCCAAATGCCATGTCTGTAATTTGCTTCTTGGTCAATAGCCTGGAATGTTGTGTCTCCTCGGCGTGTGAGTGTGGGTCTTTGTCCATGAGGCGCTCTTGTGCAAGGCCTTCGTAAGAGGCAGAGAGGTGTTGTGCGGGAATGCCATCGTGCTTCTCGAGTAACGTGTGCACTATGCATGATGTATCGCGTCGGTCGTTGCTTGGACGTGCGCCCATCTTTCCCGGGCGTTGCAGAGGAGGCGCGAGTGAGGCTTTGCGTCGGTGTATGCTGCCACCTTCAAAGATAACCTGAAATGCTCAGTTGGCTGATGTTGCCGTGGGCAGGGCGGCGAAGAATACCTCAAGCGGGTCCTCGTGGCTATTTATGCTGCTGGATCTCTTGGTGTCCTGGTCGCCTACTACATTCTCAGAGTGGAAGTTAGCCTAAGATGCGTCGTTATGACGTTGTTGCAAAATACCTCGTTCACAAAACACCGCAGCCGAGTCAGTAGCCGCCAGCGCGTTCGAGTCGAAGTAGTCCTTCGTCATAACTACGCGCACTATGGATGATCGAGAGCAACTGAGGGACCACGGGGGTAAAATGTAGAGGTGTATGTGCGCAAAGTCCAGGTTCAAGCACAGGCGCGACCCTAGGCGTTCCCGGGCGCGGGGCATCTTCGTGCCCGCCCCACTTATCGTTGATCTGCGGCCACCTTGTCATGCTCACTCATCCCTTGCATGAACGGCTGCAGCCAAAGAGTCGTGCTGAATCAGGTTGCGCAAGTACGCCAAATCAAAGTGGAGCCTCAACAGACTGCAGCACTTCTTCTACGACGTCGTCAGCAGTCACACCATCGAGAACAGCCTTCACAGCATCGAGGGAGCTGCCCCACTGCAAACTCCGTTCGTTCTCTGGTGCAGTGATGACGATGCGGTGCGGATATATTTTCCAAGCAGCGAGGGCGACCATCGATGGCGAGATGTAATTGAGACCATGGAGAGGTGCAAGAGCGCTGCGGAATCAGCTATGGCGGTCAAACCATAAAGAGCTTTAACTTACTATGCCAGCGTATTGAAGTGCCTCGTGGCCAGTGCAAAAATGCCACCGGCGACAGCTCGATGGAGCCTCATGAAAACTGCTATATTATGCAAGTACGCACGAACGTCGGTGTTCATCTTGACGTCTGCCATATGAGCAGTGAATGTTGCAAGGTCCTTCCGGTAGTTAGAAGAAATGCCAATGATGCCTACGAGAGTACATACTTCTGCTGAGAATAAAGCTGCCTGTGGTGTGCGCTTTGGTACGACTGAAGGTGTTCGGATGACGGAAGAAGTCGACTGATCATCTCCGTGAACCCGCTCTTTCTCCTGCTGCTCCTCGATGTTAGGGAGCCCATCTCCAAAGTAGTGCTTGTGTGAGATGAAGAATTGATCATTCTGTAGTCTTGTCAATCATGGAACACTGGTTTTGACATGGCAGAACTCATACTAGGTGCATCGTCAAGCGGGACGTGTTGAGTTCGTTCAACGCAATGAACAGGAAAGGCCTAGGAGCAGCATGTACAGCAGTCCTGGTAAAGTTTCGCTTGCCTCTTATGAGCTGTGATGGTGTCAGCTGAAATTGTGGCACCCTGATGTTGTACATTACCTCAAGAGCTTGGACCTGAACCTGAGTACTTGCTCGATCCAGGTTCTTTGCAATGACCATGTTTGCAATCCTTCCGCTATCGAGCTGTGTTAATGAACTAGGTGCTTTTGAGATGCGAGGATAATGCTTCTTCGGTGATCCGGACAGTGACGAAAACTGTATTATTGATTAGCTAAGGACCCTGGCACGATATCAGCTGGATTTACCTTCACTTCACTTGCTTCACTTTTAATGTTGAAATAGTCATCGTCTTTATCTTGTACAAGGATGCCGCAACCGAAATCGTCGAGGGTGGTTTGTTCATCACATTCGAGCACCGCCCACGTGAGACCGAAAATATTACTGGCGATCTGGTCGCGTCAGTTTCGATAAGCTTGAGGAAATTCACAACTAACCAGCTTCAACTCTTCCTCAATGCTATGAAGCACTTGCCCTTCAGTCTGAACGATGCAATGCTGTTCAGCAACGAGGCAAACGAGAACCGCGAGCTCGAGGTCGCTCAAGGTCTGCACCTTCTTAACAAGAAGATCTCGTGGCCCTTCCATCGAATAATTTAGTACACCAGGCTAGTATCACATGGCAAGACGTGCGATGGAGTGGTTGGCGATTAACCTGGAGATGAGTGTTTGATGATGAGCGTTGGAAAGGAAGGTGCGGAAGCTGGGTTGTCTCTGCCGTGCACGGTCTTGTACCATGTCCGTGCGCGCAACGCCCAGAGTCGCGCAACGCCCGGATCATTATAACTACACCATTTTTTGACGCGTCGTATCTCAACAACCATGGCAGCTATTAACAAAGCGCTTGCAGCAATTGATGCCCTAGAACTAGGCAGAAAATCTTTGTATCAGCATTATCCGACCAAGTTTAGCGTTAATTGTTTAACTCTATCCTAGAGATATAAGCGCGCACAGCAGCCCTACCGTGTCCGTGCGCGTAACGACCGGATTCGCGTAACGACCACCCTACCAAACCAACTGAGTACTCAAAAATAAGGCTCTATAGCCACGTATAATAGCTATTATCACAAGGCTTTGTGGTAGAGTAATTAAGTGATGCTTGCGATCAATTTGGCCTATCTATATTTACTTAGGAGGTTGACGTTGCGGCCGCTACAGGTGATAGTAGTTAGTAATGGTTAGGGTCGGTCAATAGCAAGTTAACCACCTACTGCACCTACTACACGCTTCTTCTTAACTGCTGGCTTGCATAAGGCTGTACGCTTGCCTCTTTAGGCTAATTGTAGATCTTTTTAAGCGTTGTAAGCTTGTTTCTAACGCTAGTTTTTAGCTGTTTGTTAAGCCTTGCACGCAGCTGCCTTAGCTTTCTCCTTCTCCTTAACCTTCTTAGCTACCTCTCTTGCCTCACGCTTCTCTTAGGCTATCTTCTCCTTATATAGCTTATTAGCATGCCTTAGCTTAGCTATCTTAGCTTTTAAGCCTCTAGCTGTAACGGGCTAGGCCTAAGTGCTGGCTCCTTAGCGCACACCGCCTCAGCCTTACTCTAGCTTGCAGGCCTATTAAGTGCCAAAGCCCCGCCACAGAGCTAACACCTCTAAAATAGAGTTATAAAAACTCTGCAACCTCTACTCTAGAAGGTTGTTCTCTATTAAATTTATCTTGTATTCTACTAGCAAATTCCCTTAGAGGTAAGCTCCTTACACTAGCTGCCTCTTCTCTTGCTCTTTAACCTTTACTGCCTTACGTACGCTCTCTATCTTAGAAGGAGACTGCAAGATAGCTCTACCTTAGTACTTATTAGGTATTAGTAATACAGCCTTCTTCTTATGCCTCTTTTTAACCTGTAGCAACTCTCTAAGTCTATAAATCTTGTAGTAAAGTAGCTAGTTTTTTAACTAAAAGATAGTAGAGTAACTAGCTAAGCTTTTTAAACTCTTTACTATCCTTATCCTTTATAGCTAACTATATAAGAGAGCTAAATTTAACCTAATCCTTACTACTAAGTACTAACATAGAGCTCTTACGTAAGCCTAGTAGCTTAGGGATATTACTAGTAAATCTATTAAGTATAGTATTAGGATTTAGGGATACTATCTTAGTAGCTTTAAAAAACTTAAGTATAAGTAGCTTAGTAAAGGTAGCTACCTAAGTGTCGTGTAACTAAGCGCATAGAGTTACATACGCAGCTTGTTTTCTAATAGAGCGTGCTAATTTAGTTAAGCTGCTCTACTCTAGCAACGCTGGTTCTAAGCGGTCCTAATACTGGCCAAACGCTTGTTAAGCAAGATTACGTAACCTACACATTTCCTTTGTATTTAAGCAACACGTTCTACATAGAAAAATAGACACTAATTAAATTAATTAATTACTTAAGTATAGTCCTATAAGCTCTATTACAGTTATAAGCCTAGCTTCCTAAGTATAGTAGATCTCTCTACGCACTTAGCAAACAAGCTTATTAGACTTAGCTTAACTGCTCTAATTACCTAATTATCTTTCTATCTCTACTATCTAAACGCTACTATAGGCAAGCTTGTTAACTACAATAAGTAAGCTCTCTTAGGTGTCCCTATAGGACCCTATTAGCTTAAAACAAGATCTAATTAGCCTAATTAGTACATCTAACTTATGTAGCACGCTAAGCTTTGTAACGTATAGGATATAGTAGATCTAGACGCTAAAAACGCCCTAGGTATGTACAAAGGAGCGCCTAAACTACCTATTATAGGCTTGCTCCCTACTTAACTACTAGCTTAATCTACCTAAAGCTAGAGTACCTAACCTAACAATCCTCCTACAGGCTAAATAACAAGCGTTAAGAACTATAACAAGGAGCTCCTTAGATATAAGATTAGAGCAAGTAAGTAAGCTGCTAAGGCAGAGCGCCTTTAGAAGATCTAGAACTAGATTAACATAATAGTATTGCTATTAATCCTCTTACTAGTAATAGTAAAGCTTGTTACTAATAACACTATAACACTATAATTGCTTATACAAGCCCTAAAAGAGGAGCTTACTCTAACAGATGTTAGTACCTAGAACTAGGTTAGGGCAGAGTACTAACAGCATCTTAGAGTAGCTAAACAGTTAAGAGCTACTCTACAAGACTAGTACAATAGGTAGTTATACCTCTATAGAAGAGCTAAGTTATACAAGCTTCTAGAGGTTAATAGGGCGCTTACTATATAGGATTTCTTAGATGCCTTAAGTTATAGAATTGCCCTAGATTAAGCTTGTACTATAAACTAAAGAATTATCTAGAATAGTATTCTAGGGCTTAATTTACTTAATTTAGACAAAGTAAGTAGGGTCTTTAGTAGTTTAATGCATAAGCACACTATAAGAGCAGGGAAAGATAACCTAGGAATATTTATAATGTTTAGAAGCTAATTAGACACTACTTAAGCTCCTACTACTAACTCTAAGAGCTTAGGTAGGTACTCCTGCCCTTATAAACAAAAAGGAGAGACTTATAAGTAGAAACTAACTAATTGCTAACGCCTAGAGACAGAAGTTAGAGGGAGCTCCTTACTGCCTATCTACATAAGCAAAAGCTATTGCAAGGATACTCTCTAGAGGCTTAAGAGCTAAGAGTATATAGATACTAGGAAGGCGATTAAGCAGCTTAATTAGACACTAAAAGCTCTATTAGCTATTACAGCTCTACTAGCAAAAGCACCTAAAGTTAAGTTTCCTAGCAATATACAGGCTGCTCTAATTAATCTAAAAATAATGCAACTACGCAATCTAGTGAAGAAACCTAGGGTTTATAACCTTATAGATTTTAACGCTTATCTACTCTTAGAGAGTATAATTTTAGATAATAGAGCGGCTACGCACTTGGTTAACAGCGCAGATTATCTTCTACCTAGGTTATTTCGCCCAGCTAACTCTACTAATACTGTAGAGGCAGGCACACAAGCGTTTCTAGTAGTAGGACAAGGAGCTTGTTTGTTTAAAAACGTGTTACACAGAAAGCGCAGCCTGTATACAGAAGACCTACTTCTAAAAGATGTAGTAGTAGTAGAAGGTTTCTACGTTAACATTATTTCTAAGGCACGCCTCTAAGAGAAAGGAGTTTAGTACTTAGGGCTAGACAGCTTGCTCTAAGATATATTAATAATCTAAATAGGAGCGTTGTATATGCTACTCTTAAGCACGCTTACAACCTTACTTTCTTTAAATATAAGCTACTATCCTACTACCCTCTAATCCTTAAAGTAGTAATAAAATAATTATATAAGTCTTACCTACAAAGCTCTACTAAACACCTCTAGCGCGCTAGAGCAGGTTATCTAGGCCTAGAAGCTCTAAAAGCACTAGTATAATAAGCGCGCAGCGTACATATTAACAGCACGCTCTAAAAAGATTATAAGGTCTACTTAACAATCTACGCTAAGTAAGTTATCTCCTAACAGAAACAGGAAAAACCTACTAAACCCTTTTAGAGAATTAGCTAGGATCTATTTAATATGTCTATAGGAAGGAGTAGTAAATTATAGATACTTTTAATTAAGGAGTACTATAGTAGCAAGCTCTTTACGTACTTACTTCTAGAGAAGACTTAAGTAGAGATACTACAGGTACTTATAAGTTTCTTAAGCTAGGTAAATACCTAGTACAAGCTCTATATCTATAAGATAAGTTAAGATAATAATACTACTACTCTTCTATAGTAAGGAGCTCCTAATATAAGCGCTAGGCAATTAATAAGGGAATAGATATTAAGGGTATACCTCTATATACCTATAAGCTAAATAAGGCAGTAGAAAGAGTAGAGCAGGAAATAATTACTAAATCTATTAAAATAAGGAGTAGTGCAAACCTATTAGGACTGCTAACTCTAATAGTTCCCTACAAGGCTAGTATAGCCTAATTAAGGAACAGAGGTGGCGTAACTATATAACACAAGTGAATTGCTCTACTTCTTTAGTAGCGATTTGTCTATCCTTAACCTGCAATACTATCCTCTACCTTCTAATGCTTAATAGCGTGCTACCCCTATAAAAAGAGGTCCTAACATTTAAATTACTTACTATTACACGTTATTAAAATACAGACTAGATAATAGAGCTAACAAGTAAGCTAGTCTAAAAGCAGTTAACCTGTTAGGGGCTTTCTACCTTAGGCACGCTAACCCTTAGAGACACCTTAGGGCTACCCTAGTAACCTGTTAGAGCTTACACACGTATATATTCTCCTAAATCCTTAGGGGCTTAACCCCTAAGGATTTGTCTTATCCTATCTAATACTATACGTTTTATCCTATCTCTCTTGCCTACCTACAGTGCCCTTACAATTTAAATCCTTTATACTCCCTCTTAGAAGAGGCAGTTAAAAGAGATATCTAATTTTTTCTATACCTATTATAATAGCTAGAAATTAACGTTGTCTACGTGCTGCTAGCAACAACAACGCTACAGGCTTGCAACAGCCCAGCCCTAGTAGCGACCTAATAGATCCCTAGAGGTATCCTATACACAATGTAGTAGCGAACTTGTTACTACCTGGCATACCCCTAGCCAGCAACACAACGCCTAGTACATCTAACAACCAAGCGTTAGGTCCTACAGAATTAGGAGACAAACAGGCTTGCAGCCCTACTAGTACTCTAACAGATGTACTATTACATTAGAGTTAGGTTAACCTAGCAACTAGTTTAAATGCGGACCCCCTACCTACCACAGGGATGCCTAGGCTAGATCCTGTAGCTATCCTAACTATAGGCCAACCCTTATTTGTTAAGTAACTCCTTAGGAACCTTTTTTTGAGGCAGAGCTTGCTAGAGCTAGTAGGTCTAAACTAGCTATCTAAAGGAACTAGATTAACTAAGCCTTATAAGCCCTAGGCTTAACTAAGAGCAGGAACTAGTTAGAGCCTAACTAGCTAGCGTTTAATAAGGCTAGAAAAATTATCTAGGTTCTAAATAACATTTAACCTAAACCTAAGCTAGGTACTAAGAGCAAAGCTCTATCCCCTAGTAAGTAGACTAGTAGATTAAAGATATTAAAACAGCTTTTTAGTACGCATAAGTACTAGAGGACTCTATTACAAGGACCTACTAGGCTATAGGTACTATCTAGTTTAGCATCTATCGCAAACTAATCTAATAATAGATTAACTAGGGATCTATCTAATTATAGTCTAATCTTAAGGCAGAGGAGGAGCAACTTGTACAAGACTCTATCCTTACTAAGTATAAGAACTACACTAAGTTCTTTAATATTAAGTAGAGAGAAGGTAATACAGTTAACACCTTTTTAATACTGCTAAATTGCTAGGAGTTACTGCTACTACATAGCTTCTTTAAGTTTAATAATAGTACTAAGGACTACAACTTTAAGATTGTCTTTGTGTAGTCTAAAACCCTACCTTATCTCTAACAGGAGATCTAGCGTAACAGCAGTCTAGATAACATCTAGCAATAGCATAAGTTTAAACAAGCCCTCTGTAACGCAGAGACAGCAGCTTGCCCTGCAACTACTTACAGGAGTAACAACGCTAACTATAGCAAAAGGCACGCTATATCTCCTAATTAGAAGGGAAACAAGAGGCATGCTAGCTGCAGGGGCACGCCTGCCTGCAGCTAGGGCAATAGCACCCTAGTAGCTACTAGGTTAAACAATAGCAACAAGGGCTAAGGTTAGAACAAAGACTAGGGTAACTAGAAAAGCTATTAGAAGAACTTTAGCTACAACTCCTATAAAGGAAATAATAGTAGCAACTCCTAGTTAATAGAAGAGTTAGGAAAAGGGGAAGCCCTAGTTGCTAACCTATCCTAACTATAACTAGGGCCTAAGACTAAGGGAAAGCAAACCTGTATTACAGTTACTGTATCTCTCCTAGGCCCTAATAGGTTCCTAACATTGCTCTAAGCTCTCTACAACTTAGGAGTAGAGCTAAACCTTATTAGCTAACGTGTAGTAGACAAACTACACCTAGAACACAAACTGTTCTATTAAAGACTAGTAGCTATATTCCTTAATAGCAACTACTTAGACATTTAGCAACCCTATAATCTAACTATTAATTGCCCTAACAGCAATAGTATAGTTAAATCTATAGGGCTGTAAGAGTTCTAGTTAGCTGCTTTTAAAGGGTACAACCTAGTACTAGGCTACCTATAGTTAGTATCTGCTAACCTGTGCATACGCTTCTCTAAAGGCATATAGAAGTAGTTCCCTAAGGACGCAGAGAGAGTACATATTACTACTATACAGGACTTATTCTACTCTATAGAACTAGGGGAAAAGGCGTACCTTATGCACCTAGGTAACTTAGTCTACTAAGTCCTAAAGGAGGTAATTAACACTCTATTAGGAAGTAACTAGGAAGATAGTAGACTACTACTAGCCTAGGGGCTAAGTAGGGACTGTAAAGCACTGGTCTCCGAAAAGTGTCACACCCTAATTTACCTCTGACTTAGCTCCTTTACGTTTCTGTTCCTGCCTGTAACTTAGTTATAGCATTCTAAACTTCCCTATATTCTAGCAGTATAAAGGCACGAGGAGAATTATCTGTAGATAGATAGTTTTTAAGTATTCTTTGTACAAGACCTATAGGAATAGAATTGTCTCTGTGTTACCTATCCTAGTGCTCCTAGACACCTTGTAGCAGATACACACGCATTCTAGAGCTTTCTATTATCCTGTGTTGTTACATTATACTTAAAAACTTGTCCTAGCTAGTAACAGCCTCTAAATAATATCGCAAGTTTGTTTAGTTATTGTGTACCAAGCAGATTTAGACCCCTTTTAGTTACAAACTATACAGGTCCTAATTATTGTCTATCTAACAGTTAGGATTCTAGAGACCTCCTAACAACTAAAGCCTTTAGGTTTAGAACTTCCTGCAACTTACTACTCTAGGATTACTTTAGAAAAGTTGCGTTAGATTGCGCTAAGATAAAGACTTAGAGATTATTAATAACCTACCTAAATTAGATTACTACTAATGTTAGGTACTACTAACCCTGGTTTAAAGGAACCTATTAGACAATCTACTTAAGGACAGGCAACAGCGCCCGCTAAGGGATTAACTAACACTTAGACGCTTAGCAAGAGCAATACTAAATTAGACTTAGAACAGGTAAATCTTTATAAGTTAGTTAACTAACTAAGGGCTGAAGTAGCCTAGCTTTAGGCCTAATCCCTTCCCTACAAAGATGTACCTGTGCCTACTACAGAGTCTCTCCTTGTTTAACCTTAGCAACCTCCTAAAAGGTTCTAGTCTAAGACCCTAGTCTACTACCCTAGGCTTAGTAAACGCACACTAGCTATTAATAAATTAAGTAATAGAAAAGGCCCTACTTTTAGACAGTGGCAAGCCTTAATTTAGGACTAACTTAACATTAATTTAGATTACTATCCTATAGAACAAGCTTGTATAGCTCTAGTATAGGGATATACTTCTAGGCTCGCTAAGGAATACCTAGAGCCCTAATACTTGTCTTGCGAAACAGACTAGTTCTAGAGCGCAGAGGAAATAATAACGCTTCTCTGCTCCTACTTTATTACAGGGAATAAGAGAGCTAAAAGTCAAGCTGTTTTTAATTAACTCTAAATAGGAAAAGATAACACGTTTCTACTTTTTAAAGCGCGCTTCCTAAGTGCTGCTATCTAGGGACAAGTACCTAAGTTAGAATAGTTTTACTATATGTAGACAAAGGTAACCCCTGCCCTCTAAAGTCCTAACCTAGGATTTAAGAGGTAGTGGGATAACTTGTTTAAACTTATAGTAGAGCATCTCACAGCGTATAACATAGAAAGAAAACAACATCCTGTTTATGCCCTACCTAATACCTTACTGCCTTAGACCTAACCCTAAACTATTAACAATTAGTATTAGACTAACAACCTACCTCTAAATTAGCCTACACCTGGCATTTAGAAACCTCCTATATCTACTCCTACTCTAGCACCTAGGACTACACTGTCCCAAGCCACACCTGTAAGAGAGCTAACCCTAGGCAACTGCTATAACTGTGGCAAGACAGGTCACTTTGCAAAAGATTGCCCTAGTCCCTAGGTACAAGAAATCTAAGTAGATATAGAGGAATATGTTAACGCTAAAGAAGATTTTAAAGAGGAACTAATACCTAAGGGAAACAGCCCTGCCTAGGAGGACAACTTCACCTAGGCCTAAACTAATATAACCTATCTAACCTCTTTTTATCTTATTTGTTTAGTAGCCCCTATTTCCTTGCTTCTTCTATTCTATTAAACTAAGGGCTAGGCGTACAACTTAACTCCTTAGTTAACACTAGTGCGTAAGGATTTTTATTTTTAAATTCTAACATTGCTACTTTAGTGTCTGCTGCACTTAGGACTCCTATCTAAAAGTTGCCCTTTAAGGTCTAAGTTAAAGGATTCTAGGATTAGATTATAACCCTAGTAAACTAGTATATTTAGTTATACTTAACTATTAATAGGCGTAAGATACGCAACTACCCCTTTATTATTATTAATCTAGGACCCTAGGAATACATTATTAGAATTAAATAGTTAAAACATTTTAAACTCTAACTTAATATAGAGCGATCTTGGCTTATATAGCTAGCAAGGTACCCTAGGTTGTACAACCCTGCCCCTCTATTAATAATAACCCTATATTAACCTTTGCTACAAGCCTACGTCCTACAAGACGTACAACAAAGGGATAACCTATAGGAAGCTGCAGAGTACTAACGTTGCTAAAGTCTAAATCACTTAATACATTGTATAAGAGGTGTTATTCAATTGCTAAAATGCCGTTCCTTACTAACAATCCTAACCTAAAAAGCCTCTGACTTGCCACCTCCTAGGGAGGCGCGTATTTCCTTACTTTCATTAAATGCTTTTTACTTTTCTATAAAAAAACTATAGAACAAATTTTTACTACTAGTCTATACAAGATTAATCGCGTTATTAACTACTGTTGTACCTAAGACAACCCTAAGAATGCTCAGCTGCTTAACAAACAATTACTAGACAAATATGTTTAATATGCTAATATATTTAGTAAAATAGAAGCTGAAACCCTTCTAGAACACTGCCCCTACAACTACAAAATTATATTAGAGGGCTAATTGCTAAATTCCTACTTGCCCTTATATAAACAAAATCTTAAGGAACTTAAAGCTACTAAGAAGTTTGTGCAAGACTAACTACAGCACAGCTAGATTAAATACAGTTAGAGCCCCTTTGTGTCGCCTATACTCTATGTTTAAAAACTAAATAGGAATTTGCGCATTTGTGTTAACTATTATAAACTTAACGCCCTTACAAGAAAGGACTCCTATCTAATACTGTGCATAGACGAATTGTTAGCACAACTGTCTAAGGCTAAGGTATTTACTAAATTTAACATCTAGAATGCCTTTAATTAAATTTGTATAGATCCTGCCTCTAAGGAGTACACTACGTTCTGTACACGTTACAGTAGTTACAAGTGCAAGGTTCTACCCTTTAGGCTATGTAATGGACTAGCTACTTATTAACAATATATAAATAATGTTCTTATTAAATATCTAGACAACT
Organism: Ascochyta koolunga; assembly: GCA_026119515.1. Taxonomy (NCBI): domain Eukaryota; kingdom Fungi; phylum Ascomycota; class Dothideomycetes; order Pleosporales; family Didymellaceae; genus Ascochyta; species Ascochyta koolunga. The sequence continues at coordinate 1,396,352 of JANLCG010000022.1, forward strand.
TCTATATTGCATATCTAGATAACATCCTTATCTACTCTAAAGACCTTATAACCTACAAACAACATGTTAAGCTAGTACTTAATTAACTCTGTATTGCTAGATTACAAGTAGACATTAAGAAGAGCAAGTTCTATGTTACCTGTACTAAGTACTTAGGTTACATCCTAACTAATAAAGGAATTAAAGTAGACTCTGAGAAGGTACAAGCCCTTAGGAACTAGATCCCTCCTACTACTATTACTGGTGTGAAATCGTTCCTAGGCTTTACTAAGTTTTACTAACAATTTGTACCTAAATTCTCTTGCGTAGCTAAGCCCCTTATCACCTTACAAAGCCTAGCAAACCTATTTAAATAGACTGCTTAATACTAATCTAGTTTTAAAAACCTAAAGGAAGCCTTGTTATCTATCCTAACTCTATGCTATTTTAATCCTAACTATAATACAAAGATTAAAACTAATACCTCTAATAGAGTTGTTGCTAGGGTTTTGTTACAGCAGCACCCTAACAACAAGTAGTACCCTATAGCATTCTACAGCTAAGTACTCTCTAGAGCTAAACTTAATTAGGAAATATATAATAAGGAGTTGTTTGCAATTTTACAAGCCTTTAATAAGTAGAGAGCTAAACTTACCTTAGTTACAAAACAGATCTAAGTCTACTCTAATTATTAATCCCTAGAGTACTTTATAACAACTAAAATCTTAAATGCTTAATAAGCATAATAGGCAGAAGCTCTAGCTCTGTTTAACTTTAAGATTAAATACACGCTAGGCAAGAACAACAAGCGTGCTAATATCCTAAGTTGCTAAGAATAGGATCTTGCAAATCTAAAGTCTGCCTAAGAAGACAATTAGTCCTAAGTCCTACTAGGTCCACAGCGGTTACACAACTAGATTAATTCTAATTTAGCTCAGACATATCTAGCTAAGACTAACCTAGTTGTGGCTACTATCCACTTAGTACAGCCTATTATAAAACTAGATTCCTTAGAACTAATTAAGGCGTTAATACAAGAAAACTAGAAATCTTTTAGACAAGAACAACTGTTGTTGCTATCTCTGTATCAGATCTAAAATAGACTCCTTCTCTACTATAATTAACTCTGTGTCCCTGCTAACTTAACCCTATGCACACGCCTAATTAAGGAAGCCTATAACTAACTATTAACTGCTCACCCTAGTGCTAAGAAGACCTACTAACTGTTATTACAACAGTATTACTAGAAAGGTATAAGTGCTACATGTAAAAGATATGTCTGAAACTGCATCCTATGTCGCTGAGGCTATCTAAGACAGACCTAACTCTGTAGGTACTTGCATCCCTTGCTAATACCTAACAAACTAATGCAACATTTGTACATTAATTTTAAGGATTTTCCTAAGGATAAAGCTAGGTATAACTAGATTATAGTTATTATTAATCGCCTAACTAAACAAGCTATTACAATCCTATGCTATAAAACAATTATAGCACATAGGATAGCAAACTTGTTTATATAATAGGTGTATTAGTTTAGACACACCCCTAAGTTAATAGTAAGCAACAGGGGCCCCTAGTTTATCTTAACTTTCTAGATAGAATTCTGTTAAATTATAGGTGTGAAAGTTAAGCTATCTACTACCTATTATAAGGAAACTAACAGTTAAACAGAGATTATAAACAAGTATATAGACTAACAGCTCTGTCCCTTTATCTTGTACTATTAGGATAACTAGTCTAAACTCCTACTAATTATAGATTGTGCCTAACTTACTCTGCTACATTCCTTAATTAGAATATTACCTTACTAAGTAATTTATAGTAGCTAACCTAAACAGAGCTAGAGTTAGAAAGGAGCTGATACAGCAGTAACTCCTATAGAACAACTCAACTACAAGGAGGCCTTAGTATTAGCGACCTGTATGCACAACGCCTAGAAGGTAGCTAAGGAGAATATAGAGAAAGCCTAAGACTGCATGCGCTCTGCAGTTAACGCTTATTGCAACCTAGTTAACTAGACTGTAGGTAACAAAGTGTACCTTTCTACTAAAAACTTAACAAGTAAGCAACTAAGCTAAAAGCTATCTAATAAGTAGGAAGGTCTCTTTAAGGTCCTAGAACAGGTTAGTTACTTATATTGCTTAAAACTTCCCCCTAGTTTAAAAATACATAACGTATTTGCACCTAACGTTCTGTGTAAGGATCTAGATAACCTGTTGCCTAGTTAGGAAGCTCTAAAACCCGCAGGTATTCCTATTTAAGGAGTAGAGGAATGGGAGGTCTAAGAAATCCTAGCTAGTAGGTTAGTCTGCTGTAGTCTCAAGTACTGTGTAAGCTAGGTTGGCTATAACCTAGACCTAACTTAGTATCCTGCAAAAAACTTTACAGGAGCACCTTATAAGCTGAAGGCGTATTATAATAAGTACCTAGAGCAGCCTAGTCTACTAAAGGCATTAAACAAATAGATTACAGCATAGGAAGAAGGTTAAGAATTGTAGGGCAAATAAAGATATTATAATTTAGAAAAGGACAAAGGAAATCTATTAACTCTAAAACGCCTCTAACTGCGTTTATACAATAGATAACAAGAAAAGAAAAATAAAAGAAATCCTCCTTACTATACAGCTTAAGAAACCCTTTCTTTTTTAAGGGTTCTTAATGTTACTTATCTCCTTAGAGCTACTAGCGTTAGTTTTATCTAACAACCTAGGAGCACTCTTTTTTAGGTGCTAGAAGCGGAGCTGGCTTTACTAACTTACCTCTAACTCTAGAGCTACAAGGGGCTATTTCCTGTTGTAGCTTAATAACCTCCCTAGTTAACACTAACAAACTCTCTACTATCTCCTCTATTACCTGGCCCTGCGCTGTACTAGTGTAGTACTAGTGTAGCAACATGTTATTAGCGGTGACTCCCTTAAGCTGCGTAGTCGCTACCTGCACTACACTTACTAGAGCTATTACTAATGCTATAAGGCTACGCTATGCCTCTAGTGCTGCCTCTATTACCTCCTCCTCTACTGCCTCTCCCGCTGCCTTACCCCTAGATTCCTCCTCCTACATAACAAGGTTGTTATAAAAAGTAGTATACTTAGGACTAACGTAAATTAGAACCTATAACTATTAGTATTAGTTAGAGAGTAGGAGTAAAGAAAAGTCTAGTTACTAGATAATACTTCTTATTTTGAAGTGTGCAATAAGCACACTTTAATAACAACGCCTTGTTAAAGGCGTAGTCTACCTTCCTCCCCTTGCAAAGGCCTGAATTGAACAAAGGTAGATAACCTAATAGGCTACTGCAAGAGCTCTAGGCAGGACTAGTATTAGCATAGTAACTAATTAACAAACCTAGGAGTATTAGTATAGGAACAATTAAAAGAGCGTAGGGATACTTACAGCAAGAAATAGTGTCTGTTAGAGTTAGGAAAGGTGTAGGGATTAATTGTTTATATACCTACGCAACGCGTCCTAGAAATTAGATATAATAACAACAGCAAACCTGTTTCCCTCTAATTAAGTCATAATACAGCTTATTGTCACGTTAGATTTAGGCAGCAGAGTTAACAAACAAAAAAAAAAAAAAGTTGTCTTTACTTTAGATAAAAACAACAACAAAACACTAAAATAACAACCTAAGTTAACTAAAAACCTAGAACAGACGCTAAATTGACGTACTAACGCTATAGAACAACAACTGTTATTACTTACGCGTATCTAGGACAATCCGCCTATATAGGAGGGGGTAGTGTAAAGCACTAGTCTCTAAAAAGTGTTACACCCTAATTTACCTCTGACTTAGCTCCTTTACGTTTCTGTTCCTGCCTATAACTTAGTTATAGCATTCTGAACTTCCCTGTATTCTAGCAGTATAAAGGCACAAGGAGAATTATCTGTAGATAGATAGTTTTTGAGTATTCTTTGTACAAGACCTATAGGAATAGAATTGTCTCTGTGTTACCTATCCTAGTGCTCCCAGACACCTCGTAGCGGATACACACGCATTCTGGAGCTTTCTATCATCCTGTGTCGTTACAGGGACGCTGTCCTTAACACAGAATACTTCTATAATAAGAGACTCCTCTAGCTCTAGAACAAAATGCTCAAAGCTATAGACTACCTTTAGCATTGCGTTGCGTAGCACCTAGACCTATTATAGCTCCCTAAAGCTACAGGGAAGCGCATAGTAGCAAGCATTATTTAGGAGCCCCCTTAACGCTCTAGGATGCTACCTACAGGCATAGCCTAAGTCCTCCTAGATAATAACAAAGACTACCCTTCTATTAACCCTGCAGATAATAAACTAGACCTAGAGGAGCTTAAGCACGTCCCTCTAGAGCTGCACTACAAGTAGTTTGCATTTAGCAAGCACTAGTCTAGTGTATTAGTACTGTATTAGGATTATAATTACTCTATTAACATTAAACTAGGAAGTAAGATACTAAACATGCCTATCTATAACCTCTCTAGGAAGGAGCTAGAAATACTACAGGCCTACCTTAATATAGTATAGGAGAAAGGTTAGATATGTCTAAGTAAGTCCCCTGCTAGGGCACTTATCCTATTTGTGCTAAAAGCTAACAGTACACTGTGACTCTGTATAGACTATAGGGGCCTTAACAAGGTCACTATTAAGAACTAGTATTCTATTCCCCTAGTAAATAAGATGCTAGACAGGCTGTTAAAAGCTACTATCTTCTCTAAGCTAGATCTATATAATGCCTACTATAGGCTATAGATTAAGGAAGGCAATAAGTAGAAAACAGCTTTTAAAACTAGGTATAGTTATTTTAAATACCTAGTTATACCTTTTAGGTTAGCAAACGCTCTAGCTACGTTCTAATCCTATATCTAGAGAGCCCTAGGGGTCTTATTAACTGCACCTATATAGTTTATCTAGACAATATCCTTATATACTTAGAGCAAGAGAAGGATTATTAAGCCTACGTTAAGGAGATCCTAGATTAACTTGTTAAATAGGGGTTGTTTTATAAGGTAAGTAAATGTTTGTTTATAACAAAGTTAGTTAAGTTCCTAGGCTTTATTGTTACACCTAGTAGAGTAGTTATAGACCCTATCCGCGTGCAAACAATCTAAGAGTAGCTAGAGCCTAAGGGATACAAGGATATCTAAGTGTTCCTTAGCTTTACTAACTTCTATTAAAGGTTTATCTTTAACTACTCTAGGATTGTGCGCCTATTAGTAGACTATATAACCTCTGCCTAGAGGCTAGAGTTAGAGCTAGGAGGCTCTGCTACAACAAAGGGGGAAGAAAACGCTAGCAAAAACCTATAAGGGCCTAACAAGATAGTATAAACTATAGAGTTAGCTAGAGGAAGTACGCTAGGCCTTCCTTACTATTAGGAAGAAGTTTACTAAAGCCCCTATGCTACAGCACTTTAATCCTAACAAGCTAATTATAGTCCTTACTAATATATTAGACTTTGCTATAGCTACTATATTGCTACAACTACAATTATTAGAAGTATTAATAGAATAACACTAGAAGCTAGTAGCGTTCTAGAGCAGGAAGTTTTAAGGCCTATTAACTAGATAGCATACCTATAACAAGGAACTAGCTATAATTATTAAGGTATTTAGGTAGTAGTAACACTACCTTAAGCACGCCCTATTAATAGTCTAAGTACTCTCTAATTATAACAACCTGTAGTACTTTATAACTATAAAGGAGCTCTCCCTAAGCAAGCACGCTAGGCAGAGGAGCTAGCTAGGTATAACTTTAAAGTTAAATACAAGCCTAGACTAGAGAACCCTATAGACAGCCCCTTAAGGCGCCCTAATTATGCAAAGGGACTAGTTATTAGAGAGCAGTAGGCACTACGTAACGCTATACTGCTAACTCTCTAGCAGAAGCTTTAAATATAGACTATCTAGAAGTCTAAGGCTTAAAACGTTAAACAGGTAACTAGGGTAATAGGTGGCCCTAGTAGGGGTCCTACGGGATCCTAGCAACCCTCTAAAACTGCCCCTAAGGAATTCTACCTACTAACAGGTACTAGAGATACGTCTCCCTCAGCTCTTAACTAGTTATCTACAGGCTATAGTAGCTAGGGTTAATCTAAACTATTTAAAGCTTAGGAACCTAGCTTTAATGTTGCAGAGGCTCTCCTTTATAACCTTAACAGACAAGTTAGGTTACCTACCTACCTTATAAACAATACCGCGCAAGGCAAATCTGCATACGCCCTAGACACACTAGAACGCTTAACTAACTATATTAGATAGGTTTAGGAGCAGGACGCTGCCTATAAGTTACTAACAAGTTAGGAAGCAGGCAGAGCGGCTAAGGGTTACTACTACTAGGAGGTTAACCCTAGTAGGATCCTACGCAGGAGTAGGAAAGTATAGATTCCCTAAGACGTAACTCTTTACTAAACTATCCTTACAAAGAACTATAACAACCCTATAGGGGTTACTATAGTTGCAAGAAGACTGCCTAGCTATTAAAACAAAAGTACTACTAGCTAAACCTAAAGAAGGATATACATAAGTACGTTTAGCATTATGTAGTATGCTAACTAAACAAGATCTGCAGGCACAAGCTATAGGGGTTGCTAGTCCTACTCCCTGTACCTAATACACCCTAGCAGCACTACTCCCTAGACTTTTTAACAGACCTACTAACGTTAAAGAATAACTAAGGGAACAAGTATAACTTAATCCTAGTCCTAGTTAATAGGTTTAGTAAGTATATCTAGTACCTGCCTGTAACTAAGGCAATTACTTCCTAGAGGGTAGCTAAACTACTGCTCTAGCAGTGCTTCCTTAAACATAGTCCCCTAATACCCTAATATTAGACTATAGATTAGTGTTTACTAGTTAATTCTAGTCTAACATCTGCTACTATTTAAAGATTAACTATTGCCTTAGTACAGCCTTTTACCTACAGACCAACAGATAGATAGAGTGCTAAAACTAGGAGTTAGAAACGTACCTGCGCATCTATATAAACTATTAATAGGATAACTAGGTAGATTTATTACTATACGTAGAATACGCATATAACTTAAAGGCTTACTTAGCATATAGAGAGTCCCCTATTAAGGTAGCTTACAGGATTAACCTACAAGGCTTTAATAGAGTCCCTAATAAGCACTAGTTACACTGCCCCCTAGAACCCTAGGCTAATAGTAGAAAGGCACTAGACCTCCGCTAGCAGGTAATTAGACAGCTAGAGCAGTAGCACAACCTGTAGGTAGTAGCGAAGGATAGCTTAGAGTACGCCTAGAAGAGCAATTCTTGTTAGTATAACACTAAGCAGGCAGACAGACACTTTACTAAAGGCAAGCAAGTGCTACTCTAAGCAAAGAACCTAATAACTAGTTAACTATCTAAGAAGTTTAACGTCTATTACCTAGGTCTATTTACTATTGTAAAGAAGATTAGCAAACTAGCTTATAAGCTAGACCTACTACTATTAATAGATAGAGTGCACCTAGTGTTTAATGTATTATTACTTAAACTATAGAGGGAACCCTTTATAGAGAGGAGGTTCTAGCTAGGTCCTACGCAGATCCTAGAGGACACTCTTCTAGTTAAGAGGTATAAAGTTAAAGGGATCCTACAGCACTATAACACTTAAGCCTGTAGGCAAGAGTACCTAGTAAAGTAGCTAAGTTAGCTAAATAAAGAAGCTACCTAAGAGCTACTAGAGAACCTTAACTACTGTAAGGAAATCCTTAAAGAGTACCTTAAGACAGCAACTAATATACTATAGTAATCTGCTTGCAAGCATAAGGCTAATGCTTAGTTAGGTTAAGGTAATCTAAACCTGCCTTAGTAGAAGAGAGGTTGCCTAAGGAAATCCCCTAGGATAGAACCCTTACATGCTACAAAACTGTAGACAATATGTTAACCTAGGGTTACTGCCCTAAGGCTGTAGATTGGCCTAGCAACTATCTAAGGTAGGGGACAAGGATCTTAAGAGCATAGGGATAGGCACAGAGGTTTATGTAGTTACTACATTTAATCTACTACTATATATTATCTAAAAAGCAATCTAAAAGCAGAAGGCCTTACAAGCCCCTAGTAGGGCTAGGCTAGAAGTTAGGACTACCTGTATAACAGCGCTCTAGAGTCCTCTAAGCTCTAGAGAACGCAGATTTAGTAGGAGAGATTGTTAACTGCTAGAAAGGCGCGGCTAGGGCGTTAGCAGTAGAAGGCACATTAGTGCTGTAGTAGTACTAACGCTTCTCTACACCCCTAGCAGCACTATCCTGCTAGAACACACGCTTAACCTCTATATTAATAACTACGTTAGACAGTTCCTTCTAGCTAACTATACCTAAGGCAGCCTATATAGAAATTAGCTATAGTAAAGGTAAAGGGTTAAGGCAGAACTTACATTAAAGCGCTGTAGGTTATACTTATATAAAACCTAACAAGCCTTATTATAGTTAACCTAACTTAAGCCTAAGTCCTTTACACAGTAACTAATAGCAGCATTATAGAACACAAAGCTAAGATAATAAGCTTTAGCGTAGTTAAAGGCAGTCTGCTAATAGTGCTAGATAGTACCTAGGATGTTATCCTTAGTTGCAGCGTTACCTTATTAGGCAGTCTCCTTATTTATCTTACAGATAGCGCGCTTAAGAAGAAAGTTAAGCATATTAATAGCGCAGCAGAAGTAAGGCGCAATCTATATAGGTTAGTATTAGGCAGGCACTAGGCAGAGCTCTAGGCTTACCTTAATGCATCTACTAATATTGCTAGATATACACTTATTACATACACTAAAGTTGTTCTTACGCGTGCAGTACCCTATAGGGCGCCTAAAGACCTAAATAAACAACTTAATTAAGCTGTTAGGATTAGTAGAGGACTTAGTAGTAAGCTTCTTTATATACTTAGGGCACTAAAACTGCGTAAGGGAAGGCTGTAGGGCTATATTGTTAGGCAGCGCGTAGATAAAGTCTAGCAGCTTAGAGTTATTAATATGCGAAGGTAGGAGAGGCATAATAATAATAAAGAAGTAGAGTAGAAAGTGTGTAGAGTGTAAAGTAAAGTGTAGATAAGGAAGATAAAGTTAAGGTATCTACTTGTTATATACTACGACTCTCTTACCTCTATCTACTGCCTACTAACGTTCTGCTACTTTACTGCCTACCTTCTAAACAATTAAACGCCTATACTTTACATAGTTAGTAAGGAATAATGCGCGCCTAATAGGACACTTGCTATACGTCTATAAGGTATCCTAAGTCTAGAGCAAGCAACAGCTAATAATATAACAAAGGTACTAGTTAATACTACGCAATTAACAGATAAACTCCTGTAATAGGAGTAATCTAAGCATAGGGTAACGCCTCTAGGCATTGTTATAATAAACTACCTACATATAGCGTGTTGCCTTAGGACTACTTACGCAGGAGCAGGACAATCCCTAGGCACTAACTAGATACCCTATAGGGTACCTCTTAGGTAAAGGTAATAATATGTCTAACTAAACTACTATAGTAGTAAGGTAAATAGTCCACGCTCCTAGCAACTATAGTTATCTAGAATAAGGGTAATAATATCTCTGCAGAGCTTATAGACAAAGGACCTTAGGTAAGGACACTTAACAACCTATAGGGGAACAAGTTGTTATACTAAACAGTCTAGGGCAGCAGATTACTGCACCTAATACTAGCTCCTAGGCGATTGCAGTCCCTAGACTTAGAGTAGCAGTACCCTATAGGGACTGCAGTGCAGCAATAGGTACCCTATAGGGAGAGCCTGCTATAAAACACTATATAGCTTGTCCTGTATATTCTACCACGCTCCTAGAGGTTAAGGCTACTAGACTAAGAGCACTAGATCCTTAAGGGGACTACAGTAAGGCTACAGACACCCTATAGGGCAGTACTAGCCAGACACTTATTTAGTAATCTACTAAACTATTACCTAACTCCCTAACAGTCCTAACTACAGGTTTTAGAGTTAAATAATCCCTATAGATCTGTAGGTAAGGTCACCTAGCAAGCAGCAAACTAGTGCTAGTTACACCCTATAGGGAGTTGTTTGTGCTAATATAACCTAATAGATCTAAACACCTACTAACAAGCAAGCTAGCTGTTAGGACTAATAAGTTCTAGTAGTTCCCTACGAGGCCAGCATGGCCTAATTAAGGAACAGGGGTAGCGTAACTATATAACACAAGTAAATTACTCTACTCCTTTAGCAGCAATTTGTCTATCCTTAACCTGTAATACCATCCTCTACCTTCTAATACTTAATAGCGTGCTACCCTTATGCAAAGAGGTCCTAACATTTAAATCGCTTACTATTACACGTTATTAAAATGCAGACTAGACAACAGAGCTAACAAGTAAGCTAGTCTAAAAGCAGTTAACCCTTAGGTATACTAGTACGCTCTAGATTTATTGTTAAGGAAGACTCTGCTACTGCTTGCATCTAAAGCCTACCTTCCTTAGTAGAAAGGGACGCTGTAGAGAACTCTAGACTAGCTAAAGGTAGAGCAAACAAGCAGAGACCAGGAGGCTAGTTAACAACTCCTCCTAGGCTACAAACACCTATAATAGTCTAGAACACTTTACTACGTTCTCTAATAGACTAGGAACTAGAAGACCTCTGCGCCTAGTTAAAAAGAGCCTAGAGGCAAAGCGAGATTAATTAACTCTGTTAACTAAGGGCTAAATATAAGTTAGGAGATACCTTAGTGCTCCCTCTAACTTTAACTCTACTACAGACCCTTGTAATAACATCCTTAGGCCTATTAGCTAACCTTCTAAAGCTAGACCTACCTTAAAGGTATAACAAGAAGTTAAGAGCTAAATATAACTGCTAGGAACGTAACTGTAAGTTATATTTCCTATATTTACCTATAAACTTTACTAAAGAATACTAAAAGGTAGATTTTAGAGCAATGTACCTTTCTAAGCTACTTAAGACTCTATAGAAATTGTATTACACAACAGAATAGATAAGTTCTCTATCCTAGCAACTAACCTAGGAGATACTTAAAACTATTATATTAAACGCTCTAGGAACACTATTAGAACAGAAACAGTAAGCCTATAAGACTCTTAAGCAAATCTAGCAAAAGCTAAATTAGTTACCTATAGATCTGCTAGATGCCTTTTAACCCTTATAGGAGGAAATAGGTTTAGCCTAAACTCTAGAGCTTTAAGTAATAGAGTACATTTTATCTCTGCGCGAAGACATCTAGAGAGACCTATTCCTACTCCTAGTTAATAGGCGCAACACTCTGCTAATAGTAGAAGAACATGCTAACGTTATCTACTGCAGAAGGAATCTAGATAAGGAGGCAAAAGTTACTCCTGCAAAGAGGTAGCTACTAAAAGGTAGTAATAAGAGTAATAAGATAGGGGGATATAAAAACCCCTAAAAAGACGTAAATAGGCTAAAAGGGACTATAATAGACTATCCTTACATAAAACTATAGGTACCTAAGGCAAAGGTAGGGGTCTAACCTGTTACAACTGTAGAAAGCCTAGTTATACTATAGCTAAGTGCTAAAGCCCTCTAAAGAATAAGGATGCTACAGCTAACTAGAAGGAAACTACTTTAGAATTAAAGGAAGGCTTAAACCTTAGTTTAGGAAAAGGGAAAAGGTAGAAGGATTAATTCTATATCTTTCTGCCTATATAGCCTTAAACTAGGAAACACAGGACCTAGGGAAATTAAGGGAAGCCCTTTACCCCTATCTCTCTAAGTTATTAACTATGCAGTGCATAGTTTAATCCTCTAAGCCTATAGAGGCTATAATTAATAGAGGTTCCTAGCTAAACTTAATGTTAGCTACTCTAGCAAAGGAATATAATCTCTAAGTAGACCCCCTACCTAAGCTGCTGGCTAAAGGCGTAGATAGGGGTAGATTAACAGTATATAGTACTACAATAGTAGATATAACTATTACTAATTTATATAGTTATAAAGAGACTTATTAAGTACTATTTGTAGTAACAGACCTTTAAAGATACTTAGTATACTTAGGTCTTCTCTAGATTAATATGTTTTATCTAAGAATTAGCTACGCTACTAGACGTATGCTCTTTTAGAGGAACAAGGATAATAAGGTTGTCTAGTTTATAAAGGTAGCTATAGAAGACGCTAAGCAGTTTAAGAGCAGTATAAGAGAACCTAATACAGACGTCTATGCATGCCTTATTAACTTTGTAGGCTATAGAGGGTTAGAAGATAACCCTATAGGTTATTTACCCCTAGAATATGTAGAGTTTGCAGATATAGGCTTAGAGGAAGACTCTAAAAGTCTTCTAGAGCATAGCTACTACAATCTATCTATAACTCTAACACCTAATAGTGTTCTAACTTACTAACTATTATATAACCTCTTAGTAACTAAGCTAGAGATACTTTAAAACTATCTTTAAGAGTATATAGCAAGAGAATAGATACGTTAGTTAAAGTCTCTAGTAGAGGCACCTATACTCTTTATTAAGAAGAAAAATAGTAGCCTAAGACTTTATATTAACTATTAGGGCCTTAATAAGGTTATAGTTAAGAACTAACACCTACTACCTCTAATTACAGAGTTACTAGAGAGGCTCTCTTAGGTAAAGTATTTTACTAAGCTTAATGTAAGAGAGGCCTACTATAGAATTTATATTGCAGAGGGAGATAAGTAGAAGACTACTTTCTGTACTAGATATAGACACTATAAGTATACTGTTATGCCTTTTAGCCTAACTAACGCCCCTGCCTAGTTTTAAGTATATATTAACTATGCTCTTATAGGATTAGTTAACATATATTGCATTATCTATTTAGATAATATCCTAATCTACTCTAGTATAAAAGAAGATTATATACAGTATGTAAAGGATATACTACAAAGACTATAAGAGTCTAAGCTATACATTAAACTTAGTAAGTGTAAGTAGCACACTTAACGCATAGAGTATCTTAGATATATAATTAGCCCTAAAGGGGTTAGTATTAACCTAGAACAGGTGAAAATAATCTAAGAGTAGCTATAACTATAAACAGTCTACAATATTTAAGTATTTATTAGCTTTATAAACTACTATTAATAATTTATCTACATGTTCTCTAAATTAGCCTTACTATTAACTAAAATAACCTATAAGACCCTAGGGTCTACTAGAGGGGTCTAGCAATAAGAAGAGAGGAAAGCTAGAAAATAGACATTAGCAAAAAGGCAGATCTACTTTCTAGAAGCTTAAAGACGCTTTTACCTAAGTTCCTATACTCTCCTACTTTAATCCTTGTTAGAAAACAAGAGTAGAGGTAGACGCGTTAGGAGGTGTAATCTTAGGCATATTAAGTTAAAATGTAACAGAAGAAGATAGAACAGGTTAATAGAGGCTAATTAGTTTCTTTTCTTGTAAATTAATCTAAGCAGAATATAATTATAATACGTATAACAAGGAACTGCTAGCTATTATTAAGAGTCTAGAACACTAGCGCTACTACCTTAAAGGTATACACTTTAAGGTCCTTATAGACTATAAGAACCTAAAATAGTTTATAGAAAATAAGACCCTTAACTATTGCTAGGTTTAGTCCTATCTAGCCTTAACTTAGTTTAACTTTATCCTTACCTACTAACTAGGGACTACTAATCCTGCAGATAGACCCTTAAGGCAACTAGACTATAAGGTAGAATTAGAGAAACCTTTACTAAAGTATAATAAAGCTTTTATACAACCCCTTTAAGATTTGTTCTCCTCTAAAGGAAAGAATAACTTCCTAGTGTTAGCTGTTACAACATAGGCATCTCTAAGGTCTAAAAAACAATTAGAAATTGTTAAAGCCCTCTAGAAATTCTAAGTAAAGGAAAGTACTGCAACTAGAGATCTGTATAACTATAAGGAAGAGTCTATAGTAGAACTAGCCTTAGATGCAACCTCTAATAGATATAATACTAAAACAGACTATAATAACCTAAAACAATTAGTTATAGATAATAAGGTGTTAAGGCACTTAACTACTCTAGAAGAGAAGTCTAAGGCTCTCTAAGAATGCTATAATAACCTACTTAGAGGACATCTTAGGGGTAAGAAGATAATAAAAAAGCTTTAACAACACTATAAGTAGAAGAGAATAAGGAAGGATGTAAGAGACTATTATAAAAGCTACCTAGTATGTAAGAAGGCAACCCTAGCGTGTTATAAGCTATATAGTCTCCTAGCACCCTTACCTCTACTAAACGCAGCCTAAGAGGAAGTTACTATAGATTTTATTATAGAATTACCTCTAAGTTGCCTAAGCAACTAGGTATACAACGCTATCTTAGTTGTAGTGTGTAGACTTACTAAAATAGCTTACTACATCCTAGCTAGAGCTAATTAGGACAGTATAGACCTAGCCTAATCCTAGATAAGAGAAGTTATACGCCTATACAGTGTCCTAAAGAAAATAATCTCTAATAGAGGCCTACTTATAGTAGCTAAACACTAGGATACTTTCTAACACTACCTAAACTTAAGAAGGGTGTTAACTTCTGCTTATTACCTACAGACAGATAGGCAGACTAAAAGACAGAACTAGACACTTAAATAGTACCTATAGTGCTACTATTGCCTAGAATAAGATAATTAGAGTCTATAGATATTAGTTGCAGAGTTTGCATATAACAATAGCATACATACAACTATAGGCACTACTCTATTTAGAGCATACTATAGCATAGATCCTAGTAGTCCTAACTAGCCTAGTATGCCTTATAGAGATAGAGAATTACCTCTAAGGGAATAAGTAGCTAGCAAAGTTATTACTTTATAACAAGAGTGTAAGAAGAAAATTATTACTATAAACAAATACTAGAAATTATATATAAATAAGAAACGCTTAGTATATATATTTAAAGTAGGTAATTAAGTAATAGTATTAAATTAGCACATTAGGTTAATAAGACCTAAGAAGAAGCAACTAGAAATACCTAGGTCTAGGTTATATAGTAGACTAGTATAGTCTAACAGTATTTAAAGTTAACCTTCTAGGGTTATAAAGCGTACATCTAGTCTTCTATACGTTGCTGCTAGAGCCTTATAATCTAAAAGGTCTTATTCTACACCTAGAGGTCCTAATTGTAGACACACTGCGTAAGTATAGTAATAATATCTATAAAGTAGACACTATACTAGATAGACGCAAAGAAGAATATAACTAGTAGGAATATCTAGTTAAATAGACTAGCTATAGAGACAAAGAGAACTCCTAGGAGCCTAGTTAAAATATCTCTAGTAACGTCCTCTAATAATTTTAGAAATCTAAAGGTATATAGCCTAAGAGGAATATAAAGGAAAAGCCTTATAGGAGTTAAAGGCAACCTCTAAAGAAGAAGGGGGATAAGTAAAGGTAATAAGAGGATCCTAAGGAGACAACGTACCTTTACTAGTTTTCCTACAGGGTTTTTAGGGTGTTTAACAGCGTTATACTCTAGGATTACCTTAGCCTAACTTATAAGCATCTCTTAGGATCTATAATTATCTATTATAGACTACAAGAACCTAGTTTAAATTATAATAGTTTAATCTATAAGGGTATAAAGCTTCTAAAATTATAAGAAGAAAACATAGTATATTAAAGTAAGTACTCTATTAAATTTAAGCTAAAGGCTTAGATATATCTAGGATTTCTAGGAAATCTAACTATAGAAATTATTTATAGTTATGTTATTATACTAGCTATAACAGTCTATTACAACCTATTATAACACGCTCTTACTACTCTTAAACCTTATTATACTTATCTAGCCTCTTCTATAGAGTTTTAATCTTCTTAAATAAGGAGCTCTTCTTTGCGCTAGTAGCAAAGCCTTTCTCCCTTACAAGCACAGCTATCTCTGCAACTAAGGCATTACCTAGTTTCCTGTACTTAGAACTAGGGTTTAGAGTATAATTATAAACCTTAGCCTATAATAAGTTAGAATAGTCTATCTAGAAACAAGATAAGCATATATACCTGCTTACGTAGTAAATTAGTCTCCTTAGCAACTTTATTAGTAATAGCAGCCTTAAGAGTACGCTTGCTAGCCTTAGCACGCACTAACACAGCCTTCTTACTACGCTAACGCTAGTCTAGGCAGAACTTAGAGCGAGGGTCCTTATTATTAGTAATAGCACTAGTGTGTAGATAGAGGTAGGCAGCGTAAGGGATATAAGTGCTACTAGAGGTATAAGAATAACCTATAATAGACTAAAACTACTTAAAGAGGACAACTTACTAACTATAGGCCTAGGAGATAGGCTAATAGAGGGATATAAGCTTAAACTTAGACACTTTCTTCTCTATCTTAGTTAATAGGCGCTATAGGAGCTTATTATTAACTATATCCTAGTCTAGGTCCTAGACGCTAAACTCTAAGGCCTAGAGAATGTTATAAATCTTAGCTAATTTACTATTATGCTTTAAATAGAGCTGTTAGAGTTAGTTATAACCTATAAGGGGTTATAATTAGGCTAAAGGAGGGAATATATATAGTAATGCACTCCTAGTTAGAAGAGAAGCACTAGAAGCAGCGTATAACCTACTCTAACTTACCTAAGTCTATCTGCAACAGCTATGCCTTGTACAAGTTAATATTAGTAGGGGTAATTTAGACATAGACATAACTAGTCCTGCTATAATGCTTATACTAACCTATAGCAAAGCTACAGATGCACTAAACACAGACCTAGAATAACTATATACTATTATGTGCTATATTATTACCTACAGCGTTTAGATCTATAGTCTTAAGTAGTCTAGACGTGTAGGGGGCAGTAGGGTGCAGTGCAGCAGGTCTAGGGGCTAGAGAATGTGCTTTTAAAATTGTTAGAGCCTAGAGAATCTAGTTAGCCACCTGTAGAGTTATAACAACCTATAATAACCTATTAGGGGTTATCCTAGATTAGCAAATAGGAACCTATCCTAGCAGGAGAAAAGCACTAACTTACTAAAAATTAGAGTAGAGTATAGGAATAATAGACTAAAATAGGGGATAACGTTAGGTATATCTAGGCACTATACTAGCAACGCGTTACCCTACTTATTTTCTAGGTAGTAGCGCAACTCTTAGGTAAAGGTAAAGGTAAAAGAGAAGGTAAAGTTAAAGCAGCCTAAACCTACACAGGAGCTTAAGGGAATACCTCTAACTACTAAAGCACTACTCTCCTGTAACTCTGTTGCTGTCTAGTCTACAACAGCCTATAATTACCTACTCTACCTAAAAACCTATAATATCTGTTGCTTAGGGCGAGCCACCCTAGAAGGGGATATTATTAGGACTGCTAACTCTAATAGTTCCCTACAAGGCTAGTATAGCCTAATTAAGGAACAGGGGTGGCGTAACTATATAACACAAGTAAATTGCTCTACTCCTTTAGTAGCGATTTGTCTATCCTTAACCTACAATACTATCCTCTACCTTCTAATACTTAATAGCGTGCTACCCCTATAAAAAGAGATCCTAACAAAACCTACCTAAGAAGCTCTAGCTAGAGGTTGTAGCAGCAGCAATATAGCTCTATAATATAAGTCTAACTTACTTAAACAAGCTATAGAGCCTAAACAAAGAGCTTAATTACTAGTTTACTTACTATTTCTGCTAGTATAAACCTAAGCAGGTAAGAGCACTAACAGCTAATCTAAGACCTAATTAGAGCAGGATATACGCCTATAGCTGCAGAGCGTATCCCCTAAATAGAGAACAAGCAGCTAGGCGTAATTATAGAAGCTTTAAAGTAACTCTAAGAGGTTATAGGGTACTAAGCTTCTAATATATACTAGATATAGGTCCTAAACTAAACTAGGTAATTATAACGCGTAACGTAACCTTTAATAAGGAGCTATTTTATAATAAATTAGATAGGTTATTAGCCCTTACAGTCTAAGAAGTAGAAGTAGTTGTAGATACTCTATATAAACCTAATAAGATAGAGGTAGAAGAAGTAATAGAGCTTCCCCTTAAACAAAGAGACCTATTACTTAGCTTGTCTACTAAGCACTAGCTTAGGAGTAACACTTAGAGAGAACCTTAATTGCTAGAAGGCTAGTCTAGTAGAGAGAGAGCCTCTAGGATAGATACTGCACGCGCAGCAAAGCTTAGCTAGCAAGCTGCTAGAGATCTATGTAGAACAACGCTAAGAAACAGGTTTACTTTCCCCTAACTAAACGCCTAAACTAGAGTAGTTAAGTGTAGGTAGGGAAGCTCCTAATAAGGAGGATAATTTAACTAGTAGCTTATAGGAAGTGCACTTAACTATAGAAGAAGGGAGTACGCTAGTAGATAGTAAGGATCTTAATAATCTACTTAGACCTACTTTGCTAATTTTCTAATACCTTCTTAAAGATTAACATAAGTAGATAAGGCAGGCAGGAGACGCGTATTAGCAGAGAGTCTAGGGCCTACCTAAAAGATAGAGCTGCTAGATAGAGAACTGTAAGCGCAACAAGCCTGCTAATAATAGAGTAGGTTAGTACTCTATAATAAGCTTAATAAAATAATTATATATACGCCTAGCTTATCTACCTACTATTTAAACATGCAAACAAATATAGCATAGATAGAAGGGAGCTGCTTACTGCCTACGCAGTAATTATTACCTTAACCCTAAAGAAGAAAAGACTAGTTACTTAAAACAAGCGCAAGTTACACAGGAACGAGCTCCCTCTACTACTAAGCAAATAGAAAGATCTACTCTATTACCTACTAGGATCTCTTTTTTGCTAGGCCTACTAAAAAGAGATAGACACGCTTATTAAGAAAGAAACGTAGAAGGAAATTAACTAATTAAGCGCCTTATTAAGGCCCCTACTGCTTAAATAGGTCTTTACCTAAAGATTTAACTAGAATAGCTACTTCCTTAAATATAAAGCAAGGATATACGTATATAGAGATCTACAGGCAAAGGATTTTATTATCTTAACCTATACTACAACGCTTACTACTTGCTTGTTTTGCACTGTAGTAGCAATCGCAGCCTAGTTTAACCTAGAGCTCTATTAGTATAACATAACTAGCGCGTTTCTAAACGTAAGCTGCTAGGATAAACCTTAGGTGCTCTGTAAATTACTAGATAGATTTAAGAAACCTAAGCAAGTTATTCTACTACTATAAGCTCTATATAGGTTACGTAATTTACTAGTCCTGTAGTATAAAGAGCTCTCTAGTACGCTCTAGAAGCTTAGTCTCTTAGTATTAAAAGAAGAGCTATGCCTGTTCTATAATCCTAAATAGAAAATAGTGCTACTCTTCTATATTAACAATATTCTCCTTGCCTATTACAACAACAATTAAGCTGCTGCTTAACAGCTAATAAGCTTGTTAATAGAAAAGTATTAAATTAAAGACTATAGAGCTGCTAAATAGTTTCTAGACGTTTAAATAATTAGAAACTAAGAGGCTTATACTATAACTCTTGCGCACAACTCCTATATTAACAAGCTTGCTACTAAATTTAAGATAGTAGAGAAGGGTTCCTTCCCTACAGTCCTATTTCCTATAGAAGAGCTGCTTAAATACAGTAGAGAAGCTTTAAAACAAGAGGGTTAAAGCGTTTTAAGAATAAGTTAGGTCTATACTCTATATAGTAATTATAATTTAACTAGATGTAGTATACGCTGCCTCTTAGCTATTTTATTATTTAATAAATCTAGGAGCTACTTACTTTAAGGTAGCTACTTAGGTTTTAGCTTATTTGTATAGAATAAAGCATCTAGGTATAAGGTACAGCGCTTATAAAGGCAGTTATCTGCTTATATATAGAGACGCTTTATTTGCTAACAATAGAGTTCTGTTAATCTTCCTAGAGGTATATTATGCAGCTCTTTAGTAGTCTAATTATCTAGAAAGCTACACAGCAGTTAACAGTAACTACTTTTACTACTAAGGCTAAATTACTTGCTTTAGAGCATATAGCTAAAGAGTTAGTAGCTCTAAAACAATTCCTAGAAGAACTTTAGCTAGACTTAGGGCTGCTGTAGGAGATTTTCTATAACAACTAACAAACTATCTAACTAGTAGTTAAAGAGAGCAAGCAGCTTACTACCTAGCTGCGCTATATAGATATCTAAAATTTATAGTTAAAATAAAAAGTACGCTAAGGGAAATCTATAAGTAACCTACCTTAAAATAAGTAAGATGCTAGCTAATAGCCTTATAAAAGCGCTTTCTAGACAAGCTTATAAGCGCTTTTTGTTGCATTTAAACTTATAGAGCATTAGTTAAGAGGGGAAAGACTTAGTTATAGAAAAAGAGTAGGTTAATAGAGAAAGAGAAGATCTTTAAATTACTAGGGAGGATAACCCCCTCTCTAAATAGGTATAAGTCCCCCTAGACTGCTAGTAGCAGCTCTTTTAAGCACACGCCTAGCAGCTAAGGAGCTTATAAAAACAAATTAACTATAGGTAGAGAGGATAACCCCTCCCTATAGGTTTTATCTTAAAGAACCTACTTATAAATAGGTACTTGTAACAGAGCTTGTAGGACTATACTTAAGTAATTTATTAATTTAATTAGTATCTATTTTTCTATATAGAACGTGTTGTTTAAATATAAATAAAATATATAGGTTACATAATCTTGCTTAATAAGCGTTTGGCTAGTATTAGGGCTGCTTAGAACTAGCGTTGCTAGGGTAGAGCAGCTTAATTAAATTAGCACGCTCTATTAGAAAATAAGCTACGTATATAACTCTACGCGCTTAGTTATATAACATACCCCCTAGTTAATCCTATATTAAAAATAACTAAACTAGAAGTATGTTCTTAGTAATTATAGGGCTCTAATCTTAGATTTTTATATTTCTCTAGATATCTAAGATTACTACGCGCCTATAGTGTACTCTAGGTACTCTTCCTTTTAAGAGACCTCTTTAACTTTTAGGCTACTATTATAAGCAGTTTATTACTAGTTTTAGCGCTTATTTTTAATAGCTAAATTTTCTAATAGAGCGTGCTAATTTAATTAAGCCGCTCTACCCTAGCAACGCTAGTTCTAAGCAGCCCTAATACTAGCCAAACGCTTATTAAGCAAGATTATGTAACCTATATATTTTATTTATATTTAAACAACACGTTCTATATAAAAAAATAGATACTAATTAAATTAATAAATTACTTAAGTATAGTCCTACAAGCTCTGTTACAAGTACCTATTTATAAGTAGGTTCTTTAAGATAAAACCTATAGGGAGGGGGTTATCCTCTCTACCTATAGTTAATTTGTTTTTATAAGCTCCTTAGCTGCTAGGCGTGTGCTTAAAAGAGCTGCTACTAGCAGTCTAGGGGGACTTATACCTATTTAGAGAGGGGGTTATCCTCCCTAGTAATTTAAAGATCTTCTCTTTCTCTATTAACCTACTCTTTTTCTATAACTAAGTCTTTCCCTCTTAACTAATGCTCTATAAGTTTAAATGCAACAAAAAGCGCTTATAAGCTTGTCTAGAAAGCGCTTTTATAAGGCTATTAGCTAGCATCTTACTTATTTTAAGGTAGGTTACTTATAGATTTCCCTTAGCGTACTTTTTATTTTAACTATAAATTTTAGATATCTATATAGCGCAGCTAGGTAGTAAGCTGCTTGCTCTCTTTAACTACTAGTTAGATAGTTTGTTAGTTGTTATAGAAAATCTCCTACAGCAGCCCTAAGTCTAGCTAAAGTTCTTCTAGGAATTGTTTTAGAGCTACTAACTCTTTAGCTACATGCTCTAAAGCAAGTAATTTAGCCTTAGTAGTAAAAGTAGTTACTGTTAACTGCTGTGTAGCTTTCTAGATAATTAGACTACTAAAGAGCTGCATAATATACCTCTAGGAAGATTAACAGAACTCTCTATTGTTAGCAAATAAAGCGTCTCTATATATAAGCAGATAACTGCCTTTATAAGCGCTGTACCTTATACCTAGATGCTTTATTCTATACAAATAAGCTAAAACCTAAGTAGCTGCCTTAAAGTAAGTAGCTCCTAGATTTATTAAATAATAAAATAGCTAAGAGGCAGCGTATACTACATCTAGTTAAATTATAATTACTATATAGAGTATAGACCTAACTTATTCTTAAAACGCTTTAACCTCTTGTTTTAAAGCTTCTCTACTGTATTTAAGCAGCTCTTCTATAGGAAATAGGACTGTAGGGAAGGAACCCTTCTCTACTATCTTAAATTTAGTAGCAAGCTTGTTAATATAGGAGTTGTGCGCAAGAGTTATAGTATAAGCCTCTTAGTTTCTAATTATTTAAACGTCTAGAAACTATTTAGCAGCTCTATAGTCTTTAATTTAATACTTTTCTATTAACAAGCTTATTAGCTGTTGAGCAGCAGCTTAATTGTTGTTGTAATAGGCAAGGAGAATATTGTTAATATAGAAGAGTAGCACTATTTTCTATTTAGGATTATAGAACAGGCATAGCTCTTCTTTTAATACTAAGAGACTAAGCTTCTAGAGCGTACTAGAGAGCTCTTTATACTACAGGACTAGTAAATTACGTAACCTATATAGAGCTTATAGTAGTAGAATAACTTGCTTAGGTTTCTTAAATCTATCTAGTAATTTACAGAGCACCTAAGGTTTATCCTAGCAGCTTACGTTTAGAAACGCGCTAGTTATGTTATACTAATAGAGCTCTAGGTTAAACTAGGCTGCGATTGCTACTACAGTGCAAAACAAGCAAGTAGTAAGCGTTGTAGTATAGGTTAAGATAATAAAATCCTTTGCCTGTAGATCTCTATATACGTATATCCTTGCTTTATATTTAAGGAAGTAGCTATTCTAGTTAAATCTTTAGGTAAAGACCTATTTAAGCAGTAGGGGCCTTAATAAGGCGCTTAATTAGTTAATTTCCTTCTACGTTTCTTTCTTAATAAGCGTGTCTATCTCTTTTTAGTAGGCCTAGCAAAAAGAGATCCTAGTAGGTAATAGAGTAGATCTTTCTATTTGCTTAGTAGTAGAGGGAGCTCGTTCCTGTGTAACTTGCGCTTGTTTTAAGTAACTAGTCTTTTCTTCTTTAGGGTTAAGGTAATAATTACTGCGTAGGCAGTAAGCAGCTCCCTTCTATCTATGCTATATTTGTTTGCATGTTTAAATAGTAGGTAGATAAGCTAGGCGTATATATAATTATTTTATTAAGCTTATTATAGAGTACTAACCTACTCTATTATTAGCAGGCTTGTTGCGCTTACAGTTCTCTATCTAGCAGCTCTATCTTTTAGGTAGGCCCTAGACTCTCTGCTAATACGCGCGTCTCCTGCCTGCCTTATCTACTTATGTTAATCTTTAAGAAGGTATTAGAAAATTAGCAAAGTAGGTCTAAGTAGATTATTAAGATCCTTACTATCTACTAGCGTACTCCCTTCTTCTATAGTTAAGTGCACTTCCTATAAGCTACTAGTTAAATTATCCTCCTTATTAGGAGCTTCCCTACCTACACTTAACTACTCTAGTTTAGGCGTTTAGTTAGGGGAAAGTAAACCTGTTTCTTAGCGTTGTTCTACATAGATCTCTAGCAGCTTGCTAGCTAAGCTTGCTGCGCGTGCAGTATCTATCCTAGAGGCTCTCTCTCTACTAGACTAGCCTTCTAGCAATTAAGGTTCTCTCTAAGTGTTACTCCTAAGCTAGTGCTTAGTAGACAAGCTAAGTAATAGGTCTCTTTGTTTAAGGGGAAGCTCTATTACTTCTTCTACCTCTATCTTATTAGGTTTATATAGAGTATCTACAACTACTTCTACTTCTTAGACTGTAAGGGCTAATAACCTATCTAATTTATTATAAAAGAGCTCCTTATTTAAGGTTATGTTACGCGTTGTAATTACCTAGTTTAGTTTAGGGACCTATATCTAGTATATGTTAGAAGCTTAGTACCCTACTAAGTATCTAATATAACTTCTTAAAGTTACTTTAAAGCTTCTCTAATTACACCTAGCTGCTTGTTCCCTATTTAGGGGATACGCTCTGCAGCTATAGGCGTATATCCTGCTCTAATTAGGTCTTAGGTTAGCTATTAGTGCTCTTACCTGCTTATGTTTGTACTAGTAGAAATATTAGGTAAATTAGTAATTAAGCTCTCTATTTAGACTCTATAGCTTATTTAAGTAAGTTAGACTTATATTATAGAGCTATGTTACTACTGCTACAACCTCTAGCTAGAGCTTCTTAGGTAGGTTTGCACTACTCCTTATTTGAATAGATTTAGTAATTATTTCCTGCCCTACTCTTTCTACTGCCCTATTTAGCTTGTAGGTATATAGAGGTATACACTTAATATCTATTCCCTTAATAATTGCCTAGCGCTTATATTAGGAGCTCCTTGCTATAGGAGAGTAGCAGTATTATTATCTTAACTTATCTTGAAGATACAGAGCTTGTACTAGGTATGTACCTGTTACGGGTATATACTATTCGAGCCTCAGTCCATCTATCTATTGGATCACTGTACCTTTTTAGGCAGTGTAGCTCAGTAGGTTCGAGCTGAAGTCCTCACAGAGTGATCCAATAGATCTAGGAGCGTGGCAGGTTGTAGGTTCGATCCTCACCTGCTCCTACTCCTAGACAGCTAAGCTAGTTAATTTTAACTAAAGCGTGAGGCAGGCTCTTCAGTTGCCACGCTGTTGCTGCTGGGAGGTCTAGTATGTAACGTGGCGTACCCTAATTAGCTGCTAGCTTAGCTACCCTACTTAGGGCTTAAGGAGCGTACGCGCTCTGGTGGGTACCCCCTTAAGTAGTTAGCTACCTTGTCAAGGGGAAGCGCCTGGGGGCAGAGTACACCTATTGGTGGCCTGTCAAGGGCAGTACCTGGAGGCAACGGCTTGTCTGAGCAGAGTCTCAGGTTGAGCCTTAAGGGAGAGGAGTATACTGTTACAGGTATATACTATTCGAGCCTCAGTCCATCCATCTATTAGATCACTGTACCTTTTTGGGCAGTGTGGCTTAGTAGGTTCGAGCTGAAGTCCTTACAGTACCTAGCTTAAGAAACTTATAAGTACCTATAGTATCTCTACTTAAGTCTTCCTAGAAGTAAGTACGTAAAGAGCTTCCTAATATAGTACTCCTTAATTAAAAGTATCTATAATTTACTACTTCTTCCTTTAGGCATATTAAATAGATCCTAGCTAATTCTCTAAAAGGGTTTAGTAGGTTTTTCCTATTTCTGTTAGGAGATAACTTACTTAGCGTAGGTTGTTAAGTAGACCTTATAATCTTTTTAGAGTATACTGTTTATGTGTACGCTACGCGCTTGTTATACTAGTGCTTTTAGAGCTTCTAGGCCTAGATAACCTACTCTAGTGTGCTAGAGGTGTTTAGCAGAGCTTTATAGGTAAGACTTATACAATTATTTTATTACTATGTTAAGGATTAGAGGGTAGTAGGATAGTAGCTTGTATTTAAAGAAAGTAAGATTATAAGCGCGCTTAAGAGTAGCACATACAACGCTCCTATTTAGTTATTAATATACTCTACTTAGAGCAAGCTGTCTAGCCCTAAGTACTAAACTTCTTTCTCTTAGAGGCGTGCCTTAGAAATAATATTAACGTAGAAACCTTCTACTACTACTATATCCTTAAGGAGTAGGTCTTCTATATATAGGCTGCGCTTTCTGTATAACGCGTTTTTAGATAAACAAGCTCCTTATCCTACTACTAGAAACGCTTGTGTGCCTGCCTCTACAGTGTTAATAGAGTTAGCTAGGCGAAATAACCTAGGTATAAGCTAATCTACGTTGTTAACTAAGTGTGTAGCTACTCTATTATCTAAAATTGTACTCTCTAAGAGCAGATAAGTATTAAAATCTATAAGGTTGTAAACCCTAGGTTTCTTAGCTAGATTGCGTAGTTATATTATTTTTAGATTAATTAGAGCAGCCTATACATTACTAGGAAACTTAACTTTAGGTAGGATACCTTTTGCTAGTAGAGCTGTTATTGCTAATAGAGCTTTTAGGGTCTTATTAAGCTGCTTAATCGCCTTCCTAGTATCTGTATACTCTTAGCTCTTAAGCCTCTAGAGAGTATCCTTGCAATAGCTTTTGCTTATATAGATAGGCAGTAAGGAGCTCCCTCTAACTACTGTCTCTAGGCGTTAGCAATTAGTTAGTTTCTACTTATAAGTCTCTCCTTTTCGTTTGCAAGGGCAGGATGTTACAGGTATTCCTCCTAAGGGCTACTGGCTAGACCCTAGGACAACCTTAGGGCTAGGCAGGAGACCTACAGACTACATGTATATAACCCTCCTAAACGCCTTAGGGCTTACACCCTAAGGGTTTGTCTTATATCTATCTATCTATCTACTATTTGTCCTATCTCTAAACGCCTGCCTATAGTGCCCTTATAATTTAAATCCTTTATACTCCTTCTTAGAACAGATAGTTAATTTAGAGTAGTAGTTAAATCTTTTTAACCCTACTAAAATAGCTAGAGGAAAACGCGTCCTCTGCAACATAACAATAGAGCTAGAGGAAAACTCTTGTTAGCTAAGCCCTAGCATTAAACTAGGCTAGCTCTATTACACTCCGGCTGAAGTCCCAAGCACATAGGGCGGTACTCTAGTAGAATCTGTAGTAACGCCTACCCTGCTGCAGTAGAATGCAACTCTAGTAGATACAGTAACTTAGGCAGCTGCTATAGGAGCAAACTAGGTGCCTGTAGGAGAACTAACTCCTACAATTAGGTACTAAAATCTAGTACAACAAGCTCTCCTTGCCCTTAACGCAGCTAAGCTTGCTAGGGTATTAGAAGTAGAGCTTAGTATCTAATAAAAGTAATTTAATTAGGCTGTATAGGTATAAGCCCTAGCATATAGCAGAACAACGTTAGTAATATACTGCCTAGCTTTTAACAAAGCTAGCAAAATTATAAGAGTGTTAAACAACATCTAACTAAAACCTAAACTAGGTGTAGAAAACTGTGCCCTAACGCTCTAGTAAGTAGACTAGTAGGCTAAGGACATTAACACTGCTTTTTAGTACGCCTAGGTGCTTAACAACTTAATTACTAGGACGTACTAGGCTATAGGAACTATCTAGTATAGCATCTATTAGGAACTTATCTAGTCCTGTATTAACAAGGGGTTAATCTAAACCTAGGCTAATCTCTGCGCAGAGGAGGAGAAACTAGTACAGGACCCTATCCTAACTAAATACAAGAACTTCTCTAAACTGTTTAACATAGAATAGTAAGAAGGAGACTCTATTAATACCTTTCTAATAAAGCTTAACTATTAGGAGTCCCTCTTGCCTTAGAGCTTCTTTAAATTTAATAATAGTAGCAAAGACTATAAGTTTAAAATTATATTTGTATAGGTAAAGACTCTACTAGCCTTCTAGCGTAAAATCTAGCGTAGTAGAAGTCTAGAACATATACAGCTTTAGCCTAACTTTAAATAGACCCTCTAGAACATAGAAGCAGCTAGTAATACTAAGGCAAACCTATAAAGTCTTAATAGGCTAAAACGCCCTACCTATTTGCTACTGCGTAACAAACTAAAAAGGCGTAATAAAGATCTACCCTACTCCTAGGACTAATCTAAGAGCGCCCTAGCAGAAGACTAACTAAAGGGCTACAACAACTAGCAGTACCCTAAGGACTAAGACTACTAGAACGCTTATTAGAAATCCTAGGGTAATAAGTTATATAGCACCTAAGGGGGTAATAAGTCTAAACTAATACTAGACAAGGGAAACGCAAAGCCCTAGTTGCTAACCTTTCCTAACTACAGCTAGGGCTAGAAACCTAGGGTAAACAAACCTATATTACAGTTACAGTAGGCCTACATAGACATAATAATGCCCTAGTACAGCTCTAAGGCCTTGTTACGATCCTGAGAAGAGGACCGCGAGACGGACCTTTATTACAATAACGCGACCAGGATTAGTGCAACGCTTAGCCGTTACGTAATGTCCTACAATGTCTTACACATAGGTCTAAGCCAAGACTGTAAGACAGAGTTACGTAATGTCCTACAATTCCTACAGAAGTCCTACAGTTCTTATAAGGCCCCCTATAAGACTTTGTAAGAAACTATAAGATAGTATAGGACAACTTAAGTATATAGTTAGTAGGAACACAACCCTTATAGTTCGTGTTTAACCTTGTTAATTAAGTTTGTCTTTAGAATCTTAACCTAACCTTTAAGCTAGATAGTCCCCTCTATACTACTTATTATTACCCTAGTTGTTGTTAGGTGTTTTACCTAGGCGTCTACCCTTACTATTCTAGAACTATTACTTATCCCTAAGAACTAATAGAATTAGTGCTTACGAGCTTTGCTTAAAGTACAACTTTAACATTTTAAACACCCCTAAGATAAGTAATACCTTAGGAACACGTGCTACCCCTAGCAACTTAGGTGTTAGAGACACAGACATAAATAATGTTAGTACTATAGGGTCTAGCGTTATAAACGTTAACAAACCTAACCTCTATTATAGAGATTGTAGCAAGCTTAACAACTAGCTTATGCAATAGGACCTCTTCTTCCTCTTCTAAGGAGAAAAGGTACCTAAGAACAAGCAAGTTACTCTAGTAGCTAGCTACATGCGAAGCAACGTATTTAAGTAGATTAAGCTCTTTATCTAACAGTATAATGCAGGCAACGCCCTAGATAAAGTAGACAAATAGATTAGCAACTTTAACTAATTTAAACTTAAGATTAAGCTAGTGTTTAGTATATCTAACAAGCCTACTATTGCACAATATAGAATCTAACACATCTAACAAGTTAAGTTAGCTGCTAACTACGCAGCCAAATTCTAACAATTAGCTGCTAACACTAACTAGGACAACACTACGTTAATAATAATGTTTAAGCAAGGTCTTAAACTAAAAATTAAGGAAGAACTTATACGCACAGGCGCAAGCACTAACACCCTTAATAACCTTATTAATACGTTAATTAAAATTAATATTAAACTCTATAAGTTGCAACAGGAACTGCAAGATAATCTGCAGGTACAGGTTATAAACGTTAAACCTACTACACTACGCAACTAATAGCACAATAATGTTAACTGTAGAAACTAGTATTGCCCTAACTTAGGACAACGCATCTACAACAACACACGCAGCGGTTACTATAGCCCTGCAGCTATAGATCTCTCTAACCTAAACAAAGGACTAGGAGCCCTGCCAGCTCGCTAGAATAATAAGAAAAAGAGAAAGTACAACAATAGTAGCAAGTTAAAGGACTGCTATAACTGTAGCAAACTAGGCTACTTTGCGTGTAACTGTTATTAGAAGAACAAGGTCTTTAGACAGCTTAACGTGCTTACTAGCAGGCCTGCTAAGGATACTAATGCTAGTAAATAGGAAATTATTACTAAAGATATAGGATAACTTATAGAAGACCTAGAGTCTAGTTCTAAGGACAAGGACTATATTAAGTCTTGTTACAAGCGCTAATTACGCGCACCTATACCTTACTAATAAACAGTAACAGACAGTAAAGTTAAGAGTTAGGAGAACAACCTTAACTAGATTGCTAAGCAACGTTAGGATAGCCTTACAATAACAAACAACACTAAGATCTTTAAATAAGATTTACCTAAGGAACAACAAACACGCTGTAAGAAACGTAGGAACGCACAATAGGCTAGCTTTAACTGCTAGAACCTATAACCTACGCTAGACAACGCATACGCATAAATGTGCTAAGATCTTGTTATTCCTAGCACAGAAGATAATAAGGAACTAGAGAACTAGTGTAATAAGGCTTACTGCAAGTATTAAGAATAATGCTTCTTAACACCTATTAAAGGTAACTAGGAATTCCTACGGTAGCACAAACAATAGTTATTTAAGGAAAACCTATACTGTACAGATAGGTTTCGCACACTGCAGTACAGCATAGATCTAAGAAATCTACACTATAGAGTACTATTGTTTACTGCGTGTTATAATAATAGATATACAATTTATCTATTAGAAAAATTAGGAAGCGTATTCTTTCCTAAGTAGAAGAAGCTATGCAAGAAAACCTAGACATATTGTAAAAACAACACCTATAAGATACACCTTATTAACAAACGCGTTAACTGCTATTTTCCTAGAAATAGCTTGTTGTTAGCTAAAGGAGCCTAACAAATAACAATTAATAGGACCTGCATAAATTAGATATAGCAACACTGCCTTAACCCTAGCTGTATAACTTACAAAGGAGTAAAGCAGGCTAATAGGTTTAGAGGATAGACTAATCCTTTTTTAGGACAGTGCTTAAGAGCGCTAGGGATCGATCTATTAATTAGATTAGGACTAATTACTAACTAATTAAACTCCCTATAACAATAGGTAGAGTAAAGATGCAGGCACTCTTAGACTTAGGAGCACAGTTAAGTTACATCTCTTTGCAGGCAGTAGTACTAGCTAGACTACGTATGCAACGCAAGGATAAACCCTATCTGCTCTAAGTAGCTAATAGAGAACCTATGCTAGAGGAATTAGAAATTACACACAAAGTAACTAATGTCCTACTTAGCATCTATAGACACTACAAGGAAGTAACCTTAGACGTCTTTGCAATAGCTACGCACAATGTTATATTAGGGCTACCCTAGTTACAAAAGCATAACCTAGAGATTAACTAGAAGAAGGAACAGCTTTTGTTAAAGTAATGTACCTGTAGCAATAAGGTATTACAGCCTACGCAGCGCACGCTGCAGCTAGTAGATAAGAAGGAGATTAATAATATCTCTTTAATAAATAAGACGTGCTAAGTTAGAGTAGTTAACTCTATAGACGCTAAATGCCCTACAGGTCCCTAAGTAAGAGTTAAGGAGAATAAGAATAGTGCACCTCCTGCTATCCTAGATATGTATAGATAGTACGCTAGGATGTTTAAAGAAGAGCTTACAGCGAAAGCCCTGCTAAAGCACAAGCTTTAGGATTACAAGATTAAGCTCTAGAAAGGAAAGAACCTAACTTTTAAGAGGCTATATTAGTTATTAGAGAAGGAACTTAAAGTACTACGCGAGTACATTTAGGAGAACCTTAAAAGGGATTTATTAGATAATTAGAATTACCTATAGGGTACCCTATTATATTTGTTCTAAAGAAGGATAGTAAGCTACAACCTTGCATTAACTTTAGGAAGCTTAATAATATTACTATTAAAAACTACTACCTGCTCCTAAACATTATAGAGTTACAGGATTAGCTAGCAGGAGCTTAATACTTTACTGCGTTAGACTTAAGAGGAGCGTACAACCTTATCTACATAAAGGAAGGAGAAGAATAGAAAACAGCCTTTAGAATAAGATATAGACTCTACAAGTACCTTGTAATACTATTTAGTCTAATAAACGCACTAGCTACATGCTAGGAGTTAGTTAACAACGTCCTTAGGGCACACCTTAACAGGACAGTGGTAGCATATTTAGATAATATCCTAGTGTACTTAAAGACACTAGAAGAGCACGTTTAACATGTAACTAAAGTGCTAGAATGCCTAAGAAGGGCAGATCTACAACTAAAACCTAAAAAGTGCAACTAGTACTAGAAAGAAGTTAAATTCTTAGGGTATATTATAGGATAATACAGAGTTAAGATTAGTCTAATAAAGGTAGAAGTAGTTAAATTATAGCTAACACTAAAGACAGTTAAGTAGATCTAGGAATTCTTAGGATTTATTAACTTTAACTAACACTTTATTAAGGACTACTCTAAGATTGCAATTCTGCTAACAAAGCTTACGCAGAAGGACACGCTATTCTAGTAGGGAAAGAAACAAGACAATGTATTTAAGGCACTTAAGCAAGCCTATATTACACTACCTACGTTAATTACGTTTACTAGTAGCAAACTAATGCGCATAGAAACTAATGCCTTAGATCTTGCATTAGGCGCATGTATTACATAAGAAAAGGATAGACTATAGCATCCTATTACTTACTACTTACGCAAGTTCTTAGGACTAGAGGAACAATACAACGTACATAACAAGGAACTGCTTGTAATTATATTAGCCCTAGAACATTAGAGAGCGTATGCAGAGAGTTGCTTAGAACTTACTATCTACACTAACTACAAGAACCTAGTATACTTTACTACTACTAAGGTCCTAAATTAACAACAAGTACGTTAGTTAGAAATGCTAGGATAATACAAATTTAAGATATTGTATACACTAGGCAAAGACAATAGTAGAGCTAACGCACTTAGCTAACAACACAACCTTATTAGAGAAAAAATAATAAACTAGTTTGCAGTGTTAGGAGTTAATAACAATAGATCTCTAGGACTATTGCAACAGCTTAACAATATAATGTAAGTTTAACAGGAACAACGCATCCTATTGCAAGTACTAGAGGAACTTTAAGAAAAAATAATAGCTAGTTACTATAACAACCTGCTACATAGACACCCTAGAATAACGTGTACAATAGAACTTATTAAATAATATTACAAGTTTAGCAATATAAAAGACAAGGTTACTAAGTTTATTAGGAACTGTGTATAGTGCTAATAGAATAAGCATAGCACACACGCTAAGTATAGAGAAGCGCAGGCTATAGAACTACCTATAGCGCCCTAGACAAACATTACAATAGATTTTATTACCTAATTACTAATCTCTAAGGACCCTATTACTAACTACGCCTACAACTTAATCTTTGTTATAGTAGACAGATTTACAAAAGCTACTAAGATAATACTATTTTGTTACAGCTATACTGCAGAGCAGCTCGCACAAGTGTTCCTAGACTAGGTTATCTAACACTACAGCATACCAGAATTAATTATTAGCAATTAAGACAAGCTCTTTACGTTAAATTATTAGACTACGCTCTTGGCAGCTATTAGTACTAAGAAGAAGCTTTTAATAGCCTATTATCTGCAGACAGACAGACAGACTAAAAGAACAAATTAGACTATAGAAACATACCTACAGATTTACAGCAACTAGTAATAAAACAATTAGGTTTTGCTGTTACCTATAGCTTAGATTGCGTATAACAACAAACTATTAGAAGTAACAGGCATAACGCTATTCTTTGCAAATTACAGGAGACACCTAAATCTCTTTACTAGAAGTTTAGATACAACTATTTAAACTAAATTAGCAATTGCCTTAGTAGCAAGACTAAAGGAAGTACATTAGAAATTGCTAGAAAACATTAGCTAAGCTTAAGAACAAGCAATTTCTTATGTTAACTAGAAACAAAAAACAGCACCTTAGCTAAAAGAGGGGGATAAAGTCTATCTCCTTACTAAAAATCTTTAAACGCAAAGACCTACAAAAAAACTAGACAAAGTTAAGGTTAGACTATTTTTTATTTCTAAACAGATAAGCTTAGTTAACTATAGACTTAATCTGCTAAAGGATGTAAAGATCTATCTAGTGTTCTACATAAGCTTGTTAGAACTAGCCAACCCTAGAACTCTAATCTAGAAAGACTTTCACTACTAGGCAGACAGCTAGGATAAGTAGGAAGTTAAAAAAATAATAACACATTAGAAGAAAGGACGTAACACTAAATACCTAGTTAAATAGTTAGGATATCCTAACTTAGAGAACATATAGGAACTAGCCACACACCTTACAAACTGCTAGCAGAAGTTAAAGGAATTTAAGCAGACTAATTAGGTACTGCTACGTTTAGGTTAAGCTAGTAGTCTAGCAGCAGGTCCTTAAAGGCACCCTAGGTACTAGGCGACAACGTAACACCCTTAGACAGACTATTAAACGTAATAGTCCCCTTGCCTAACTCTTGTTCTGCTATACTCCTCTCTTCTACAGATATTGCCTCCTTAGCATAACAATCTAGCAAATCTATTTGTTAACGTAACTGCTCTTTGTACGCACGCGCAACCTGCAACTCTTCTAACGCCTTTTCTAAGGCCTTAAGCGCTTTGCTTTACACTTTACAACTTTCTTTTATCTACACCTATAACTTCTCTTTCTCTGTTATAAGTTGTATAAACTCTAACTAAGTTACGCGCATGTTGCAACGCTAGCTACGCTTTAGGCACTTACTACACTTTCCTAAATAAACGTAGACCTTGCATACACGCTAATGTTTAACGCAAGTTAAACACTTTTAAACTATAGTTTCTCTAAAGGACTTAACAAATTTGTATAGATAGTAGCAACAGACTGTACTTAACTTAGATAGGTGTTTAGGCATTGTTAAACAACTTACTATTAAACAAGGCAGGGCTAACGTAATATAAATTAGCTTAAGAGACTAAGCTAAGACAGAAGGGGGATAGTGTTACAATCTATAGAACACAAAGGTTTGCAATAAGTATTATACCCTAGTACAGCACAACAGGAACTACTAGTAGGGACAATTACACGCAGAAGGCAGGACAACACCTCCTCCTTAATTAGGGCACAACACGTAACAACTAATTAGAAGGCTTAGCAATAATTAGTGTAATTAGTGCTTAGTGTAATTAGTGATTAGTCTAATTAGTTAATTAGTTCTACTAAGCATATTGCATATCTCCTTAGTATATAGCACATAGGAACACAACCCTTATAGTGTGTGTTTAACCTTGTTAATTAAGTTTATCTTTAGAATCTCAACCTAACCTTTAAGCTAGATAGTCCCCTCTATACTACTTATTATTACCCTAGTCGTTGTTAGGTGTTTCACCTAGGCGTCTACCCTTACTGTTCTAGAACTATTACTTATCTCTAAGAACTAATAGAATTAGTGCTTACGAGCTTTGCTTAAAGTACAACTTTAACACCTAAGCTCTAACATTAACTTAGCAACATTATTAGGCAGGTCCTTATTGTGCTAACTATCTCTATCTCCTTCTACTATATAACAAAGCTAGATAGCGCATTCTAATACTAGGTTGCAAAATCTGCTGTTTGCTAGGGCAGATAGTAGGGCTAGCCCTGCCGCACGGTGCCTTGCGCTAGCGTAGACCCTAGAATTTTTAAACTAATTAGGAGTTAGCAGGTTTAACCTGTTATCTTCTAATTAGCCCTAGCATAGGGTTTAGCTAGTAGCTATATTAACGCTTCCGCCTATGTCTAGCTCTAGTTATGTCTTTCCTATAAGGTTCTATAGGAGAGTCCTAACTAATTCTTAGGAGACTAAATCTCCTATAGTAATTCCTCTTACTTCTTATAGTAAGATAGCTAAAGGAATCTTTAACAGCTTTAGGCGCAGGAGGCTAGCAAGCTCTTTGTTATTTAGGCTTCTCTCTTAGGTTTTCTTTCCTCTAGGGACGGTTATAGGTATGTCCTCTATAACTCTTCCTTGTAGTAGTAGTCTAACGACAGGGTATAGATTATTGTAGGGTCTGCTCTAGAACAGGATAGTAAAAGGGTCCTCCAGCACCTTAGTAACACTAGGCTAGAGGTCTCTTTAGACTTAATCTTCCCTTGCTTAGCTATACAGCTACTCTGTTAATCCTTTGCTTAGTAGAGGGTTAGTATTAGACTATTGCTTTTGTACGTTTCTGCCTCGCGTCTTGTTAAGAACTTAGTTAACTAGTCTCTCTAACAGTTTTTGTAACCTAGTAGCTGCGCTAACTAAGGACTTAGTAGAATAAGCTCTAAGGATAATATCTTAGCTGTTAATATAATCTAGGCTTAGCACCTCTGCGTAGTCTAGTCCTAGGAGTTTAAAATTTCTTAGGGAAGACATAGAGTTAGGATAATACTAGCTGTCGCTAGTTACTGTTAGTGTGCTAATACTAGCACCTTAATTTAGCTGTCCTCTATTTTGTGTAGATAACGTTACCTGTTAAGAGCTGTATGCTGTCCCTCTTAGTCTAGAGTCTACTCTGCTAAATCTGTTAGGTTTAACTAATAAAGCTAGCTAGTCTAGGACGTCCTAGGAAACTTTAAAATACTTAAGGATTTTCTATTTTAACTAGCTTAGTTAATAAGTTAGTAGAACTAAACCTAGGATAGCGTCTAGCTGCTTATATACTAGACTAAAGTAGTACGTCCTCCTGTTGCTTTTATAGTCGTAGTAGTAACTACACTATCTTATCCTAACTAAGGCCTAGTAGAGCTTATAGTCTTGAGATTTGTAATTTAGTTTGTTGCACATAGTACAGGAACTGTTGTACTCCTGGCCTTAGTAGTATAAAATATCTCTGCTAGGATCTACATTCCTCTAAGGAATAGGAGACAAACGACCTGTTATTATGTTCTAAGACCTCGCCTGCCTTAGTAGCGTGTGCTACAAAGTAGGCATAGTTAGTTAGGTTACGTAGGATTTCCTTAATTCTGTTATTAGAATTTGTAAGAGAGCTAACCTTAGCAAGAGATAGTTTCTAACTATCTATAGCCTTTACAAGCTTATTAACACTTTTATCTACCTCTAGAGGCAGGGAATTTCTAGACACCGTCTTATC
This sequence comes from Ascochyta koolunga, assembly GCA_026119515.1. Classification (NCBI taxonomy): domain Eukaryota; kingdom Fungi; phylum Ascomycota; class Dothideomycetes; order Pleosporales; family Didymellaceae; genus Ascochyta; species Ascochyta koolunga. Next base: position 1,432,587 of record JANLCG010000022.1, read on the forward strand.
CTCTGCAAGATGTCTTTTAGCCTAGTCTACTATGCTGTAGTAATCTACTAGGTTTCTAGTGCTATTTATTATGCGTCTTACTTCCTTAGTCTAGCTATTGTCCTTTATTAGTAACAAATCTTAGAGACCCTATTGTTGTTCCTAGACTCTTTTAACAAATTAGTATATTAGTTCTAACTTAAATAAAGATTAATCCTTTATTGCTAGGCTGTTTAGCATGTTAAATAGGACTAGATCCTTGTCTTCCTTAGGGAGGCCTAGGAAGAAGAAGTAACCCTCCTTAAGGGTTAAGATTTGTTTATTCTTCTAGCAGGCATTACTGTACACTACAAAGTTAGTGTAGTAGTCTAAGAGTCCTAGAAAGGATTAAGTAGTCTCTTGCATATATGTCTCTATAAAAGCTTAGGTACCTATTTTCTAGGAGGTGTCCTAGTCTCTCTAATATTCTTTTTTAGCTAGTTGTAGTTTAATCTAGTCTCTCTCTAAGAATAGCTTTAACCTCTTTATAAATCTTTAACAGTGACTTTTATAGTAGTTAGGAAGGACCCTAACCTTTTACTGGTCTGTAAGGCCCCTATTGTTTACTATTTAATTAAAGTTATCTAGGAATTTAGAGACCTCTTCTCTATTAAATAGGAGGTAATTGGCTCTTCCTCTTATAGGAACTAGGACCCTATCTTATAATTAACTATCCTAAGACAGGTTACTAAGGCAGGACCCCTTAGGAGTTCTGTTAATTCCTAAGAGTAAAGGGATATACGTAGATATAGTTTAAATATAGTAATAGTATTAGTTCTAAGGGTGCTTTTTCTTTTTCTTTCTTCTTTTTTTTTTATTCTTAGAGTTTTTGTATGCTCTTATAGAGCGTTGATTCTTAGGCGCATAAGCCCTAGGCTAGGACCCTGTTAGCTAATAATATATTCAGCTAATAGTATAGCAGAAGAATTGTTTAGTATATCTATACAATCCTAAGATAGAAATAGCTATCTTGTATTGTTAGATAGCTATCTGGCAATTCTAGAGGTATAGTTTCTTTTAGGGTTAAAATAATGCCTACTGTTAATACTAGTGTTCTAACTAGAGTAACCTATAGACAGCTGCTGTTTGTTACTTATGCCTAAGGCGTCTATTAGAGTGCTGTAGCATAAGAATAGCTGTATTATCTGCATCTTTATTGTTTTTTAATTATGCCTAAGGCGTCTATTAGAGTGCTATAGCATAAGAGTAGCTGTATTATCTATATCTTTGTTTAATAATTGGTTCCCCTACATACTATACTATTGCCCCTAGTTAGGTTACTATTTTTGTTCTAGTAAGAAGTGCTTAACCTGTTGGTATGTAGAGGACAGAGGAGCTACATTGCTGTGCAAGAAACTACAGATACAGGTTACGCAGATAAGATATAAACTTTATTTCTTTGTAGTAGTATATAATAGTTTAGAAGGCTTTGCCTGAACTTCCTGTCATCCCTTTATATACTAGCGCCACTTACCAGCCCTAGCATCCTAAGTAGCTGCTGAGGCAGTCACTCTGTGCACTGGCACACTATCTTGCTACAACCTTAGACAACTAAACTAGCAATAGAATATTACTAGAAACTAGTAGCGTTCTAGAGTTAAAAGTTTTAGGGTCTATCTACCTAATAGCATACTTATAATAAGGAACTATCTATAATTATTAAAGCGTTTAGATAGTAGTAACACTACCTTAAGCACGCTCTATTAACAATCTAGGTACTCTCTAATTATTATAACCTAAGATACTTTATAATAATAAAGGAACTCTTACCTAAGCAAGCTTACTAGGTAGAGGAGTTAGTAAGGTTTAACTTTAAAGTTAAATATAAGCTAGGACCTAAGAACGCAGCTAATAGCCTATTAAGGCGTCTAGATTACGCGTAAGGACTTATAATTAGGGAAGAATAAGTACTCTGCAATATAATGCTACCTACCCTCTAATAGAAGCTTTAGATCTAGACTCTCTAGGCGTCTAGGGCTTATAACACTAAATAGACAGTGTATAGTATAGGCAACTATAAGAAGGTAACAACAGACGCTATAATAACCTCTAAGACTACCCCTATAGAATTCTGCTAATACGTTAGTTATAGTAATACGTCTCCTACAGCTCTTAACTACCCTTTTACAAGCTGTAGCTAGGGTTAAACTAATTAATCTAAAGCTTAGGAGGAGACTAAGAGAAACATCCTAAGGGCTCTCCTTTATAGCCTAGGTAGAGTAATTAGCTCCCTATATATCTTGCAAACGTAGCTACGTAAGATAATACTATATACGCACTAGTAACCCTAGACTACCTTATTAATTATATTAGACAGGCTTAGGAGTGTAATAAGGCCTATACTGCTTATAAGTTGCTAACACGTTAGAAGGAGAGTAGAGCAGCTAAAGGCTAACTACACTAGGAATCTAACCTAAGTAGAGTTCTATGTAGAAGTAGGAAAGTACAGATTCCTAATAATATAACGCTCTACTAAATAATCCTATTAAAGAACTATAATAACCCTATAGGAGGCTATTATAGGACTAAGAAAACTACCTAGGTCTTAAAATAAAAGTACTATTAGCTATAGTTAACTAAGGACGTATATAAGTATATCTATAGGTGCCTAGTATACTAGTTAAATAAGATTTATTAGCATAAACTATAGGGACTACTCTTACTACTACTAGTACCTAATACAGCCTAGTAGTACTACTTACTTAATTTTATAATAGACTTACCTAAGTTAGGAGATAATTATAGGAATAAGTTTAACTTAATCCTAGTGCTAGTAGACTAATTTAGTAAGTATGTTAAGTATATACCTGTTACTAAAACAATAACAGCCTAGCGCGTAGCTAAGCTACTCTTAAAATAGTGCTTCCTAAAATATAGCCCCTCTAACACTCTACTGTTAGATAGAGAGTCTATGTTTACTAGCTAGTTCTAGTCTAACATATACTACTATCTTAAAATAGACTACTAGCTAAGTACTATATTCTATTCCTAAACTAACAGCTAAACTAAATACCTAAACTAAGAGTTAGAAACGTACCTACGTATATACATAAACTATAATTAGGACAACTAGGTAGACTTATTACTATATATAGAGTACGCCTACAACTCTAAGTATTACTCTATATATAGGGAATTACCTATTAAAGTTGCTTATAGAACAGACCTAAAGAGATTTAACAGAGTACCTAATAAGCACTAGCTAAGGCAACTGCTATAGGTATAGGGAAAGAACGTAGTAGCCCTAGAGCTACGCTAGCAAGTTACTAGCTACCTAGAGCAGTAGTATAAGATGTAGGCAGCAGTAAAGAAAAGCCTAGAATATGCTTAGAAAGGTATAACGCGCTAGTATAACGCTAAGTAAATAGAGAAGCACTTTGCTATAGGCAATAAAGTAATTCTCTAGGTAAAGAACCTAACTACGAATTGTTCTTTAAAGAAGTTTAATATAAGGTACTTAGGGCTGTAAATAGTTATTAAGAAAATAAAGAAGCTAGCATATAAATTAAAGCTACTACTATTAATAAGCAGGATCTACCTAGTGTTTAATGTATTGTTACTTAAACCTTAGATAAAACTACCTGCTAGCACTAGGTTCTAACTAGGCTCTGTAGAGATAGCAAATAGCAAAGTACTAGCAATAGACTAGTACAAAGTTAAAGGTATCCTTAATTATTGCAATACATCTACCTATAGGCAAGAGTACCTTGTAAAATAGCTAAAGTAGATAAATACAAACTCTACCTAGGAACTACTTACTAATCTTAATTACTATAATAAGATTCTAGAGGACTACTATAAGAGTATTAAATAGAGCACTATAACTCTACTAAGCTAGGTACCTCTTCTATAAAAGTAGAAAAGAGGAAGATTATAGAAGCTACCTATAAGGACGTAGCTAGAATTACTTATAATAATATAAGGCGCGTACTATAAGAGAAGCAATACCTAGGTAATACTAGAATTACTTATAATAATATAAGGTATGCACTAGAAGAGGAACAGTCCTAAGATATAGCTAAAATTACTTATAATAATATAAAGTGTGTACTACAAACAGACCTAAGGCCTCTCCTACTCCTAACTAGAGGGAGGCTAGACACTGTCTAATAGTAGCAGTTATAATAGAAAAGGTTACAAGAAGAATACTAAAGTTCTATTACCTACTAAAAATTACTACCTACTGCAACTAACCTTTATAGCTAGATTGCAGAGCTACCTAAAAACTACTTAGAAGGTCCTATTATCCTTGTTATACTTGTTACTAAGGCGATAGGAGCTACTACGCCTAGAGGGAGTGTACAGCTTAGTAGGCGAAGATAACAACCTCTAGAAGGAGGCTGCAGGGGCGTCTACTGCAGAGGGGATGTTAGTACTATAGTAGTACTAACGCTTCTTAGCATTTCCAGCTACGCTATTCTTCTTAAAGTAGTCTTTAACTACCTTATTAACAACAGCGTTAGTAGGGGCCTTTATACTAATAGTACTAAGAGCAATGTTAAAGCGCTTAAGGTTGTGCTTATAGGATATCTAGTAGGCCTTGTAGTACTTAAGCTTACTTATGCTGTGCTAGTGCACAGGGTAACTGCCTTAGTAGACACCTAGATGCTAGGTATATAAGATTAATCTATCTGCCTAACACTCCTTACTACTACTACTAATACTACTACTACTACTACTACTACTACTACTACTACTACTACTACTACTACTACTACTACTACTACTACTACTACTACTACTACTACTACTACTACTACTACTACTACTACTACTATTAACTATAATAACATACTAATCTACTACTTCTAATATATATACTTCCTTCCTCTTCCTACCTCCTACATGCTAACAGGTTGCTCTACCTCTCTTCTATAATGCTAGACTCCTTAATCTTATAGCGCTCTATACTATTATACTTAATAAATCTAGTATAGTAGTTAAGGGCGTAGTTAAAGGCAGTATACTAGTACTACTAAGTGTTCTCTAAGATCTTATTATTGCTAGCGCTGTTACTAAGCCTAATAGTCTCTTTGTTTGTCTTATAGGTAGTATAGTTAATAAGGAAGTTAAGCATATTAACAGCCTAGTAGAAATAAGCGTTAATCTAGCACATAGTTAGCAGGCAAACTAGGTAGAGTTAAGGGATAACATACCTTAATATAACTACCCTCCTTTACGTTAACATACCTACTATATACCCTAAAGTTGTTCTTGCAAGTATAGTAACCCTTAGGACAGTAGAGGACTGCAATAAATAACTTAATTGTTCCTATAGGTGCCTTTACTAACTTAGTTATAAGGCAGGTAAGGTAGCTATAATACTAGAACCTAGTAAGTAAAGGCTATAGAGCTATATTGTCTAGTAGCAAGTACACAAAGTTAGGCAGAGCCTTGTTAGTAATATAGGCAGGAGGCAGGGTTATAGTAATGCTTAATATAGAAGTGTAGTAGAGAAAATTATAATATTAATAGCTAGAAAAGTATATTAGGATAGCTATTTATATACTTACACGTAAGCCCTTAGGCCGCTACTAACTACGCTCTAACTATTTACTACGCTCTTACCTGCCTATACCTACACTATTATATACTAGTAAGGAAATATATATACTAGTAAATAGTTACTTATAATTAGTTAATAGCAAAGTAATATTATTTACTTACCCCTACTATATTATAATATTAAACAGGTAACACTACGCAGTTACTAATAAGACAAAGGCACTATTTATATTAGTCTAAGAGACTAATGTTAATACTTATAGAGGAAACGTTTGCTCTATATACGCTAGGCTCTAGTTAGTCTTGCGCAGGAGCATAACCCTTACTAGAGACCTACTAGGATCCCTATAGGGATCTAGCAGGATAATCAAACTATTAACTAGTAACACCTACTTAGCTAAGCGTCTATATTAACGTTAGTAGCCTGCCTACAAGGCTATAAGCAAATAAGTAGGTTATACCTAACCTATAATTAGTATAGGGAAACCTATAGAAGCACGCTTAGGTAGACCTAGGGACCTAGTAGCTACGTAGGCAATTATAAGCCTTATATAGCATTTCTCCTAACGCAATTTTCCTTAAAAAAGAAGATGTTTTTTTAGAGTTTAATAATACCTGTAGGCAGGGACAACAGAAACCTATTTTCTTCTAGAGATCTAGTAGCTTAGGACGAGCTGCAAGAAAGGGGAGGCTCTATTATAGGTATTCCTCCTAAGGGCTACTAGCTAGACCCTAGGACAACCTTAGGGCTAGGCAGGAGGCCTATAGACTACATGTATATAACCCTCCTAAACGCCTTAGGGCTTACACTCTAAGGATTTATCTTATATCTATCTATCTACTACTATTTGTCCTATCTCTAGTTGCCTGCCTACAGTGCCCTTACAGTAAGGATCTTAATAATCTACTAAGACCTACTTTGCTGCTTATTCTAATACCTTCTTAAAGATTAACGTAAGTAGATAAGGCAGGCAGGAGACGCGCGTATTAGCAGAGAGTCTAGGGCCTGCCTATAAGACAGAGCTGCTAGATAGAGAACTATAAGTGCAACAAGCCTACTAATAATAGAGTAGGTTAGTACTTGATAATAAGCTCTATAAATAATTATAGATACGCCTAGCTTATCTACTTATTATTTAAACATGCAAATAAATATAGTATAGATAGAAGGGAGCTGCTTACTACCTATGTAGTAATTATTGCCTTAACCCTAAAGAAGGAAAGACTAGTTGCTTTAAACAAACGCTAGTTACATAGGGACAAGCTTCCTCTACTACTAAACAAATAGAAAGATCTACTCTATTACCTACTAGGAGCTCTTTTTCGCTAGGCCTGCTAAAAAGAGATAGACATGCTTATTAAGAAGGAAACGTAGCAAGAAATTAACTAATTAAGCGCCTTATAAAGGCCCCTGCTGCTTAAATAGGTCTTTACCTACAAATTTAACTAGAATAGCTACTTCCTTAAATATAAGATAAGAATATACGTATATAGAGATCTATAGGCAAAGGATTTTATTATCTTAACCTACACTACAACGCTTACTACTTGCTTGTTTTACACTATAGTAGCAATTACAGCCTAGTTTAACCTAGAGCTCTGTTAGTATAACGTAACTAGCGCGTTTCTAAATATAAGCTACTAGGACAAATCTTAGGTGCTCTATAAATTACTAGATAAATTTAAGAAACCTAAGTAAGTTATTCTACTACTATAAGCTCTATATAGGTTATGTAATTTACTAGTCCTATAGTATAAAAAGCTCTCTAGTACGCTCTAGAATCTTAGTCTCTTAGTATTAAAAGAATAGCTGTGCCTATTCTATAATCCTAAATAGAAAACAGTGCTACTCTTCTATATTAACAATATTCTCCTTACTTATTACAACAATGATTAAGCTGCTACTAAACAGCTAATAAACCTATTAATAGAAAAGTATTAAATTAAAGACTATAGAGCTGCTAAATAGTTTCTAGGCATTTAAATAATTAGGAACTAAGAGGCTTATACTATAACTTTTACTTAAAACTCCTATATTAATAAGCTTGCTACTAAATTTAATATAGTAGATATAGGGTCCTTCCCTACAGTCCTATTTCCTATAGAGGAGCTGCTTAAATACAGTAGAGAAGCTTTAAAACAAGAGGTTAAAGCGTTTTAAGAATAAATTAAGTCTATACTCTATATAGTAATTATAATTTAACTAGATATAGCATATACTGCCTCTTATCCATCTTATTATTTAATAAATCTAGGAGCAGCTTACTTTAAAGCAGCTACTTAGGTTTTAGCTTATTTATATAGAATAAAGCATCTAGGTATAAGGTACACCGCTTATAAAGGCAGTTATCTGCTTATATATAGAGACGCCTTATTTGCTAACAATAGAGAGTCTTATTAATCTTCTTAGGGGTATATTGTGTAGCTTCTTAGTAGTCTAATTATCTAGAAAGCTGCACAGCAGTTAATAGTAACTACCTCTACTACTAAGGCTAAATTACTTGCTTTAGAGCATGTGGCTAAAGAGTTAGTAGCTCTAAAATAATTCCTAGGAGAACTTTAGCTAGACTTAGAGGTGCTGTAGGAGATTTTCTATAATAACTAATAAACTATCTAACTAGTAGTTAAAGAGAGCAAGTAGCTTACTACCTAGCTGCGCTATATAGATATCTAAAATATATAGTTAAAACAAGAGTATACTAAGGGAAATCTCTAAGTAACCTACCTTAAAATAAGTAAGATGCTAGCTAACAGCCTTATAAAAGCGCTTTCTAGACAAGCTTATAAGCGCTTTTTATTATATTTAAACTTATAGAGCATTAGTTAAGAAAGGGAAGACTTAGTTATAGAAAAAGAGTAGGTTAATAGAGAAAGAGAAGATCTTTAAATTACTAGGGAGGATAACCCTCTCCCTAAATAGGTATAAGTCCCTCTAGACTGCTAGTAGCAGCTCTTTTAAGCGCACGCCTAACAGCTAAGGAGCTTACAAAAACAAATTAACTATAGGTAGGGAGGATAACCCCTCCCTATAGGTCTTAAAGAACCTACTTATAAATAGGTACTTAAAATTTGTACCTATCTATAAGCAGGCCCTTTACTACCTAGATAGCAGTATATAGGTTAGTAGCCTGCTAAACACTTATTAGCTACTATTATTAACTAAAAACTAAGTTACTTACTAAAGTTATTACTCTACTAGAGGAAGTAAGCTCCTCTACTAGCTTAAGCCTAAGTAGCTTAAGGGTAGAGAGGCTATAAGCTATTAGTCTACTACTTAACTACTCTTTTTAAAGAAAATTTATATAGTAGGCAGCAGGAGTGCCTAAAGGCACAGCGCTAGCAGCGCTTGCTGTAGTAGCTAGCAGTAGCGTTGTTAACGCATAGCGCAACTAAGCTGCTTGCTAGCAGTGCGTCTACGCAGTACGCGCAGGGAATTAACCTGCGCACACTAGGCACTAGAGCGCCTAAGACAGGGGTAGGGGCGCAGGCGCGGGCACAGGCGGCAGCAGCAGCGCAGCAGCATAGGCGGCGGCAGTAGCAGCAGCCATGGCAGCAGTGGCGGCAGCAACTGCCAAAGGAGCAGGCAAAGCCGCAGCTACAGGCTTAGGCAAGGGTGAGGGAGCAGGCGCAGGCATAGGCGCGGGCGCAGGCATAGGGGCAGGCGCAGGCGCAGGTAAGGGCAAGCAGGCAGCTGGCAGCCAGCCAGCTTAGGCAGCAGCTTAGGTAGCAGAGGCAGCAGCAGTGCGCGCGCAGCGCTAGGTTTTAGTCTATTTCTATACCTAAGTTAGCAAAACCTCTAAAAAAGAGCTAGGAAAATATTAATAGTAAGATTAGTTATACAACGTCTAACAATAAAGCTCTTAACAGATTAAGAAGCTAGAAATAATTAGCTAGAGAGTGCTTAGGCGCATAGAAAACAATTTAGTATACTTATAGGCATAACGTACCTTACAGGCAAGCAGTGCACATAGGCGAGCAGCGCGCTTTTGCTAAGACTACATTAAAACACTACTTCTCTACTAATGCCTTAACAACAGCGCCAGCTAGACGCGTTAAAAGAAGCTTAGATACAGCTTGTAGTTTAAGCTCTTAGAATTAACCCTAAGCTCTCTATAAAACGCGCTGTAGCTATCTATATTGTCTCTAAAACTACACTACGCAAACAACGCGCTAGATAACCTTTACGCGCTAATACTATAGCTAACTTATAGAACCTAACTAATACTAAGGAGTAGGTAATTATAAAGTATATACATAAGCTAGTTGCGTAAGGATTTCCCCCTTAGCTTACAGCTATAGCTAATATAGCTAATTCTTTACGCGCTAAGCGCAGTCTAGGCTATATTAGCCTAAACTAGCCTAGTACGTTTGTTAAGCGCTAACTAGAGCTTATAATAAAGTTTAATTAAAAGTACAACTATAAGAGAGCCCTCTATAAGAATCCTAAGGTAATCTAGGGCTAGTTTAGCCTAGTAGCTAACATTAAAGCTAAGTATAGTATTTAGGATAACAACACCTATAACTTTAATAAGGCTAGCTTTATAATAGGCGTTATATTAATAGGGGTAGTTGTTATAGCTTTAGAGCAACTAGGATAGCTAAAGGCTATCTAGCTAGGCAATAGGAATTAGATAATAGTTATACAGGGCGTTAATGCTAAAGGTTAGGCTATTCTACCCTTTATTATCTTAAAGGCGCGCTACTACCTCTCTTCCTAGTACAAAGAGGGGGACCTGCTATAGGATTAGGAAATCAGAGTCTCTAATAACAGCTAGACTACTAATAAGCTTAGTCTAGACTAGCTAAAGCACTTTAACGCATATACAAAGGAGCGTACTATTAGCGCCTACTATCTACTAGTTATTAATAGCTATAAGAGCTATAACTTACTTGTATTCTAGCAATACTACAAGAATAATAAGATTATTACTACCTATATACCTTCTTACTTATTACACCTCCTATAGTCTCTTAATATAGATTGTTTTGCCCTTTTAAAGAAGGCGTATAGGCGCTAAGCTAAAAACCTTATCTACAACTAGATTAACTAAATTATAAAGGTTAAGTTCCTACTATGCTTTATAGCAGCCTTTAAGGCTTTATTTACCCCTAGCAACATCTAAGAAGGGTTCTAAGGGGCTAGACTAGTCCTGTTTAACCTAGAACAGGTTATATTAACCCTTAATGTAAAGCTACGCACTCTATTACTATAACTCTCTATTAATAACACACCCTAGCAGTCGTAGACCCCTAGCAACACCCTAGAACTTAGGTTGCAATTAACGCTTGTAAAGACAAGAATTTAGAGGCATATAGATAGCTTACCTACCTCTATAGTTAAGGCGTTTAAGAAGGTCTTAAAGGGGGCAGCAATAATTGCGTATAAGCTAGTGTTAGCGCAATAGGAGATTACTAAGCTTTAAGCAGCAAATAAGGCTGCCTTACGCTAGAAATTACACAAGAGGAAGTAAATTAAGGTAGAAGGGACCCTTACAGTTAAAGAGGGCTAGCAGATAACTGCTCTTAAGGAGTTTAGGGCGCGCAGTAATAGTAAGAAGTAGAAGAAGAGGATACGCGCTGAAGGGGCTAAGTCCTCCTAACAACACTGTGGACAGTACAGAGAGACTGGGCACAACGCGCAAACATGCAAGAATAAAGTAGAAGAGGTCTCTAAGTAATATTAGAGGTTGTTCTGCCCTGTGCAGCGCTAGAGTAGGATGTTACAGGCTATAATAGGGTAGGTTTTAGTGTAGTCTTAGCAAAAGCGCGCTGCTTGCCTGTGTGCACTGCTTGCCTATAAGGTACGTTATTAATTAATATAACTAGAGAAATAGAGAAATTAAGTAGGTAGGACGCTTATATAGGGAAGTAACTAGGTTAGTAGAGGTAACGCTGCTAGATTATAGTCCTTAAGCTTACTCTTACTATCTAGAAATGCTTAACCTAGGAAGTGCTTACCTTAACTATAACTAAGCAGCTTAGTAGCTAGCTATAGGCTTTAAAAATTTAGCTATTAAAAATAAGCGCTTAAACTAGCAATAAACTACTTATAATAGTAGCCTAAAATTTAAAGAGGTCTCTTAAAAGGAAGAGTACCTAGAGTACGCTGTAGGCGCTTAGTAATCTTAGATATCTAAGGAAATATAAAAATCTAAGATTAGAGCCCTATAATTACTAAGAACATACTTCTAGTTTAGTTGTTTCTAATATAGGATTAACTAGGGGGTATATTGCGTAACTAAGCGTGTAGAGTTATATACGCAGCTTATTTTCTAATAGAGCGTGCTAATTTAGTTAAGCTGCTCTACCCTAGCAACGCTGGTTCTAAGGAGCCCTAATACTAGCTAAATACTTGTTAAGCAAGATTATATAATCTACACATTTCCTTTATATTTAAGCAACACGTTCTATATAGAAAATAGATACTAATTAAATTAATTAATTACTTAAGTATAGTCCTGCAAGCTCTGTTACACTAAGCCTTCTAGAATAAGGAGAAGAAGTTACCCTTCTTAATTGCTAATAGTCCTTAGCTAATATAAAGGTAGGTTAAGAGCTCTTTTAAGTATGTAGTTAATAGAGGTATAAATAATACTATATTAAGTAGTTAAAGCGTATAATTTAAGTATAAAGGTAATACAGCTAGGAGAATCTAATTTTAGTTGCAGTAGTTAATAAAATATATTATTAGGTATCTACTGTAGCTATTAATAATAAGTACTTAGTAAAAACATAGTAATAAAGGCATAGTATACCTATTAAACACTTGTTTAAGCTAGGTAGTACTAATCTTGTTATTTGTCTAGCTAGAGGGTAATATAGTAATAAATATAGAGTGTTCCTCTAACTTAAATAGGTTACCCTAGCTTAATTGTATAGCTATACCAGCTGTCTAATAGATAAGGCTTAGTAGCAGAGCTCTACTATTACTATCTGTATACGCTAGGAGAATAATCTACTTACAGCTACTATCTTAGAGTAATGCTATAACCTCTCTCTTCTCCTAAATTTATCTACTAAACACGTGTTTTTCCTTACTAGTAATACTAATTATAAAGCTCTTCCTATCTATATTATATATGTAGTAAGCCTTAGCGTTATACTAGGTAATTTTATACTATAGAAGGTTAAAATAGTATCTATATTTCTCCCTAAAGTTAGCTTAGTAGCGGTTGCAGTCTATTCTAGTTGTCTACTAAGAGATAAGATAGATATAGTAGTAGATAATAAAGCACGTAACCTAGCTCTTACTTATAGGACTATAGGCTAGTATTAACGTAAAATTCTATATTATCTCTCTTGTAGAGGGTAAGTAACGTCTAGTAAGACTCTCTATATACTGTATAAGCTCCTACTCCTATTATAGGGTAAGTTTCTATTAGTTAGTTAACTTAACTGCATAGGGTACTTTAAGACGCTATTATCTTTAGCTTTATATTATCTAATTAATCTAAAACTTTTTTAAAGTTCCTAAATGTTGTATAACTAAGCGCGTAGAGTTATATACGCAGCTTGTTTTCTAATAGAGCGTGCTAATTTAGTTAAGCTGCTCTACCCCAGCAACGCTGGTTCTAAGCAGCCCTAATACTAGCTAAACGCTTATTAAGCGAGATTACGTAACCTACACATTTTATTTATATTTAAGCAACACGTTCTATATAGAAAAATAGACACTAATTAAATTAATTAATTACTTAAGTATAGTCCTGCAAGCTCTGTTACTGTAATAAGCCTAGCTTCCTAAGCACAGTAGATCTCCCTGCGCACTTAGCAAACAAGCTTATTAGACTTAGCTTAACTGCTCTAATTACCTTATTATCTTTCTATCCCTACTAAACGCTACTATAGGTAAGCTTGTTAACTATAATAAGTAAGCTCTCTTAAGTGTCTCTATAGGACTCTATTAGCTTAAAACAAGATCTAATTAGCCTAATTAGTATATCTAACTTATGTAGCACGCTAAGCTTTATAACATATAGGATTTAGTAGATCTAGACGCTAAAGACGCCCTAGGTATGCACAAAAGAGCGCCTAAACTACCTATTATAGGCTTGCTCCCTACTTAACTACTAGCTTAATCTACCTAAAGCTAGAGCACCTAACCTAACAAGCCTCTAATAGGCTAAACAAGCGTTAAGAACTATAACAAGGAGCTCCTTAGATACAAGATTAGAGCAAGCAAGTAGGCTACTAAGGCAGAGCGCCTTTAGAAGATCTAGAACTAGGTTAACTTAACAGTATTGCTATTAATCCTGTTACTATTAATAGTAAAGCTTGTTACTAATAACACTATAACGCTATAATTGCTTATGCAAGCCCTAAAAGAGGAGCTTGCTCTAATAGATGTTAGCACCTAGAACTAGGTTAGGGCAGAGTACTAACAGCATCTTAGAGCAGCTAAATAGTTAAGAGCTGCTCTATAAGACTAGTATAATAGGTAGTTATACCTCTATAGAAGAGCTAAGTTATATAAGATTCTAGAGGTTAATAGGGCGCTTACTGTGCAGGATTTCTTAGATACCTTAAGTTATAGGATTGCCCTAGATTAGGCTTGTACTATAAACCAAAGGATTATCTAGGATAGTATCCTAGGGCTTAATTTACTTAATTTAGACAAAGTAAGTAGGGTCTTTAGTAGTTTAATGCATAAGCATACTATAAGAGTAGGGAAAGATAACCTAGGAGTATTTATAACATTTAGAAGCTAAATAGATACTACTTAAGCTCCTGCTACTAACTCTAAGAGATTAAGTAGGTACTCCTATGTAAGGGCACTGTAGGCAGACGTTTAGAGATAGGACGAATAGTAGATAGATAGATAGATATAAGACGAATCCTTAGGGTGTAAGCCCTAAGGCGTTTAGGAGGGTTATATACATGTAGTCTGTAGGTCTCCTGCCTAGCCCTAAGGTTGTCCTAGGGTCTAGCTGGTAGCCCTTAGGAGGAATACCTGTAACAGAGCCTCCTCCTTTCTTGCAGCTTGTCCTAAGCTGCTAGATCCCTAGAAGAAAACAGGTTTCTATTATCCCTACCTACAGGTATTATTAAACTCTAAAAAAACCTCTTCTTTTTAAGGAAAATTGCGTTAGGAGAAATGCTATATAAGGCTTATAATCGCCTACGTGGCTACTAGGTCCCTAGGTCTGCCTAAGCGTGCTCCTATAGGTTTCCCTGTACTAATTGTAGGTTAGGTATAACCTACTTGTTTGCTTATAGCCTTGTAGGCAGGCTACTAACGTCTATATAGGCGCTTAGCTAAGTAGGTGTTACTAGTTAATAGTTTGCTTGTCCTGCTAGATCCCTATAGGGATCCTAGTAGGTCTCTAGTAAGGGTTATGCTCCTGCACGAGACTAACTAGAGCCTAGCGTGTATAGGGCAAACGTTTCCTCTATAAGTATTAACATTAGTCTCTTAGACTAATATTAATAGTGCCTTTGTCTTATTAGTAACTATATAGTATTACCTATTTAATATTATAATATAGCAGGGAGGTAAGTAAATAATATTACTTTACTATTAACTAATTGTAAGTAACTATTTACTAGTACACGTGTTTCCTTACTAGTATATAATAGTATACGTGTAGGTAGGTAAGAGCGTAGTAAATAGTTAGAGCGTAGTTAGTAGCTGCCTAAGGGCTTACGTATAAGCATATAAACAGCTATCCTAATACATATTTCTAGCTATTAATATTACAATTTTCTCTACTACACTTCTACATTAAGCATTACTATAACCCTACCTCCTGCCTATATTACTAACAAGGCTCTGCCTAACTTTGTATACTTGCTGCTAGACAATATAGCCCTACAGCCTTTGCTTACCAGGTTCTAGTGTTATAGCTACCTTACCTACCTTATAACTAAGTTAGTAAAGGCGCCTATAGGAACAATTAAGTTGTTTATTGCAGTCCTCTACTGTCCTAAGGGTTACTACACCTGCAAGAATAACTTTAGGGTGTATAGTAGGTATATTAACGCAAAGGAGGGTAGTTATATTAAGGTATGTTATCTCTTAACTCTACCTAGTTTGCCTGCTAACTATGCTAGATTAACACTTATTTCTGCTAGGCTGTTAACATGCTTAACTTCCTTATTAACTGTACTGCCTATAAGATAAACAAAGAGACTATTAGGCTTAGTAACAGCGCTAGCAATAATAAGGTCTTAGAGAACACTTAGTAGTACTAGTAGACTGCCTTTAACTACACCCTTAACTGCTATACTAGGTTTGTTAAGTATAATAGTGTAGAGCGCTGTAAGATTAAGGAGTCTAGTATAAGTAAGCTTAAGTACTATAAGGCCTACTAGACGTCCTGCAAGCATAACCTTAAGAGCTTTAACGTTGCTCTTAGTACTATTAGTATAAAGGCCCCTACTAACGCTATTATTAACAAGGTAGTTAAAGACTACTTTAAGAAGAATAGCACAGCTATAAATGCTAAGAAGCGTTAGTACTATTATAGTACTAACATCCCCTCTATAGTAGACGCCCCTGTAGCCCCCTTCTAGAGGTTGTTATCTTTGCCTACTAAACTATACACCCCCTCTAGGCGTAGTAGCTCCTATTACCTTAGCAATAAGTATAACAAGGATAATAGGGCCTTCTAAGTAGTTTTTAGATAGCCCTGTAATCTAGCTATAAAGGTTAGTTACAGTAGGTAGTAATTTATAGTAGTTAATAAACTCTATTACTTTTCCTATAACTATTTCTATTATAACTACTATCCTTAGACAGTGTCTAGCTTCCCTTTAGTTTAGAGTTAAAGAGGCATTAGGTCTGTTTGCAGTATATACCTTATATTGTTATAAGCGATTCTAGCTATGCCCCTGTAGGTAGCTCCTGTAGAGTGGCCTAGGGTAGCCTACGTGTAATCTATGCCTTATATTGTTATAAGCAATTCCAGCTATGTTCCTATAGGTAGCTTCTATAGTCTTCCTCTCTTCTGCCTTTGTAGGGGAGGTACCTAGCTTAGTAAGAGTTATAGTGCTCTGTTTAATACTCTTATAGTAGTCCTCTAGAATCTTATTATAATAATTAAGATTAGTAAGTAGTTCCTAGGTAGAGTTTGCATTTGTCTACCTGTCGCGCAACTGAGCGCGTGGAGTCACATACGCAGCTCGTTTTCCAACAGAGCGTGCCAATTTGGTTAAGCCGCTCTACCCCAGCAACGCTGGTTCTGAGCGGCCCCTAATACTAGCCAAACGCTCGTTAAGCGAGATCACATAACCTACACATTTCATTTGTATTTAAGCAACACGTTCTATATAGAAAAATAGACACTAATTAAATTAATTAATTACTTAAGTATAGTCCTGCAAGCTCTGTTACAGTTATAAGCCTAGCTTCCTAAGCACAGTAGATCTCCCTGCGCACTCAGCAAACGAGCTTGTTAGACTTAGCTTAACTGCTCTAATTACCTAATTATCTTTCTATCCCTACTAAACGCTACTATAGGCGAGCTTATTAACTACAATAAGCAAGCTCTCTTAGGTGTCCCTACAGGACCCTATTAGCTTAAAACAAGATCTAATTAGCCTAATTGGTACATCTAACTTACGTGGCACGCTAAGCTTCGTAACGTATAGGATATAGTAGATCTAGACACTAAAGACGCCCTAGGCATGCACGAAAGAGCGCCTAAACTACCTATTATAGGCTCACTCCCTACTTAACCACTAGCTTAATCTACTTAAAGCTAGAGCACCTAACCTAACAAGCCTCTAGGCTAAACGAGCGTTGAGAACTATAACAAGGAGCTCCTTAGATACAAGATTAGAGCAAGCAAGTAGGCTGCTAAGGCAGAGCGCCTTTAGAAGATCTGGAACTAGGTTAACACAACAGTATTGCTATTAATCCTCTTACTAGTAATAGTAAAGCTTATTACTAATAACACTACGACGCTGCAATCGCTCGTGCAAGCACTAAAAGAGGAGCTCGCTCTAACAGATGTTAGCACCTAGAACTAGGTTAGGGCAGAATACTAACAGCATCTTAGAGCGGCTAAATAGTCAAGAGCTGCTCTACAAGACTGGTACAACAGGTAGTTATACCTCTATAGAAGAGCTAAGTTATATAAGCTTCTAGAGGTTAATAGGGCGCTTGCTGTGCAGGATTTCTTAGATGCCTTAAGTTATAGGATTGCCCTAGATTAGGCTTGTACTATAAACCAAAGGATTATCTAGGATAGTATCCTAGGGCTTAATTCACTTAATTTAGACAAAGTAAGTAGGGTCTTTAGTAGTTTAATGCATAAGCACACTATAAGAGCAGGGAAAGATAACCTAGGAGTATTTGCAACGTTTAGAAGCTAAACAGATACTACTTAAGCTCCTGCTACTAACTCTAAGAGCTTAAGTAGGTACTCCTGCCCTTGTAAATGAAAAGGAGAAACTTATAAGTAGAAACTAACTAACTGCTAACGCCTAGAGACAGCAGTTAGAGGGAGCTCCTTACCGCCTATCTATATAAGCAAAAGCTATTGCAAGGATACTCTCTAGAGGCTTAAGAGCCAAGAGTATACAGATACCAGGAAGGCAATTAAGCAGCTTAATTAGACCCCAAAAGCTCTATTAGCAATAACAGCTCTACTAGCAAAAGGTATCCTACCTAAAGTTAAGTTTCCTAGCAATGTACAGGCTGCTCTAATTAATCGAAAAATAATGCAACTAAGCAACCTAGCTAAGAAACCTAGGGTTTACAACCTTATGGATTTTAACGCTTATCTACTCTTAGAGAGTATAATTTTAGATAATAAAGCAGCTATACACTTAGTTAACAGCGCAGATTAGCTTGTACCTAGGTCATTTTGCCTAGCTAACTCTACTAACACTGTAGAGGTAGGCACACAAGCGTTTCTAGTAGTAGGACAAGGAGCTTGTTTGTTTAAAAACGCGTTACACAGAAAGCGTAGCCTATATACAGAAGACCTGCTCCTTAAGGATGTAGTAGTAGTAGAAGGTTTCTACGTTAACATTATTTCTAAGGCACGCCTCTAAGAGAAAGGAGTTTAGTACTTAGGGCTGGACAGCTTGCTCTAAGTAGGGTATATTAATAATCTAAATAGGAGCGTTGTATGTGCTACCCTTAAGCGCGCTTACAACCTCACCTTCTTTAAATACAAGCTACTATCCTACTACCTACTAATCCTTAACGCAGTGACAAAACAATTGTATAAGTCTTACCTACAAAGCTCTGCTAAACACCTCTAGCACGCTAGAGCAGGACATCTAGGCCTAGAAGCTCTAAAAGCACTAGTATAACAAGCGCGCAGCGTACACATTAACAGCATGCTCTAAAAAGATTATAAGGTCTGCTTAACAACCTACGCCAAGCAAGTTATATCTTAACAGAAATAGGAAAAACCTGCTAAACCCTTTTAGAGAATTAGCTAGGATCTGTTTAATATGCCTATAGGAAGGAGTAGTAAATTATAGATACTTTTAATTAAGGAGTACTATAGTAGGAAGCTCTTTATGTACTTACTACTAGGGAAGACTTAAGTAGAGATACTGTAGGTACTTATAAGTTTCTTAAGCTGGGTACGTACCTAGTACAAGCTCTGTATCTGCAAGATAAGTTAAGACAATAATACTGCCACTCTCCTATAGCAAGGGAGCTCCTAATATAAGCGCTAGGCGATTAATAAGGGAATAGATATCAAGCGTATACCTCTATATACCTACAAGCCAAATAGGGCAGCAGAAAGAGCAGGGCAGGAAATAATTACTAAATCTATTAAAATAAGGAGCAGTGCAAACCTACCTAAGAAGCTCTAGCTAGAAGTTGTAGCAGCAGCAACATAGCTCTATAACATAAGTCTAACTTACTTAAACAAGCTGCAGAGCCTAAACAAAGAGCTTAATTACTAGTTTACTTACTATTTCTGCTAGTACAAACCTAAGCAGGTAAGAGCACTAACAGCTAATCTAAGACCTAATTAGAGCGGGATATACGCCTATAGCTGCAGAGCGTATCCCCTAAACAGGGAATAAGCAGCTAGGCGTAATTAGAGAAGCTTTAAAGTAACTCTAAGGGGTTATATTAGATACTTAGTAGGGTACTAAGCTTCTAACATATACTAGATATAGGTCCCTAAACTAAACTAGGTAATTACAACGCGCAACGTAACCTTTAATAAGGAGCTCTTTTACAACAAATTAGATAAGTTGTTAGCCCTTATAGTCTAAGAAGTAGAAGTAGTTGTAGAAATTCTATATAAACCTAATAAGATAATAGAGGTAGGAGAAGCAATAGAGCTCCCCCTTAAACAAAGAGACCTATCGCTTAGCTCGTCTACCAAGCACTAGCTTAGGGGTAACACTTAGGAGAAACCTTAATTGCTAGAAGGCTAGTCTAGTAGAGAGGGAGCCCCTAGGATAGATACTGCACGCGCGGCAAGCTTAGCCAGCAAGCTGCTAGAGATCCGTGCAGAACGACGCCAAGAAACAGGTTTACTTTCCCTAACTAAACGCCTAAACTAGAGCAGTTAAGTATAGGTAGGGAAGCTCCTAATAAGGAGGATAATCTAACTAGTGGCTTACAGGAAGTGCACTTAACTGTAGAAGAAGGGAGCGAGCTAGTAGATAGTAAGGATCTTAATAATCTACTAAGACCTGCTTTGCTGCTTGTTCTAATACCTTCTTAAAGATTAACGCAAGCAGATAAGGCAGGCAGGAGACGCGTGTATCAGCAGAGAATCTAGGGCCTGCCTACAAGACAGAGCTGCTAAATAGAGAACTGCGAGCGCGACAAGCGTAACAAGCCTGCTAACAACAATAATAGAGCAGGTCAGTACTCTGTAATAAGCTCTATGAATAATCACAAATACGCCTGGCTTATCTACCTACTGTTTAAACATGCAAACAAATATAGCATAGATAGAAGGGAGCTACTTACTGCCTACGCAGTGATTGTTGCCTTAACCCTAAAGAAGGAAAGACTAGTTGCTTAAAACGAGCGCTAGTTACATAGGGACAAGCTCCCTCTACTGCTAAGCAAATGGAAAGATCTACTCTATTACCTACTAGGAGCTCTTTTTCGCTAGGCCTGCTAAAAAGAGATAGACACGCTTATTAAGAAGGAAACGTAGAGAGAAATTAACTAATTAAGCGCCTTATTAAGGCCCCTACTGCTTAAATAGGTCTTTACCTACAAATTTAACTAGGATAGCTACTTCCTTAAATGTAAGGCAAGGATCTGCGTACGTAGAGATCTACAGGCAAAGGATTTAATTGTCTTAACCTACGCTACAACGCTTGCAGCTTGCTTGTTTTGCACTGTAGTAGCAATCGCAGCCTAGTTTAACCTAGAGCTCTATTAGTATAACGTAACTAGCGCGTTTCTAAACGCAAGCTGCTAGGATAAACCTTAGGTGCTCTGTAAATTACTAGATAGATTTAAGAAACCTAAGCAAGTTGTTCTACTACTATAAGCTCTATACAGGTTACGCAATTTGCTAGTCCTGTAGTATAAAGAGCTCTCTAGTACGCTCTAGAAGCTTAGTCTCTTAGCATTAAAAGAAGAGCTGTGCCTTTTCTATAATCCTAAATAGAAAATAGTGCTACTCTTCTATGTTAACAATATTCTCCTAGCCTATTACAACAACAATTAAGCTACTACTAAACAGCTAATAAGCTTGTTAATAGAAAAGTATTAAATTAAAGACTATAGAGCTGCTAAATAGTTTCTAGGCGTTTAAATAATTAGAAACTAAGAGGCTTGTACTATAACTCTCACGCATAACTCCTATATTAATAAGCTTGCTACAAAATTTAAGATAGTAGAGAAGGGGTCCTTCCCTACAGTCCTATTTCCTATAGAGGAGCTGCTTAAATATAGTAGAGAAGCTTTAAAACAAGAGGTTAAAGCGTTTCAAGAACAAGTTAGGTCTATACTCTATACAGCAATTGTAATTCAACTAGATGTGGCATATACTGCCTCTTAGCTATCTTATTATTTAACAAATCTAGGAGCAGCTTACTTTAAAGTAGCTGCTTAGGTTTTAGCTTATTTGTATAGAACAAAGCATCTAGGTATAAGGTACAGCGCTTATAAAGGCAGTTATCTGCTTATATATAGAGACGCCTTATTTGCTAATAATAGAGAGTTCTGTTAATCTTCCTAGGGGTATATTATGCAGCTCTTTAGCAGTCTAATTATCTAGAAAGCTGTATAGCAGTTAACAGTAACTACTTCTACTACTAAGGCTGAATTACTTACTTTAGAGCATATAGCTAAAGAGTTAGTAGCTCTAAAACAATTCCTAGGAGAACTTTAGCTAGACTTAGGGGTGCTGTAGGAGATTTTCTATAACAACTAATAAACTATCTAACTAGTAGTTAAAGAGAGCAAGTAGCTTACTACCTAGCTGCGCTATATAGATATCTAAAATATGTAGTTAAAACAAGAGTACGCTAAGGGAAACCTCTAAGTTACCTACCTTAAAATAAGTAAGATGCTAGCTAATAGCCTTACAAAAGCGCTTCCTAGATAAGCTTATAAGCGCTTTTTGTCGCATTTAAACTTATAGAGCATTAGTTAAGAGGGAAAAGACTTAGTTATAGAAAAAGAGCAGGTTAATAGAGAAAGAGAAGATCTTTAAATTGCTAGGGAGGACAACCCCCTCCCTAAATAGGTATAAGTCTCCCTAGACTGCTAGTAGCAGCTCTTTTAAGCGTACGCCTAGCAGCTAAGGAGCTTACAAAAACAAATTAACTATAGGTAGAGAGGACAACCCCCTCCCTATAGGTTTTATCTTAAAGAACCTACTTACAAATAGGTACTTAAAATTTGTACCTATCTGCAAGCAGGCCCTTTACTACCTAGATAGTAGTACGTAGGTTAGTAGCCTGCTAAACGCTTGTTAGCTACTGTTATTAACTAAAATACTATGTTACTTACTAAAGTTATTACTCTGCTAGAGGAAGCAAGCTCCTCTACTAGTTCTAGCCCAAGCAGCTTAAGGGCAGGGGGAGCAGGCAGCAGGAGTGCCTAAAGGCACAACACTAGCAGCGCTTGCTGCAGTAGCTGGCAGCAGTGTTGTTAACGCACAGCGCAACTAAGCTGCTTGCTAGCAGCGCGTCTACGCAGTACGCGCAGGGAATTAACCTACGCGCACTAGGCACCAGAGCGCCTAAGACAGAGGCAGGGGGCGCAGGCGCAGGCACGGGCGGCAGCAGCAGCGCAGCAGCATAGGCAGCGGCAGTGGCAGCAGCTATAGTAGCAGTGGCAGCAGCAACTGCTAAAGGAGTAGGCGAAGCCGCAACTATAGGCTTAGGCTTAGGCGAGGGTAAGGGGAGCAGGCGTAGGCATAGGGACAGGCGCAGGCAAGGGCGAGCGGGCGGCTGGCAGCCAGCCAGCTTAGGCAGCAGCTTGGGCGGCAGAGGCAGCAGCAGTGCGCACGCAGCGCTAGGTTTTGGTCTATTTCTATACCTAAGTTAGCAAAACCTCTAGAAAAGAGCTAGGAAAACGTTAATAGCAAGATTAGTTAGACAACGTCTAACAATAAAGCTCTTAACAGATTAAGAAGCTAGAAATAATTAGCTAGAGAGTGCTTAGGCGCGCAGAAAACAATTTAGTATACTTACAGGCATATTAATAGATATAACTAGAGAAATAGAGAAATTAAGCAGGTAGGACGCTTATATAAGGAAGTAACTAGGTTAGTAAAGGTAAAGCTGCTAGACTATAGTCCTTACGCTTACTCTTACTACCTAGAAGTGCTTAACCTAAGAAGTGCTTACCTTAACTATAACTAAGCAGCTTAATAGCTAGCTATAGGCTTAGAAATTTAGCTAATAAAAATAAGCGCCTAAACTAGCAACAAACTGCTTGCAAAAGTAGCCTAAAAATTAGAGAGGTCTCTTAAAAGGAAGAGCACCTAGAGTACGCTGCAGGCGCGCAGTAATCTTAGATATCTAAGGAAATATAAAAATCTAAGATTAGAGCCCTACAATTACTAAGGGCACGCTCTTAGTTTAGTTATTTCTAATACAGGATTAACTAGGGGGTGTGTTGCGTAACTAAGCGCGTAAAGTTACATACGCAGCTTATTTTCTAACAGAGCGTGCTAATTTAGTTAAGCTGCTCTACCCTAGCAACGCTGGTTCTAAGCAGCCCTAATACTAGCTAAACGCTTGTTAAGTAAGATCACGTAACCTACATATTTTATTTATATTTAAGCAACACGTTCTATATAGAAAAATAGACACTAATTAAATTAATTAATTACTTAAGTATAGTCCTGCAAGCTCTGTTACACTACCTAAGCTATTTTACAAGGTACTCTTGTCTATAGGCAGATGTATCGCAATAATTAAGGATGCCTTTAACTTTGTACTAGTCTACAGCTAGTATTTTGCTGTTTGCTATCCCTACAGGGCCTAGTTAGAACCTAGTGCTAGTAGGTAGTGTTATCTAAGGTTTAAGTAAAGATACATTAAACACTAGGTAGATCCTGCTTATTAATAGTAGTAACTTTAATTTATATGCTAGTTTCCCTATTTTCCTTATAACTATAAATAGTCCTAGGTACCTTATATTAAACTTCTTTAAAGGACAATTTATAGCTAGGTTCTTTACTTAGAGAATTACTTTGTTACCTATAGCAAAGTGCTTCTCTATTTGCTTAGCGTTGTACTAGCGCGTTATGCCTTTCTAAGCATACTCTAGGCTTTCCTTTACTACAGCCTACATCTTATACTACTACTCTAGGCAGCCAGCGACTTGCTAGCGTAGCTCTAGGGCTGCTACGTCCTTTCCCTATACCTGCAGTAGTCGCCTTAGCTAGTGCTTATTAGGTACTCTGTTAAATCTCTTTAGGTTAGTCCTGTAGGCAACTTTAATAGGTAATTCCCTATATACAGAGTAACACTTAGAGTTATAGGTATACTCTACGTATAGTAACAGGTCTACCTAGTTATCCTAATTGTAGTTTATGTATATACGCAGGTATATTTCTAACTCCTAGTTTAGGCGTTTAGTTTAGCTGTTAGTTTAGGGATAGAATATAGTACTTAGCTAGTAGTCTATTTTAAGGTAGTAGTATATATTAGACTATAATTAGCTAGTAAACATAGATCCCCTATCTAATAGTAGGGTGTTAGGAGGACTATATTTTAGGAATTACTATTTTAAGAGTAGCTTAGCTACGCGCTAGGCTGTTATTATTTTAATAATAGGTATATACTAGATATACTTACTAAATTAGTCTACTAACACTAGGATTAAGTTAAACTTGTTCCTATAATTATCTCTTAACTTAGGTAAGTCTGTTATAAAGTTAAGTAAGTAGTGCTGCTAGGCTGTATTAGGTACTAGTAGTAGCATAAGTAGTCCCTTTAGTTTATACTAATAGATCTTGTTTAACTAACACGCTAGGTACCTATAGATGTACTTATGTACGTCCTTAGTTAACTATAGCTAATAGTACTTCTATGTTAACACTTAAGCAGTTTTCTTAGTCCTATAATAGCCTCCTATAGGGTTATTATAGTTCTTTAATAGGATTGTTTAGTAGAGCGTTCTATTATTAGGAATCTACACTTTCCTACTCCTGCGCAGGACTCTATTTAGGTTAGATTCCTAGTGTAGTTAGCCCTTAGCTACTCTACCCTCCTTCTAACGCGTTAGCAACTTATAAGCAGTATAGGCCTTATTACGCTTCTAAGTCTGCCTAATATAATTAATAAGGCAGTCTAGGGTTACTAGTACGTATACTGTTTTATCTTACGCAGCTTTGTTTGCAAGATATACAGGAGAGCTAATTACTCTACCTAGGCTACAAAGGAGAGCTCTTAGGACGTTTCTCTTAGTCTTCCCCTAAGCTTTAGATTAACTAGGTTAACCCTAGCTATAGCTTGTAGAAGGGTAGTTAAGAGCTACAGGAGACGTATTCCTATAACTAACGTATTAGCAGAATTCTATAGGGGTAGTCTTAGAGGTTATTATAGCGTCTATTATTGCCTCCTTATAGTTGCCTACACTATGCACTACCTGTTTAGTGTTGTAAGCCCTAGACGCCTAGAGAGTCTAGATCTAAAGCTTCTATTAGAGGGTAGGTAGCATTGCGTTGCAGAGTGCTTGTCCTTCCCTAATTATAAGTCCCTACACGTAATCTAGACGCCTTAATAGGCTATTAGCTGCGTTCTTAGGTCCTAGCTTATACTTAACTTTAAAGTTAAACCTTACTAACTCCTCTGCCTAGCAAGCTTACTTAGGTAAGAGTTCCTTTATTATTATAAAGTATCTTAGGTTGTTATAATTAGAGAGTACCTAGATTATTAATAGAGCGTGCTTAAGGTAGTGTTACTACTACCTAAACACTTTGATAATTGTAGATAGTTCCTTATTATAAGTATGCTATTAGATAGATAGACCCTAAAACTTTTAACTCTAGAATGCTACTAGTTTCTAATAACATTCTATTGCTAGTTTAGTTATCTAAGGTTGTAGTAAGATAGCAGCTATAGCAAAGTCTAAGGTGTTAGTAACTACTATAATTAGTTTAGTTAGGTTAAAGTATTAAAGTATAGGTGCCTCTGTAAACTTCTTCTAAATTGTATAGAAGGCCTAGCATACCTCTTTAGGCTAACTCTATAGTTTGTACTATTTTGTTAGTCCCTTATAGCTTTTGCTAGTCTCTTCCCCCTCTTCTTTAGATTAGAACCCTTAGGGGCTAATGCTAGGTTCTAGGCAGCTGTTATGTAGTCTACTAGCAGGCGTACAATACTAGAATAGTTATAGATAAACTACTAGTAGAAGTTTGCAAAGCCTAGGAACTGCTAGATATCCTTAAAACCTCTAGGTTTAGGCTACTCTTATATAGTTTATACACGCGTTAGGTCTATAACAACGCCCCTAGGGGTTACTATAAAGCCTAGAAACTTAACTAATTTAGTTAAGAATTTGTATTTGCTTGCCTTGCAGAATAGACCCTATTTAATAAGGTAGTCTAAGACCTCCTTAACGTAAGCATTATAATCCTCCTTATATTTAGAGTAGATTAGGATGTTGTCTAGGTAGACTACGCAAGTGCAGTCTAACAGGCTACTAAGGGCTCTGTAAATATAGGACTAGAACGTTACTAGGATGTTTGCTAGTCTAAACAGCATTACTAGGTACTTAAAGTGCCTATACTAGGTTTTAAATGTAGTTTTCTACTTATTACCTTCCTTAATCTAGAGCCTGTAGTAGGCATCGCGTAGATCTAGCTTTAAGAAGATTACTACATTTAAGAATTAATCTAATATCTTGCTAACAAGTAGGATAGGATAGCAGTTCTTAACTGTAACTTTATTTAGGCCTTAGTAGTCTACGCAGAGCTGTAAGGTACTATCTGCTTTAGGTACAAATAGGATTAGTGCCCCTGCAGGTAACTTACTAGGACAGATCTAGCCTTTCTCCTATGCTGTGTTAAGGTATTCCTAAAGGATATCTAGCTTATATTATAACAGGTTGTAGATTAGGAGGTTTAGTATACGTACCCCCTCCTTAATCTTAATTGCATAGTTATACTCTCTATGTAGGCAGAGTACGCTAGTCTAATATTTGCTAAAGGCAAGCTACTTATAGTATAGTTTCTTAGGAACAAATTTTAGCTCTTCTAGATCTAGCTTGTCTTTATTAGGTAGTATATATAGGGTATCCTTATCTAACTTATAGTTAAGGAGGATATAGGCAGTACCTAGAGGTAGTTTAGCCTAACTAGGGTTCCCTTTATGTATGCTTGCTACTATCTGTTAACTAGCTTCCTAAGGTAGCTACGCTAGGTCTAGGTACTAAGACACACAGTGCTTAAGATGCTTAATTATATTAATTATCTTATTCCTTAGCTAGAGGATTCTACGTTTTGCAAAATATTCTTTATTAGCAACTATATTGCTATTAGGACCTAAGGGCTAGTTATGCCTAGCTTTATCCTAACGTAGTTCCTATAGGAACGCGTCTTTAGTCCCCTAGGGTACTTAGTACGCTAGGTTTCCTAGGTAGAGTAAGTACGCTTGCTTACCTAGTTGCATATCTTTAAAGAGGGTTTTAGCCTTACAGACCTGCACTTGTTCTATATTATTGTTAAACCAGCTGTACTTACCTGTAGAGAATTAGATGCAGAGGTCTACTTCTACAAGCTACAGGTAACCTAGGTTAAGGTTGTAGCTAATAAAGTTAGTAGACTAGAAGACTTTAGGTCCTATAGTTTTAGTAGTGCTATTGCTGTCTAGGTAGTCTATAGTAAGATTGTAGGGTCTTTAAATATTTAGCTAGTTATTATCTAGGAATAACGCTATAGGCTTCTAATAGAATAGTATATGTTCTAACTTTAGTTAGTTAACAACTACTTAACTTATAAGGTTAATTTTAGCCCTAGAGTTATAGAGGCCTGTTAAAGTTGTACTTTAAGCAAAGCTTGTAAGCACTAATTCTATTAGTTCTTAGGGATAAGTAATAGTTCTAGAACAGTAAGGGTAGACGCCTAGGTAAAACACCTAACAACAACTAGGGTAATAATAAGTAGTATAGAGGGGACTATCTAGCTTAAAGGTTAGGTTAAGATTCTAAAGACAAACTTAATTAACAAGGTTAAACACAAACTATAAGGGTTGTGTTCCTACTAACTATATACTTAAGTTATCCTATACTGTCTTATAGTTTCTTACAAAGTCCTATAGGGGGCCTTATAAGAACTATAGGACTTCTGTAGGAATTGTAGGACATTACGTAACTCTGTCTTACAGTCTTAGCTTAGACCTATGTGTAAGACATTGTAGGATATTACGTAACAGCTAAGCGTTGCACTAATTCTAGTTATGTTATTATAATAAAGGTCTATCTTGCAGTCCTCTTCTTAGGATTATAACACTATCTCCCTTCCCTATAATTTATGTCCTTATAAATTAACTAATAGTCTCTTAAAGTACCTAAGCCTAACACACAACAGGAACCTAAATAAATAATACTAGATATCTAGCTATAGTCGCCTGCAAGTACTGCGCAAAGAAGAGTATGCCTTATAAGATGTTGTTGTTACACAGAAAGTGTAGTAACTGCAAATACAATAGTATAAAGAAATATAAGCTAGTAGATCTCCCTGTTCTAGACTTTACTAAAATTAATAATAAAATATTATAGCTAGAACAAATAGAAGATAAAGCTGCTAAGGCTAAGGAAGTAGTAATAGCTGCTCTTTAGGTAGCGCGCGCGAAGTTAGGTTACGTGCAAAAGTAGAAGAAGTTCCTAAAGTGTTGTAAATAGTAATAGTTTAACGTAAGTACTTAATTTGTTAAAGATATTAAGCACTTAGAGCAACAGGAGGGGTTGCTTAATAACATTACTGTGCTTAAGAACAGGTTAATGCCTAGGTCTCTTGCATTAGACTAGGCAACGCATCCTCTGCCCTTAGATCCTAATGCTGCCAATACTAGCGCAACAGCTGTTAGTAGTGCGTAAGATTCGTAAGTAGTTCCTATATGTTTTCTAAGTTAGGGTATCCTAACTACTTAACTAGGTATTCTGTGTTACGTCCTTTCTTCTAATATGTTATTATTTTTTTAACTTCCTACTTATCCTAGCTATCTGCCTAGTAGTGAAAGTCTTTCTAGATTAGAGTTCTAGGGTTAGCTAGTTCTAACAAGCTTATGTAGAACACTAGATAGATCTTTGCATCCTTTAGCAGATTAAGTCTATAGTTAACTAAGCTTATCTGTTTAGAAATAAAAAATAGTCTAACCTTAACTTTGTCTAGTTTTTTTGTAGGTCTTCGCGTTTAAAGATTTTTTGTAAGAAGATAGACTTTATCCCTCTCTTTTAGCTAAGGTGCTATTTTTTGTTTCTAGTTAACATAAGAAATTGCTTGTTCTTAAGCTTAGCTAATGTTTTCTAGCAATTTCTAATGTACTTCCTTTAGTTTTGCTACTAAGGCAATTACTAATTTAGTTTAAATAGTTGTATCTAAACTTCTAGTAAAGAGATTTGGGTGTCTCCTGTAATTTGCAAAGAATAGCGTTGTGCCTGTTACTTCTAATAGTTTATTGTTGTACGCAATCTAAGCTATAGGTAACAGTAAAACCTAGTTGTTTTGTTGCTGGTTGCTGTAAATCTGTAGGTATGTTTCTATAGTCTAATTTGTTCTTTTAGTCTATCTGTCTATCTGCAGATAATAGGCTATTAAAAGCTTCTTCTTAGTACTAATAGCTGCTAAGAGCGTAGTCTAATAATTTAATATAAAGAGCTTGTCTTAATCGCTGATAATTGATTCTAGTATGCTGTAGTGTTAGATAACCTAGTCTAGGAACACTTGTACAAGCTGCTCTGCAGTGTAGCTATAACAAAATAGTATTATCTTAGTAGCTTTTGTAAATCTGTCTACTACAACAAAGATTAAGTTGTAGGCATAGTTAGTAACAGGGTCCTTAGAGATTAGTAATTAGGTAATAAAATCTATTATAATGTTTGTCTAGGGCGCTGTAGGCAGTTCTATAGCCTGTGCTTCTCTATACTTAGCGTGTGTGCTATGCTTATTCTGTTAGCACTATACACAGTTCCTAATAAACTTAGTAACCTTGTCTTTTATATTGCTAAACTTATAATGTTGTTTAATAAGTTCTATTGTACGTGTTATTCTAGGGTGTCTGTGTAGCAGGTTATTATAGTAACTAGCTATTATTTCTTCTTAAAGTTCCTCTAGTACTTGCAACAGGATGCGTTGTTCCTGCTAAACTTGCATTATGTTGTTAAGCTATTACAATAGTTCTAGGGATCTATTGTTATTAACTCCTAACACTGCAAACTAGTTTATTGTTTTTTCTCTAACAAGGTTGTGTTGTTAGCTAAGTACGTTAGCTCTACTATTGTCTTTGCCTAGTGTATACAATATCTTAAATTTGTATTGTCTTAGCATTTCTAACTAGCAAACTTGTTGTTAATTTAGAACCTTAGTAGTAGTAAAGTATACTAGGTTCTTATAGTTAGTGTAGATAGTAAGTTCTAAGCAACTCTCTGCATACGCTCTCTAATATTCTAGGGCTAATACAATTGCAAGCAGTTCCTTGTTGTGTACGTTGTATTATTCCTTTAGTCCTAAGAACTTGCGTAAGTAGTAAGCAATAGGATGCTATAGTCTATCCTTTTCTTGTGTAATACATGCGCCTAATGCAAGATCTAAGGCATTAGTTTCTATGCGCATTAGTTTGCTACTAGTAAACGTAATTAACGTAGGTAGTGTAATACAGGCTTGCTTAAGTGCCTTAAATGCATTGTCTTATTCCTTTCTCTACTTAAATAGCGTGTCCTTCTACGTAAGCTTTATTAGTAGAATTATAATCTTAGAGTAGTCCTTAATAAAGCGTTAGTTAAAGTTAATAAATCCTAAGAATTCCTAGATCTGTTTAACTGTCTTTAGTGTTAGCTATAATTTAACTACTTCTACCTTTATTAGACTAATCTTAACTCTATATTATCCTACAATATACCCTAAGAATTTAATTCTTTTTAGTGCTAGTTGCACTTTTTAAGTTTTAGTTGTAGATCTACCCTTCTTAGGCATTCTAGCACTTTAGTTACGTGTTAAACGTGCTCCTCTAGTGTCTTTAAGTACACTAGGATGTTGTCTAAATATGCTACTACTGTCCTATTAAGGTGTGCCCTAAGGACGTTGTTAACTAACTCCTAGCACGTAGCTGGTGTGTTTGTTAGACTAAACAGCATAACAAGGTACTTGTAGAGTCTATATCTTGTCCTAAAGGCTATTTTCTATTCTTCTCCTTCCTTTATGTAGATAAGGTTGTACGCTCCTCTTAAGTCTAACGTAGTAAAGTACTAAGCTCCTGCTAGCTAATCCTACAATTCTATAATATTTAGGAGTAGGTAGCAGTTTTTAATAGTAATATTATTAAGCTTCTTAAAGTTAATGCAAGGTTATAGCTTGCTATCCTTCTTTAGAACAAACATAATAGGGTACCCTACAGGTAATTCTAATTGTCTAATAAATCCCTTTTTAAGGTTCTCCTAAATGTACTTGCGCAGTACTTTAAGTTCCTTCTCTAATAACTAATATAGCCTCTTAAAAGTTAGGTTCTTTCCTTCCTAGAGCTTAATCTTATAATCCTAGGGCTTCTGCTTTAGTAGGGCTTTTGCTGTAAGCTCTTCTTTAAACATCCTAGCGTACTGTCTATACACATCTAGGATAGCAGAAGGTGCACTGTTCTTATTCTCCTTAACTCTTACTTAGGGACCTATAGGGCATTTAGCGTCTATAGAGTTAACTGCTCTAACTTAGCGCGTCTTATTTGTTAAAGAGATATTATTAATCTCCTTCTTATCTACTAGCTGCAGCGTGCGCTGCGTAGGCTGCAATACCTTATTACTACAGGTACATTGCTTTAACAAAAGCTGTTCCTTCTTCTAGTTAATCTCTAGGTTATGCTTTCTTAACTAGGGTAGCCCTAATATAACATTGTGCGTAGCTATCGCAAAGACGTCTAAGGTTACTTCCTTATAGTGTCTATAGATGCTAAGTAGGACATTAGTTACTTTATGTGTGATTTCTAATTCCTCTAGCATAGGTTCTCTATTAGCTACTTAGAGCAGATAGGGTTTATCCTTGCGTTGCATACGTAGTCTAGCTAGTACTACTGCCTACAAAGAGATGTAACTTAACTATGCTCCTAAGTCTAAGAGTGCCTGCATCTTTACTCTACCTATTGTTATAGGGAGTTTAATTAGTTAGTAATTAGTCCTAATCTAATTAATAGATTAATCCCTAGCGCTCTTAAGCGCTGTCCTAAAAAAGGATTAGTCTGTCCTCTAAACCTATTAGCCTGCTTTACTCCTTTATAAGTTATATAGCTAAGGTTAAGGCAGTGTTGCTATATCTAATTTATGCAAGTCCTATTAATTGTTATTTGTTAGGCTCCTTTAGCTAATAATAAGCTATTTCTAGGAAAATAGTAGTTAACGTGTTTATTAATAAGGTGCATCTTACAGGTGTTATTTTTGCAATATATCTAGGTTTTCTTACATAGCTTCTTCTACTTAGGAAAGAATATGCTTCCTATTTTTTCTAATAGATAGATAGTACATCTATTGTTGTAACATGCAGTAAACAATAGTACTCTATAGTGTAGATTTCTTAGATCTATATTGTACTGTAGTGTGCGAAACCTATCTATACAGTGTAGGTTTTCCTTAAATAACTGTTGTTTGTGCTAGCGTAGGAATTCCTAGTTGCCTTTAATAGGTGTTAAGAAGCATTATTCTTAATACTTGCAGTAAGCCTTATTGCACTAGTTCTCTAGTTCCTTATTATCTTCTGTGCTAGGAATAACAAGATCTTGGCATATTTGTGCGTATGCGTTATCTAGCGTAGGTTGTAGGTTCTAGCAGTTAAAGCTAGCCTATTGTGCGTTCCTACGTTTCTCGCAGCGTGTTTATTGTTTCTTAGGTAAATCTTATTTAAAGATCTTAGTGTTGTTTATTGTTGTAAGGCTATCCTAACGTTGCTTAGCAATCTAGTTAAGGTTATTCTCCTAACTCTTAACTTTACTGTCTGTTACTATTTGTTAGTAAGGTGTAGGTGCGCATAATTAGCGCTTGTAACAAGACTTAATATAGTCCTTATCCTTAGAACTAGACTCTAGGTCTTCTATAAGTTATCTTATATCTTTAGTAATAATTTCCTATTTACTAGCATTAGCATCCTTAGCAGGCCTGCTAGTAAGCACGTTAAGCTGTCTAAAGACCTTGTTCTTCTAATAACAGTTGCGCGCAAAGTAGCCTAGTTTACTACAGTTGTAGCAGTTCTTTAACTTGCTACTATTGTTGTGCTTTCCCTTTTTCTTGTTGTTCCAGCGAGCTGGCAGGGCTCCTAGTCCTTTGTTTAGGTTAGAGAGATCTATAGCTGCAGGGCTATAGTAACTGCTGCGTGTGTTGTTGTAGATACATTATCCTAAGTTAGGGCAATATTAGTTTCTACAGTTAATATTATTATGCTATTAGTTGCGTAGTGCAGTAGGTTTAACGTTTACAACCTGTACCTATAGATTATCTTGCAGTTCCTGTTGCAACTTGTAGAGTTTAATATTAATTTTAATTAACGTGTTAATAAGGTTATTAAGGGTGTTAGTGCTTACGCCTATGCGCATAAGTTCTTCCTTAATTTTTAGTTTAAGACCTTGCTTAAACATTATTATTAATATAGTGTTGTCCTAGTTAGTGTTAGCAGCTAATTGTTAGAATTTAGCTGCGTAGTTAGCAGCTAACTTAACTTATTAGATGCGTTAGATTTCACGTTGTGTAATAGTAGGCTTGTTAGATATACTAAACACTAGCTTAATCTTAAGTTTAAATTAGTTAAAGTTGCTAATCTATTTATCTACTTTATCTAGGGCGTTGCCTGTGTTATACTATTAGATAAAGGGCTTAATCTACTTAAATGCGTTACTTCGCATGTAGCTAGCTACTAGAGTAACTTGCTTGTTCTTAGGTACCTTTTCTCCTTAGAAGAGGAAGAAGAGGTCCTATTGCATAAGCTAGTTGTTAAGCTTGCTACAATCTCTATAATAGAGGTTTGGTTTGTTAACGTTTATAACGCTAGACCCTGTAGTGCTAATATTATTTATGTCTGTGTCTCTAACACCTAAGTTGCTAGGGGTAGCACGTGTTCCTAAGGTATTACTTATCTTAGGGGTGTTTAAAATGTTAAAGTTGTACTTTAAGTAAAGCTTGTAAGCACTAATTCTATTAGTTCTTAGGGATAAGTAATAGTTCTAGAACAGTAAGGGTAGACGCCTAGGTAAAACACCTAACAACGACTAGGGTAATAATAAGTAGTATAGAGGGGACTATCTAGCTTAAAGGTTAGGTTAAGAGTCTAAAGACAAACTTAATTAATAAGGTTAAACACACACTATAAGGGTTGTGTTCCTATGTGCTATATACTAAGGAGATATGCAATATGCTTAGTAGAACTAATTAACTAATTAGACTAATTACTAATTACACTAAGCACTAATTACACTGATTATTGCCAAGCCTTCTAATTAGTTGTTACGTGTTGTGCCCTGATTAAGGAGGAGGCGTTGTCCTGCCTTCTGCGTGTAATTGTCCCTACTGGTAGTTCCTGTTGTGCCGTACTGGGGTGTAATACTCGTTGCGAACCTTCGTGTTCTGTGGATCGTAACATTAGGTTAGAGAGGGTTATCTACCTAGACCTTCCAACGTGCTAGGCGCAGATTAGAAATTACAGCGTTAACTGCCTTATTAATACAGGCGCCTAGATGAACTTGCTTTAATTTAGTGCGTTACAGGCACTTAGGTTAGTCTATAAGGAAATAAGCTATATTCCTAGCAAGGAGTAGGGCGTTGTTATAGCTAATAGGAGTATAGACTCCTTTGTTAGCACAGCATAGAACGTCCTAGTTAAGATTAGCAAAGTAGTTACACTTACCTACTTCTAGATAGTGCAGAACCTTACAAGGTTAGTAATACTTAGCACTCTATAGTGTGCGTCTTCTTGCATAGCTATTTAATACAATGTGTTTAGACGCTCTACCTATTGCATTATGTTAGATAATAGCTTAAGGAATGCTGCGTTTATAGCGTCTAATCTAGCTCCTTATTACTTAACTTTAGTAGAATCTACTACAGGAAAAGACAGGAGGCCCTCTTAATTAAGGCAGGAGGCGCCTGCAGTGTAGAAAACCTTAATTCTAACAACTAGTTATGCTGCTTAGCACAGGTAGAATACAGCTACCTCTATGCTAGCGATACTAAGGAGAGCAGGAGTATTAAGGATATTACTTAAAGAATATTCAACCCTAGCAATTATAAGGTAGTTAGGTGGATTTCCTTAGGAGGAGATAAAAGCTAGATAGATCTTAACAAAGACGTTGCTACATTAATAGTAGAGCTAAGCCTTTTAGACAAACGACAAGAGCATACAGATTGTTAGCTAGTAAGCTAGTAGAAAGAAGATAGCAGAGAGGTTAATACCTTGTACAAAAGAGTAGGGGTAAAAGTTAGGCCAGTTAATAAGCTAAGGGTAACAGAGCTAATAGAACTTAGCTAAGAAGACTAGAAGCAGCTTGCAATTAAACAGTAATAACTTTTCTACAGCTTGCGACCTCTAGATATTAGACCCTTTAATTACCTATTTAAACAAAGGTATGCAGCATTCCTAAGAGGTATAAGACTTAATCTAGAAAGACTAAAGAGCTAGAAGTTTAGCAAGGCGCTTCTTCCCTGCAAAAAGGAACTGTTTATTAAAATAATTATAAATAGAGAGGCAGCTATTACCTTTATATTTTCTAAATTAGGCTAAATATAGAAGGAGGTTACATCTCCCTATAAGATTAAGACTATACCTTACAAAGCCTAGCAGGTTAAAGCATTCCTAGTAGCAAGGAGCTAGGAAGGAGAGCTAGTGAAGATGCTTCTAGAACGTTTAGAGAGAGGAACACTAGAGAGATGTAATAGTTAATATAGAAACCTATAGCACCTTGTAGCAAAGAAGGCTAGCTCTTTCTAGTTTATTAATAACGCACAGCACATAAACAAGGTGTTAATTAGGGATGCTAGAACACTACTAACAGTAGACGAGTTCTTAGAGAAGTTCGCAGGCTGCAAAATCCTGTTACTAATAGACTTCTTCTTAGGATATAACTAAATCACCCTTTACAAAGACAGCAGAGACATAACAGCAGTAATAACACTAGTTAGTCTACTTTAGTTATATACCTTAGTCTAGGGAGCTACTAATTTAGTAGCAGTATTTCAAAGGACAATAATTAAGATACTAAAGGATTACTAGCTAAACACTCTACCCTTTCTAGACGATGTTACTAGTAGAGGTCTAAAAACTAACTATAATAGAGAAGAGTTGCTCCCTAGCGTTAGACGCTATATTCTAGAACATATTCAGCAGCTAGATGCTGCCCTAGCTAATATAGAAAGGGCTGGTGCTACAGTGTTAGGGATAAAATGCTACTAGGGTTACAACAGGTTAACTGTAGTTAGTTACAAAGTTAGCGCAGACAGCCGCTTCCCTAGCCAAGACAAGGTAGCAAAAATTACTGCCTAGCTAGAGTGCTAAAACCTAAAAGAAGTCTAAATGTTTATAGGCATTTGTGTTTACTATCGTATCTAGGTCCTGTTATTTACTATTCTTGCTAAACCCTTGTTTAAGCTTATAAAGAAAGATACAGAATAGGAATAGGGAAACGCAGAACGCTAAGCTATAACTACTCTAAAGACTTATATTATAAGCGCGCCAGCGCTAATAGCTATATTATACACTAGTAGGTTAACTATCTTTGTGTTAGTAGACGCTAGTAATAAGGGAGCTAGCGCTTGTCTAGAACAGATAGGTCTAGATAGCAAGCGTTACCCTTACTAATTTAAAAGTACACTCTAGTTAAAAGCTGAATCTAACTAGCACTTAACTAAACTAGAGTGTAAAGCAGTTGTCTAGGCTCTTAAGAAATTCTAGATATAGCTATACAGAGTACATTTCATTATTAAAACAGATGCCTAGACACTAATAGCACAGCTTAATTGCTCTTTAACGGACATCCTAGGCTTAGTAATAAACAGGTAGCTAGCAGCTATCCTGCTCTAGGACTTTAAAATTTAACACATTCCTAGAAAAAGAAATGTAGTTGCAGACGCTCTATTAAGATACCCTAAGCCTAAAGGATAGACAGCTCTAGACAAACCTAAGTTAGACGTTAAGGATTTTATTAACAACCTAGTAGCAACAGCAGAGTTATTGTCTCTGCTCCTACAGAGACACCCTAGCCACATCCTTAGGGACAAATACTTAGAATTATCTAAACAAATTGCTACATTCCTCTAGACACTAAAGATCCCTAGGGAATGTCTAGGAAAGAGTCACGTTTATAGAAAAAGAGAGCTCTTAACTACTTTGTTTAAGATAGATATCTATTCTATAAGACGTTACGCAATGTTGCTATTAGGAGAGTAGTAGACAATACTAACATTAGGACTGCAGCAATTTAGGAAATACATTAAACAATTAGACACAGAGGTGTTAACGCAGTATACTTTATGCTCGCCTAAAGATATCACTAGGACTACATGCATGCTAAGGTTAAAACTGCACTATCCTCTTGCCTAGAGTGCTAGTTTAGGACTAGTAAACAATTAAAGGATATGCTAACTACAATATACTCCTACGCACTTTAGGAGTTAGTAGCAGCTAACGTTGTCTACATGCCTCTATGCAGAGGCTATTAGTATATAGTTATTGCTAGAGAATATCTTAGCAGATAGGTAGAGGCCTAGCCACTCTATAATAACAAATCTGCTACTGTTGCAAAATTCCTATACAAGGATATTATTTACTAATAGAGCATAACTAGGAGGCTTATAGTTAACAGAGGACTAGACTTTGCTAATGTAGTAAAAAAGCTTACAGTTACATACAGGATTTAGCGAATACAATCCTTAGCACATAACTCTTAGGCAATAGGGAAGGTTAAAGGAGGACACAAACTAATTATTAATGCCCTTGCTAAACTTTATAGACTATAGGTAGACAACCTTCTAACAGTGCTGCTAGCGGACAGGGTCTCTATTTAATCTAACAGGTACTCTGCGTATTAATTAGTTACTAGACAGAACCTAGTTCTACCTACAGATTTAGCAATTCCTACCTAGCAGACATTGCTGTACTAGCAGGTTTTAGATAGGTCTTAGTTACTAGCAATCTGTGCTATACAATTAGACCTCTAGGACTAGTTTCTAAAGGACGCTGTTAGTGTTACTAAACAACTGCAAGCATCTAAGAAAGAATACTAAGACAACAATTAGGAAATTAGGAAAGAAAGTATTAACACTAGCAACATAGTCTTATTATAGGATTTAGTTAGGGAAATTAATATGTTAAGAGATAGAAAGCTTGCCTGCAGGTAGCTTAGACTATACAAAGTCTTAGAAGAGAAAATAGCAATAGAGCGCGGCACCTTCCTACTAGAAGACTTAGATAGATCTAAGATGCCTTACACTGTTCTAGGCTAGAGACTTAAGAGATTTATTAAACAATAACTAGAAGATATTGCAGGGGAGCACGCAGGTCTAATTAAGATCTAGGATAAGGAAGCCTAGAACAGATTGTACATGGACCTAGACAGGGATATTAGAAAAGATAATAGCTCTATACTAGACTGCACTATTAGTAGTTATTAAGAGGTTGTAATATAACTAAGGAAACTTACAACATATAAGAAGGCGTAATATAAGCAATACAACAGCAACTCTAGCAGAGACTCTAACATAAGCTAAGCACTACATTGCTTAGCTTAACAAAGCAGGGGGAGGGGAGACTTAGTCTCTAACTATAAAAATGTCTTAATAAGACAACTAATAAGGCAGGGAAATAGTAAAACCCTAGAGTTTACCTACATAGCTATTAAAGAACAAGCAGCGGCGCTAGTAAAAAATCTAACTAACTAGAAGCTAGCAAGTTACACCTAACAGCTTCCTATTAGCTGCGCAGCTGTTAAGCAAAAAACGCTAGCGCGAACTTCACCCTACTACTACAATCCTACTATAATTAAGTAGCAAAATAGTAGTAAGAAGAACAGATGCTTGATATAGCTATAAGTAATAGCTTACTACTTTTACTCTGCTACTCTATTACTCCTTCACCCTACTACACACAATAAAACTTAAAAATTTAATTTAATTAAGCAACCTAGCTCTGTTACTACACTTACACTATAGCCTTAGACTCCTAAGCCCTAGTAATAGCCAGCTAAGAGTAACTAGGCTCTGCCTATGTGTTATAGCCAGCTGCTCTTCAAGCTATTGCCTCTAACGACATAACGTCTGTCTATAGTATTAGTATGCTATACCTTAACAACATCTTAACAGGCAAGTTTATTACACAGCTAACCTAAGGCAACCTGGTTTAACAAAGACACGCACTAGACTCTTAGATAGCAGCTGCTATATTAGAGTTTAACAAAGCTGCTACAATAATACACCTTGTATTATTAGTTGTAGAGCAGACACTAAACCTAATTGCACAATACAGAGGGGCTACATAGTTTAAGAGTAAATACCCTGCTATTACTATAGCTACAAACTACAACTAAAAGAGAATATAGGAGTTAAGCAGCGCGTTAACATGCATTAAATTGCTGCTAGGAGGAAAGACACTTATAAGCAACATTATTGCGCCTTACAGCCCTGCCTCTAGCATAGAGCATAGTTGCTTAACTAACATTGCATACTGCACAGCAAGACTAGGTACTATGTACCTAGCTAAGTTTATTAACTCTGCTATGTACTAAAGACTTTACACACCCTGTTGCAAGCAAGATAAGTACATTAACTCCTTAGACTAGGGCATAGCTTGTGAGGGAATATAGCTGTTTAAACAAGACATTTAGTCCTTTATAGGTAACTCTAAAAACAATAGCTACCCTCTCCTTAATCTCCTTAGAGGCATTTTAGATTTACCTAACCTATACACTAATATAAAGAAATACACAGTTCACCTTATAGACAGTAGTAACAGCTAACAAAAGTTCTAGCGAGCTGCTCTTTAGCACTAGAAGACTATGCCCCTAGCAAGAATATTTAACTTAGAAGGAAAACTAAGTTACTATCTAGTTACAGAACAAATAACACAGGAGTAGACTATAGCTAGTAGGCTTACAAAACACAGCAACAGAATGCTTCTGCCTATTAACTCTATCTTTAGAGATACACCTTCTAGACTTAGGACAATCAGCCTAAGCCTAGGACTAGGGCGAGCATTAATACTAGCAGAAGGGGCATCTGCAGTGTAGACTGCTAGCAGCTCCAGCTAACTACTAGAAGGGTCCTCTCTTACTCTATTAAGACTAATAAGAGTGTAATTAGGTGTTACTACTCATATTTAAAACACTAGAACAACTAGTAAAGGGACCCTTAAGAGTGCCTAAGAGGAAGAGAACAACTTACTTACTAACCTTAACCCTAGAGAGGTTAACAGGTTAGCCTTAGAGCTTAGAGTTAGACACACACGTTAGCAGGAAGAAGTAGCTAGCAAACTTGTTTGTTATAGAGAAGGAACTGTCTCTATTACTAATGTAACAGCTGTCCCTAACAACAAACAATACTAGGAGTAATTAACTATTTGTAGCACTAGATTCCGCTCTCTTAAGGATGTTAGCAGTAAGAGAGCTGTCTTCCCTACTAATAATAAAGCCTAATCTGCTTAAGAGGACGAGTCTATTAGTCCTAAGGCTATGCAGGAGGTTAAGGGATCTAAGAGCTATCTATGTGCAAACCCTAAGTTAGCTCTTGTTATGCTTTGCAAAAAGTATAGTAGAGGAACTCTTAAGGACATAGATAAGATAAAGCTGCTCTGTATATAGGTCTAAGAGTGTTATATTAAATTAGAACCTAAGAGCCAAAGGATAAAGGGTTCTATAATAGCTTACTATAAGGTTAGTAAACATAGGGTATGCTTCTCTTACTTAAAATACATTACTAGACAACTAGGCCTTCTAGTCTAATTGATGCTGAGGCATACTACTGTTAATATGCTTATAATACTGTACCTATACCCTTATAAATAGGGAATGTGGCATAGCAACGTACGAACCTGCATACTGTTCCAGAATCACCTTAGAGGCCTAGGCACTCTTAACAGCCTTTAATCCTACTGCTATTAACTAAACAGCACTAGTCTTAAGGTAGACTAGGACGCGTTTATTAATAGATATCCTACTCTCTTTCTATAACAAACAGTAAACACGTTTAAGGCAGAAGGAACTGTTATAGCTAACTGCTTCTAAGAGGGGTTTAGAGATAAAGAGCTTTAGGAAATTATAAATAATTGCTTTAACATGTATAACTAGCACACCTATACTATTAATAGACATAGTAACCTTAGATAGTGCAGGACGATGTACTACTTAGTAGTCTAGCAACTTATTTAAGGGGATGTAGGTTACTAGCTTCTGTATATCTTACTTTGTTGCTAGACTAACCTTATCTCTTACCCCTACTATACAAAGTACACTAGCCCTAGTAACTAAACAGCGTTTAAACATATAGACCTTAACCTAGCTAATGCTTACGCAAACAGCAGGGGTGTACAAATAATCTAGGGCTTAGTATCTTTTAATAACAAAGATAAGGAGAACTGCACTATTGCTCTTGCTAGGTTCTATAACTATGTAGGAGAATACCTTAAATAGCAACAGAAGAGGGGTATAGATAAAAGGAATAGATATATTAAGGGTTAGAAGGATAACTAGGACTACCTAAAGGAAATTAAAGACAAGCTTAGTTGCGAATAGAAGAAGTATCTATGCAAGGCAGGGCAAGTACAAATCTCTAACCTGCTGCTCCCTTATAGATCTACTGGACCAGCTACAAAACAGCGACGCACTGCTCTTCCTTGGTTTATGCTAGTAACAGAAGACTACAGCACTATAGAGGTTCTAGAGATAGGTAGCTATGCAGAAATTGCTGTATCTTACTAGGCACTACAAGCAGGTCTGTTATCTCCTTCTAGACACGCTAACTAATACAGAGGAGTGCTGTATGCCTTTCCTAGGGATATTCTACTAGAGTTTACGTTATAGATCTTAAAAGCAATTTACTACTAGGCTCCTTATAACTTAGTCCCTATGCTAGATAAAATAGACAAAATACTAAACAAATAGATTTAAAGCAGTTACTAGCTTATATAAGATAGACTTGTGCTA
Organism: Ascochyta koolunga; assembly: GCA_026119515.1. NCBI lineage: Eukaryota > Fungi > Ascomycota > Dothideomycetes > Pleosporales > Didymellaceae > Ascochyta > Ascochyta koolunga. Next base: position 1,474,830 of record JANLCG010000022.1, read on the forward strand.
GTAACATTTCTATAGTTAAGAAGCACTAGGAATAGGTTAAGACAGCTAAGATAAGAGCATACAAGGAGGATGTTAACTTAGATGTCCCTAACTAGTTGTATTTCACAGGATTATTACATCTAGCTAAGTTCTTAGATAGTGCTAAAAAGTAGGATAGAGAACACAGTAGGGATTTAGCATTGTCTAAGATGTTCTCTAAGATAAATATGCAACCTAACTCTCTAACTAGATAAGATGTAGCTAGGGTAGACGCTAGTTTATTGTTAGATAAGCACTATCTATTACTAACTCTAAAGACCTTAAAGGTAACAAGGTTAACAGTTGTTGCTAGATTATCTAGTTTAGCAGGAACTGCTGCTGTTAGCTGATACAACACTTGTTCTACTTGCTAAGATGTTAGTGCTTAGTTAACTACCTAGTTAAGTAGTTAACTAAAGAAGGACAAGGGCAAGGGACAGATAAAGGAGTAGAGGAAGTTGTTTCTTTTGTTTATTTCTTTTGTTTATTCCTTTTCTCTTTTAATTTAACACTCTACTCTTGCTTATTTTCCTATGTAACACTTTACTTACTAGCCTCTCCTCTGTAAGCACAAGGGGGCCGTGCTATTAAGGTAGGGGAGGTTTGTGCCAGTGCACAGAGTGACTGCCTCAGCAGCTACTTAGGATGCTAGGGCTAGTAAGTGGCGCTAGTATATAAAGGGATAACAGGAAGTTTAGGCAAAGCCTTCTAAACTATTATATACTACTACAAAGAAATAAAGTTTATATCTTATCCGCGTAACCTATATCTGTGGTTTCTTGCACAGCAATATAGCTCCTCTGTCCTCTACATACCAACGGGTTAAGCACTTCTTACTAGAACAATAGCAGCTATAGTAAAATCTAAGGCGTTAGTAACTACTATAATTAGTTTTGTTAGGTTAAAGTGTTAAAGTATAGGTGCTTCTATAAACTTCTTCTAAATTATAAAGAAGGCCTAGTATACCTCTTTTTAGGCTAACTCTATAGTTTATACTTTCTTATTAGTCCCTTATAGCTTTTTGCTAGTCTCTTCCCCCTCTTCTTTAGGTAAGGACCCTTAGAGCCTAATGTTAGGTTCTAGGCAGCTGTTATGTAGTCTACTAGCAGCTATAAAATACTAGAATAGTTATAGATAAACTGCTAGTAGAAGTTTGCAAAGCGTAGGAACTGCTAGATATCTCTAAACCTTTTAGGTTTAGGCTACTCCTATATAGTTTATACACGTGTTAGGTCTATAACAACGCCCCTAGGGATTACTATAAAGCCTAGAAATTTAACTAATTTAGTTAAGTACTTATACTTACTTGCTTTATAAAATAAACCCTATTTAATAAGGTAGTCTAGAACCTCCTTAATGTAAGTATTATAGTCCTCCTTCTATTTAGAGTAGATTAGGATATTATCTAGGTAAATTACATAAGTGTAGTCTAACAGGCCTCTAAGGGCTCTATAAATGTAGGACTAGAACGTTGCTAGAGCGTTTACTAGTCTAAATAGCATTACTAGATACTTAAAGTGCCTATACTAGGTTTTAAATGCAGTTTTCTACTTATTACTTTCTTTAATCTAGAGCCTATAGTAGGCATTGCGTAGATCTAGCTTTAAGAAGATTACTACTTCTAAAAGTTAATCTAATATCTTACTAATTAGTAGGATAGGATAGCAGTTCTTAACTATAACTTTATTTAAGCCCTAGTTGTCTATGCAGAGCTGTAAGGTACTATCTACTTAAGGTATAAACAGGATTAGTGCTCTTGTAGGTAACTTACTAGGACAGATCTAGCCTTTCTCCTATACTATATTAAGGTATTCCTAAAGGATATCTAGTTTATAATATTATAAGTTGTAGATTAGGAGGTTTAGTATACATACCCCTTCTTTAATCTTAATTACGTAGTTATACTTTCTATATAGGTAGAGTACGCTAGTCTAATATTTACTAAAGGTAAGCTACTTATAGTATAGTTTCTTAGGAACAAATTTTAGCTCTTCTAGATCTAGCTTATCTTTATTATGTAGTATATATAGGGCATCCTTGTCTAGCTTATAGTTAGAAAGGATACAGGCAGTACCTAGAGGTAGCTTAGCCTAAATAGGATTCCCTTTGTATATGCTTGCTACTATCTACTAACTAGCTTCCTAAGGTAGCTACGCTAGGTTTAGGTACTAGGACACATAGTGCTTAAGATGCTTAATTATATTAATTATCTTGTTCCTTAGCTAGAGGATTCTACGTTCTATAAAATACTCTTTATTAGTAACTATATTACTACTAGGACCTAAGAGAGAGTTATACCTAGCCTTGTCCTAACGTAGTTCCTGTAGGAACGCGTCTTTAGTCCCCTAGGATACTTAGTATGCTAGGTTTCCTAGGTAGATTAAGTAAGCTTATTTACCTAGTTATATATCTTTAAAGAGGGTCTTAGCCTTATAGACCTACACCTGTTTAGTATTATTGTTAAACTATCTGTACTTACCTATAGAGAATTAGATATAGAGGTCTACTTCTATAAGCTATAAGTAACCTAAGATAAGGTTATAGCTAATTAAGCTAGTAAACTAGAAGACTTTAGGTCCTATAGTTTTAATAATATTATTACTATCTAGGCAATCTATAGTAAGATTGTAGGGTCTTTAAATATTTAGCTAGTTATTATCTAGAAACAACGCTATACGTTTCTAATAGAATAGTACGTGTTCTAAATTTAATTAGTTAATAACTACTTAGTTTATAAGGTTTATTTTAGCTCTAGAGTTATAGAGGCCTTAGAGCTGTACTAGGGCACTATTAGGTCTATATAGGTCTACTATAACTATAATATAGGTTTATTTTCCCTAGGTTTCTAGCCCTAGTTATAGTTAGGAAAGGTTAGCAACTAGGGCTTTGCGTTTCCCTTGTCTAGTATTAGTTTAGGCTTGTTACCCCCTTTAGTGCTATATAACTTATTACCCTAGGATTTTTAATAAATTTTTTTAGTAGTCTTAGTTCTTAGGGTACTGCTAGTTGTTATAGCCCTTTAGCTAGTCTTCTACTAGAGCGCTCTTAGGTTAACCCTAGGAGTAGGATAGATCTTTATTATGCCTTTTTAGTTTATTACGTAGTAGCAACTAGGTAGGGCGTTTTAGCCTATTAAGACTCTGTAAGTTTGCCTTAGTGTTGCTAGCTGCTTCTATATTCTAGAGGGCCTACTTAAAGTTAGGCTTGAGATGTATATACTCTAGGCTACTACTACACTAGATTTCCTACTAGAGAGCTAGTAAAGTCTTTACCTATATAAATATAATTTTAAACTTATAGTTATTGCTGCTATTATTAAACTTAAAGAAGCTCTAAGGCAGAAAGGACTCTTAATAGTTAAGCCTTATTAGGAAGGTGTTAATAGAGTCTCTCTCTTGCTATTCTATATTAAATAGTTTAGAGAAGTTCTTATATTTAGTTAGGACAGGGTCCTGTACTAGCTTCTCCTCCTCTGTGCAGAGGTTAGCCTAGGTCTAGATTAACCCCTTGTTAATACAGGACTAGATAAGTTCCTAATAGATGCTATACTTAATAATTCCTATAACCTAGCACGTTCTAGTAATTAAGTTGTTAAGCACCTAGGCGTACTAGAAGGCAGTATTAATGTCCTTAGCCTACTAGTCTACCTGCTAGGGCGTTAGGGTACATGTTATAGGTATTCCTCCTAAGGGCTACCGGCTAGACCCTAGGACAACCTCAGGGCTAGGCAGGAGACCTACGGACTACATGTATATAACCCTCCTAAACGCCTTAGGGCTTACACTCTAAGGATTTGTCTTATATCTATCTATCTACTACTATTTGTCGTATCTCTAGTTGCCTGTCTATAGTAACCTTACAATTTAAATCCTTTATACTCCTTCTTAGAATAGATAGTTAATTTAAGAGTAGCAGTTAAATTTTACAACCTTGCTAAAAATAGCTAGAGGAAAACGTGTCCTCTGTAACATAATAATAGAACTAGAGGAAAACCCTTGCTAGCTAAGCCCTAGCATTAAACTAGGCTAGCGCTGTTACACTCCTGCTAAAGATCTAAGCCTACAGGATAGTACATTAGTAGAATCTACAGTAACACCTATACTGTTGCAATAGAATACAACTCTAGTAGATACAACAACCTAGTTAGCTGCTACAGGAGCAAACTAGGTGCCTATAGGAGAACTAACTCTTGCAGCTAGGTACTAGAACTTAGTACAATAAGCTCTTCTCGCCCTTAACGCGGCTAAGCTCTTAGGGGTATTAGAAGTAGAGCTTAATATCTAATAAAAGCAATTTAATTAGGCTGTATAGGTATAAGCCCTAGCATACAGCAGAACAACGTTAGTAACATACTGCCTAGCTTTTAACAAAGCTAGCAAAATTATAAGGGTGTTAAATAATATCTAACTAAAACCTAAGCTAGGCGTAGAAAGCCATGCCCTAACGCCCTAGTAGGTAGACTAGTAGGCTAAGGACATTAACACTACCTTCTAGTACGCCTAGGTGCTTAATAACTTAATTACTAGAACGCACTAGGTTATAGGAACTATCTAGTATAGCATCTATTAGGAACTTATCTAGTCCTGTATTAACAAGGGGTTAATCTAGACCTAGGCTAACCTCTGCGTAGAGGAGGAGAAGCTGGTACAGGACCCTATCCTAACTAAATACAAGAACTTCTCTAAACTATTTAATATAGAATAGTAAGAGGGGGACTCTATTTACACCTTCCTAATAAGGCTTAACTATTAAGAGTCTCTTCTACCTTAGAGCTTCTCTAAGTTTAATAATAGTAGCAATAACTATAAGTTTAAAATTGCATTTGTATAGGCAAAGACTTTGCTAGCCCTCTAGTAGGAGATCTAGCGCAGTAGCAGCCTAGAGCATATATATCTCTAGACTAACTTTAAGCAGGCCCTCTAAAACACAGAAGTAGCTAGTAACACTAAGGCAAACTTACAGAGTCTTAACAGGCTAAAACGCCCTACCTAGTTACTACTACGTAACAAACTAAAAAGGCATAACAAAGATCTATTCTACTCCTAGGGTTAACCTAAGAGCGCTCTAGTAGAAGACTAGCTAAAGGGCTATAACAACTAGCAGTACACTAAGGACTAAGACTACTAAAAACTTATTAGAAATCCTAGGATAATAAGTTATACAGCACCTAAGGGGGTAATAAGCCTAAACTAATACTAGATAAGGTAAACGCAAAGCCCTAGTTGCTAACCTTTCCTAACTAAGACTAGGGCTAGAGACCTAGGGAAAATAAACCTGCATTATAGTTACAGTAAGCCTATATAGACCTAACAGTGCCCTAGTATAGCTCTAAGGCCTCTATAACTCTAGAGCTAAAATAAACCTTATAAACTAAGTAGTTATTAACTAATTAAATTTAGAACACGCACTATTCTATTAGAAACCTATAGCGTTATTCCTAGATAATAACTAGCTAAATATTTAAAGACCCTACAACCTTACTATAGATTACCTAGATAGTAATAATATTATTAAAACTGTAGGACCTAAAGTCTTCTAGTCTACTATCTTTATTAGCTACAACCTTGTCCTAGGTTACCTATAGCTTATAGAAGCAGACCTCTACATTTAATTCTCTATAGGGGAGTACAGCTAGTTTAATAATAATACTAAACAGGTGCAGGTCTACAAGGCTAAAACCCTCTTTAAGGATATGCAACTAGGTAAACAAGCTTACTTAATCTACCTAGGAAACCTAGCGTACTAAGTACCCTAGGGGACTAAAGACACGTTCCTACAGGAACTACGTTAGGATAAGGCTAGGTACAACTCTCTCTTAGGTCCTAGTAGTAATATAGTTACTAATAAAGAGTATTTTATAGAACGTAGAATCCTCTAGCTAAGGAACAAGATAATTAATATAATTAAGCATCTTAAGCACTGTGTGTCCTAGTACCTAAACCTAGCGTAGCTACCTTAGGAAGCTAGTTAGTAGATAGTAGCAAGCATATACAAAGGGAATCCTATTTAGGCTAAGCTACCTCTAGGTACTGCCTGTATCCTTTCTAACTATAAGCTAGACAAGGATGCCCTATATATACTACATAATAAAGACAAGCTAGATCTAGAAGAGCTAAAATTTATTCCTAAGAAACTATACTATAAGTGTTAGGGGCTTTCTACCTTAGGCATGCTAACCCTTGGGAACACCTTAGGGCGACTACAGTCACCCCTTAGAGCCTACACACACGTATATATTCCCCTAAATCCTCAGGGCTTAACCCCTAAGGATTTGTCTTATCTCACCTAATCCTATACGTTTTGTCCTATCTCTCTTGCCTGCCTATAGTGTCCTCACAATTTGAATCCTTTATACTCCCTCTTAGAAGAGGCAGTTGAAAGAGATATCTGATTTTTTCCATAACTATTACAATGGCTGGAAGTTAACGTTAAGCACGTGCTGCAGCCAACAACAACGCGTTAGGCTTACAGCAACCCAGCCCCAACGGCGACCTAATAGACCCCTATAGGTATCCTATACACAATGTAGTAGCAAACTTGTCACTACTAGGCATACCCCTGTCTAGAAACATAACGCCTAGTACATCTAACAACTAAGCGTTGGGTCCTACAGAATCAGGAGACAAACAGGCTTACAGCCCTACTAGTACTCTAACGGATGTACCTTCCTATCGAAGTTAGATAAACCTAGCGACCAGTTTGAATGCGGACCTGCTGGCCGCTACTAAGGCACCTAGGGTAGAACCTGTAGCTATTCTAACTATAGGCCAAACCTTATTTGTTAAGCAACTCCTTAGGAACCTTTTTGAGGCAGAGCTCGCCAGAGCTACTAAGGCTGAACTAGCTATCTAAAGGAACTAGATTAACTAAGCCTTACAGGCCCTAGGCTTAACTAAGGGCAGAAACTAGTTAGAACCTAACTAGCTAGCGTTTAATAAGGCTGGAAAGATTATCTAAGTGTTAAATAACATTTAACCTAAACCTAAGCTAGGCACTAAGAGCAGAGCTCTATCCCCCTAGCAAGTAGACTAGTAGATCAAGGACATTAAGACAGCCTTCTAATACGCCTAAGTACTAGAGGACTCTATCACAAGAACCTACTAGGCTATAGGTACTATCTAGTTCAGCATCTATTGTAAACTAATCTAACAACAGATTAACTAAGGATCTATCTAGTTATAGTCTAACCTTAAGGCAGAGGAGGAGCGACTTGTATAAGACCCTATCCTTACTAAGTATAAGAACTACACTAAGTTCTTTAACATTAAGTAGAGAGAAGGCAATACAGTTAACACCTTTCTAATGCTGTTAAATTACTAGGAATTACTACTACTGCACAGCTTCTTTAAGTTTAACAATAGTACTAACAACTATAACTTTAAAATCGCTTTTGTGTAGTCTAAAACCCCGCCTTATCTCTAATAGGAGATCTAGCGTAACAGCAGTCTAGACAATATCTAGTAATAGCACGAGTTTAAACAAGCTCTCTGTAACGCAGAGACAGTAGCTTGTCCTGCGACTACTTATAAGAGTAACAACGCTAACTATAGTAAGAGGCATGCTACATCTCCTAATTAGAAGGGGAACAAGAGGCACGCTAGTTGCAGAGGCACGCCTGCCTGCAGCTAGGGCAACAACACCCTAGCAGCTACCTAGTTAAACAATAGCAATAATAGCTAAGGTCAGAACAAAGACCAGGGTAACTAGAAAAGCTATTAGAAGAACTGTAGCTATAACTCCTACAAAGGAAATAACAACAGCAACTCCTAGTTAACAGGAGAGTTAGGGAAAGGGAAGCCCTAGTTGCTAACCTATCCTAACTACAACTAGGGCCTAAGACTAAGGGAAAGCAAACCTGCATTGCAGTTACTATATCCCTGCGGGACCCTAAGGGGTCCCTAACGCTGCTCTAAGCTCTTTACAACTCTAGAGCAGAGCTAAACCTTATTAGCTAGTAAGTGGTAGACAATCTCTACATTAAACATAAATTGTTCTATTAAAGGCTAGTAACTACATTCCTTAATAGCAACTGCCTAGACATCTAGCGACCCTACAATCTAACTATTAATTGCCTAGACAGTAACAGTATAGTTAAATCTATAGGACTGCAGGAGTTCTAGTCAGCTGCCTTTAAGGGATACGACCTGGTACTAGGTTACCTATAGTTAGCATCTGCCAACCTATGCATCTGCTTCTCTAAAGGCACATACAAGTAGTTCCCTAATAACGCAGAAAGAGTACACCTTACTACTGCACAGGATCTGTTCCACTCTATAGAACTAGGAGAAAGGGCATACTTAATGCACCTAGGTAACCTAGTCTACTAAGTCCTAGAGGAGACAATCAATAACCTATTAGAAAGTGACTAGGAAGGCAGTAGACAACTACTAGCCTAGGGGCTAAGTAGAGACGCTGTCCTTAACGCAGAATACTTCTATAATAAGGGACTCCTCTAGCTCTAGAACAAAATGCTTAAAGTTGTTAACTACCTTTAGCATTGCGTTGCGCAGCACCTAGATCTATTATAGCTCCCTAAAGCTATAGGTAAGCGCATAGTAGCAAGCATCATCTACAAGCCCCCTAACGCTCCAGGATGCTGCCTATAGGCATAGCCCAAGCCCTCCTAGATAGCAACAAAGACTACCCTTTAGTTAACCCTGCAGACAACAAGCTAGACCTAGAAGAGCTTAAGCACGTTCCCCTAGAGCTACACTATAAGTAGTTTGCATTTAGCAAACACTAGTCTAGTGTACTAGCACTGCATTAGGATTATAATTACTCTATTAACATTAAGCCAGGCAGCAAGATACTGAACATGCCTATCTATAACCTCTCTAGGAAGGAGCTAGAAATACTACAGGCCTACCTTGATACAGCGCAGGAAAAGGGTTAGATCTGCCTAAGTAAGTCCCCTGCTAGGGCACCTATCCTATTTGTGCCAAAGGCTAATAGTACACTGCAACTTTGTGTAGATTACAGGGGCCTTAATAAGGTCACTATCAAGAACTAGTATCCTATTCCTCTTGTAAATAAGATGCTAGACAGGCTATTAAAAGCTGCTATCTTCTCTAAGCTAGATCTACGTAATGCCTATTATAGGCTCTAGATTAAGGAAGGCGACAAGTAGAAAACAGCTTTCAAGACTAGGTACAGTTATTTTAAGTACCTGGTTATGCCTTTTAGATTGGCGAACGCTCTAGCAACGTTCTAATCTTACATCTAGAGAGCCCTAGGAGGCCTTATAGACTGCACCTGCGTAGTGTATCTAGATAACATCCTTATATACTTAGAGCACGAGGAGGATCATCAAGCCTACGTTAAAGAGATCCTAGATTAACTTGTTAAATAGGGGTTGTTCTGCAAGGCAAGCAAATGCTTGTTTATAACAAAGTTAGTTAAGTTCCTAGGCTTTATTGTTACGCCTAGTAGAGTAGTTATAGACCCTATCTGTGTATAAACAATCCAAGAGTGGCTAGAGCCTAAGGGATACAAAGATATCTAAGTGTTCCTTAGCTTTGCTAACTTCTATTAAAGGTTTATCTTTAACTACTCTAGGATTGTATGCCTGTTAGTAGACTATATAACCTCTGCCTAGAGGCTAGAGTTAGAGCTAGGAGGCTCTACTATAACAAAGAGGGGAAGAAAACGCTAGTAAAAACCTACAAGGGCCTAACAAGATGGTACAAACTATAGAGTTAGCTAGAGGAAGTACGCTAGGCCTTCCTTACTATTAGGAAGAAGTTTACTAAAGCCCCTATGCTACAGCACTTTAATCCTAACAAGCTAATTATAGTCCTTACTAATGCATTAGACTTTGCTATAGCTGCTATATTACTGCAACTACAATTGTTAGAAGTATTAACAGAACAACACTAGAAACTAGTAGCGTTCTAGAGCAGGAAGTTTTAAGGCCTATTAATTAGATAGCATACCTATAATAAGGAATTAGCTGCGATTGTTAAGGCATTTAGGTAGTAGCAACACTACCTTAAGCACGCCCTGTTAACAGTCTAAGTACTCTCTAATTATAACAACCTGCAGTACTTTATAACTATAAAGGAGCTCTCCCCTAAACAAGCACGCTGGGCGGAAGAGTTAGCTAGGTATAACTTTGAAGTTAAATACAAGCCTAGACTAGAGAACCTTGCAGACAGCCCCTTAAGGCGCCCTAATTATGCTAAGGGACTAGTTATTAGAGAGCAGCAGGCACTACGTGACGCTATGCTACTAACTCTCTAGCAGAAGCTTTGAATATAGACTATCTAGAAGTCTAAGGCTTAAAACGTTAAACAGGCAACTAGGGTGACAGGCGGCCCTGGTAGGGGTCCTGCGGGATCCTAGCAACTCTCCAAAACTGCCCCTAAGGAATTCCACCTATTAATAGGTACTAGAGATGCGTCTCCCTCAGCTCTTAACCAGCTATCCACAGGCTATGGCGGCTAGGGTCAATCTAAATCATTTGAAGCTTAGGAACCTGGCTTTAACGTTGCAGAGGCTCTCCTTTGTAACCTTAACAGACAAGTTAGGTTACCTACCTACCTTGCGAACAATGCTGTGCAAGGCAAATCTGCATACGCCCTAGACACACTAGAACGCTTAACTAACTACATTAGACAGGTTTAGGAGCAGGACGCTGCCTATAAGTTGCTAACAAGTTAGGAAGCAGGCAGAGCAGCTAAGGGTTACTACTACTAGGAGGTTGACCCTAGTAGGATCCTGCGCAGGAGTAGGAAAGTGTAGATTCCCTAAGACGTAACTCTTTGCTAAACTATCCTTGCAAAGAACTATAACAACCCTATAGGGGGTTACTATAGTTGCAAGAAGACTGCCTAGCTGTTAAAACAAAAGTACTACTAGCTAAACCTAAAGAAGGATGTACACGAGTACGTTTAGCGTTGTGCAGCATGCTAACTAAACAAGATCTGCAGGCACAAGCTATAGGGGCTGCTAGTCCCACTCCTAGTACCTAATACACCCTAGCGGCATTACTCCCTAGACTTTGTAACAGACCTACTGAAGTTAAAGGATGACTAGGGGAATAAGTATAACTTAATCCTAGTCCTAGTTAATAGGTTTAGCAAGTATGTCTAGTATCTACCTGTAACTAAGATAGTTACTTCCTAAAGGGTAGCTAAACTACTACTTAAGCAGTGCTTTCTTAAACATAGTCCTCCTAATACCCTAATATTAGACTGTAGATTAGTGTTTACTAGTTAATTCTAGTCTAATATCTGCTACTATTTAAAGATTAACCACCGCCTTAGTACAGCCTTTTACCTACAGACTAATAGGCAGATAGAGCGCTAAAACTAGGAGTTAGAAACCTACCTGCGCATCTACATAAACTATTAATAGGATAACTAGGTAGACTTGTTGCTATACGCGGAGTACGCATATAACTTAAAGGCTTACTTAGCACACAGTGAATCCCCTATCAAGGTAGTATATAGGATTAACCCTTAGGGCTTTAATAGAGTCCTAGATAAGCACTAGTTACACTGTCCCCTAGAGGCCTAGGTAGATAGTAGAAAGGCACTGGACCTCTGCCAGCAGGTAATTGGACGACTAGAGCAGTAGCACAAACTGTAGGTAGCAGCAAAGGATAGCTTAGAGTATGCCTAGAAGAGCAATTCTTGTTAGTATAACACTAAGCAGGCAGATAGACACTTTGCTAAAGGCAAGCAAGTGCTACTCTAAGCAAAGAACCTAATAACTAACTAACTATCTAAGAAGTTTAACGCCTGTTACCTAGGTCCCTTTACTATTGTAAAGAAGATTAGGAAGCTAGCTTACAAGCTAGACCTACTACTATTAATAGACAGAGTGCACCTAGTGTTTAATGTATTATTACTTAAACTATAGAGGGAACCCTTCGCAGAAAAGGGGTTCTAGCTAGGTCCTACACAGATCCTGGAAGACACTCTCCTAGTAGAGAGGTATAAAGTTAAAGGGATTCTGCAGCACTGTGACACTTAAGCCTGTAGGCGAGAGTACCTAGTAAAGTAGCTAGGTTAGCTAAATAAAGAAGCTACCTAGGAGCTACTAGAGAACCTTAACTACTGCGAGGAAATCCTTAATAAGTACCTTGAGACGACAACTAACGCAACACAGCAATCTACTTGCAAACGCAGGGCTAAGTCTAAGTTAGGTTAGGGCAATCTAAATCTGTATTAGCGGAAGAGGGGTCGCCTAAGGAAGTCCCCCAGGATAATACTCATGCTATGAAACTGTAGAAGATATATTAACCTAGGTCACTGTCCTAAGGCTGTAGATTAGCCTAGCAACTATCTAAGGTAGGGGACAAGGGTCTTAAGAGTATAGGGGTAGGCACAGAGGTTTATATAGGCATTACATTTAATCTATTGCTATATATTATCTAAAAAGCAATCTAAAAGCAGAAGGCCTTATAAACCCCTAGTAGGGCTAGGCTAGAAGTTAGGGCTACCTGTACAACAGCGCTCTGGAGTCCTCTAAGCGCCTGAAAACGCTGATTTAGTAGGAGAGATTGTTAACTGCTAGAAAGGCGCAGCTGGGGCGTTAGCAGCAGAAGGCACATTAGTGCTGTAGTAGTACTAACGCTTCTCTGCACCCCTAGCGGCACTATCCTGCTAGAACACACGCTTAACCTCTATGTTAATAACTACGTTAGACGGTTCCTTCTAGCCAACTGTACCTAAGGCAGCCTACATAGAAATTAGCTATAGTAAGGGCAAAGGGTTAGGGAAGAACTTACATTAAAGCGCTGTAGGTTGTGCTTATATAAAACCTAATAAGCCTTGTTGTAGTTAACCTAACTTAAGCCTAAGTCCTTTATACAGTAACTGACAGTAGTATTATAGGACACAAAGCTAAGACAATAAGCTTTGGCGTAGTTAAAGGCAGTCTGCTAATAGTGCTGGACGTTACCTAGGATGTTATCCTTAGTTGCAGCGTTACCTTATTAGGCAGTCTCCTTATTTGTCTTGCAGATAGCACGCTTAAGAAGGAAGTTAAGCATGTTAATAGCGCAGCAGAAATGAGGCGCGATCTATATAGGTCAGTATCAGGCAGGCACTAGGCAGAGCTCTGGACTTACCTTAATGCATCTACTAACGTTGCTAGATGTGCACCTATTACACACACTAAAATTGTTCTTGCGCGTGCAGTACCCTGTAGGGCGCCTAAAGACCTAAATAAACGACTTAATTAAGCTATTAGGATTAGTAGAGGACTTAGTAGTAAGCTTCTTTACACACTTAGGGCACTAAAACTGCGTAAGGGAAGGCTGTAGGGCTATGTTATTAGGCAGCGCGTAGACAAAGTCTAGCAGCTTAGAGTTATTAATGTGCGAAGGCAGGAGGGGCATAATAATAATAAAGAAGTAGAGTAGAAAGTATGTAGAGTGTAAAGTAGAGTGTAGATAAGGAAGATAAAGTTAAGGTATCTACTTGTTATATACCGCGACTCTCTTACCTCTATCTGCTACCTACTAACGTTCTGCTGCCTAACTACCTACTTTCTAAACAATTAAACGCCTATACTTTACATAGTTAGCAAGGAATAATGCGCGCCTAATAGGACACTTGCTATACGTCTATAAGGTATCCTAAGTCTAGAGCAAATAACAGCTAACAACATAATAAAGGTACTAGTTAACACTACGCAATTAATAGATAAACTCCTATAACAGGAGCAATCTAAGCATAGGGTAACGCCTCTAGGCACTGTTATAGTAAACTACCTACACATAGCGTGTCGCCTTAGGCCTACTTGCGCAGGAGCAGGACAACCCCTAGGCACTGACTAGATACCCTATAGGGTACCTCTTAGGTAAAGGTAATAATATGTCTAGCTAAACTGCTACAGCGATTAAGCAAACAAGTCTACGCCCCTAGCAACTGCAGTTGTTTAGACCAAGGGTAATAATGCCTCTGCGGAGCTTATAGACAAAGGGCCTAGACACTTAAGCAACCTATAGGGGACAAGTTGTCACACCAAGAAAACAGCCTAAGGTAGCACGTCACTGCACCTAACACTAGCTCCTAGGCGACTGCAGTCTCTGGACTTAGAGCAGCAGTGCCCTGCAGGGACTGCAGTGTGGCAACAGGTATCCTATAGGGGAACCTGCTACAATCACCATACAGTTTGTTCTGTATCTTCTTTTACTATGCTCCTAGAGGTTAAGGCTACTAGACTAAGGGCACTATATCCTTAAGGGGACTAGGGTGAGGCTGCAGACACCCTACAGGGCAGTACCAGCTAAACACTTGTTTAGTGATCTACTGAACTATTACCTGACTCCCTAACGGCCTTGACTACAGGTTCTAGAGTCTTTGATCCTGAGGGATCTAAAGGTGAGGTCACCTGGCGAGCGGCAAACTGGTGCCAGCTGCACTCTATAGGGAGTTGTTTGTGCTGACGTAATTAATAGATTTAAGCACCTACTAACAAGCAAACTAGCTTTCTCCTAACTATTTTCCTCTTACGTTAGAGGTTTTTTTAGAGTTTAAACTGGCAAGCATTAGCACATAGGGTTCAGCAGTCTGGGACAGACTGTAAGAAGGGGGCTATTGTTAGGGGCTTTCTACCTTAGGCATGCCAACCCTTAGGAACACCTTAGGGCGACTATAGTTACCTCTTAGAGCCTACACACACGTATATATTCCCCTGAATCCTCAGGGGCTCAACCCCTAAGGATTCGTCTCATCTTACCTAATCCTATACGTTTCGTCCTATCTCTCTTGCCTGCCTACAGTGTCCTCACAATAAGTAGCTTACCTTTAGTAAATATTAGACTAGCGTACTCTACCTATATAGAGAATATAACTATATAATTAAGATTAAAGAGGGGGCATATATACTAAACCTCCTAATCTACAACCTATTATGTTGTAAACTAGATATCCTTTAGGAATACCTTAATACAGCATAGGAGAAAGGCTATATATATCCTAGTAAGTTACCTCTAGGAGCACTAATCCTGTTTGTACCTAAAGCAGATAGTACCTTACAACTCTGCGTAGACTACTAGGGCCTAAATAAAGTTATAGTTAAGAACTACTATTATATCCTACTTGTTAGTAAGATATTAGACTAACTTTTAAAAGTAGCAATCTTCTTAAAGCTAGATCTACGCAATGCCTACTACAGGCTCTAGATTAAGGAAGGCAATAAGTAGAAAACTGCATTTAAAACCTAGTATAGGCACTTTAAGTACCTAGTAATACTATTTAGACTAGTAAACGCTCTAGCAACGTTCTAGTCCTACATTTATAGAGCCCTTAGAGGCCTGTTAGACTACACTTATGTAGTTTACCTAGATAATATCCTAATCTACTCTAAATATAAGGAGGACTACAATGCCTACATTAAGGAGGTCCTAGACTACCTTGTTAAATAGGGTTTGTTTTGCAAAGCAAGCAAGTATAAGTTCTTAACTAAATTAGTTAAATTTCTAGGCTTTATAGTAACCCCTAGGGGCGTTATTATAGACCTAACGCGTGTATAAACTATATAGGAGTAGCCTAAACCTAAAAGGTTTAAAGATATCTAGCAGTTCCTACGCTTTGCAAACTTCTACTAGCAGTTTATCTATAACTATTCTAGTATTATACAGCTGCTAGTAGACTACATAACAGCTGCCTAGAACCTAACATTAGGCTCTAAGGGTCCTTACCTAAAGAAAGAGGGGAAGAGACTAGCAAGAAGCTGTAAGGGACTAATAAGATAGTACAAACTATAGAGTTAGCCTAAAGAGGTACGCTAGGCCTTCTTTATAATTAGGAAGAAGTTTATAGAAGTACCTATACTTTAACACTTTAACCTAATAAAACTAATTATAGTAGTTACTAACGCCTTAGATTTTACTATAGCTGCTATCTTGCTATAACCTTAGACAACTAAACTAGCAATAGAATGTTACTAGAAACTAGTAGCGTTCTAGAGTTAAAAGTTTTAGGGTCTATCTACCTAATAGCACACTTATAATAAGGAACTATCTGCAATTATTAAAGTGTTTAGGTAGTAGCAATACTACCTTAAGCACGCTTTATTAACAATCTAGGTACTCTCTAATTATAACAA
The DNA here is from genome assembly GCA_026119515.1 of Ascochyta koolunga. NCBI lineage: Eukaryota > Fungi > Ascomycota > Dothideomycetes > Pleosporales > Didymellaceae > Ascochyta > Ascochyta koolunga. The sequence continues at coordinate 1,490,910 of JANLCG010000022.1, forward strand.
CCTAAGATACTTTATAACAATAAAGGAACTCTTACATAAGCAAGCTTACTAGGTAGAGGAGTTAGTAAGGTTTAACTTTAAAGTTAAGTATAAGCTAGGACCTAAGAACGCAGCTAATAGCCTATTAAGGCGTCTAGATTACGCGTAGGAACTTATAATTAGGGAAGAACAAGCACTCTGTAACGTAATGCTACCTACCCTCTAATGGAAGCTTTAGATCTAGACTCTCTAGGCGTCTAGAGCTTACAACACTAAACAGGCAGTGTATAGTGTAGGCAACTATAAGGAGGTAACAACAGACGCTATAATAACCTCTAAGACTACCCCTATAGAATTCTACTAATACGTTAGCTATAGGGATACGTCTCCTATAGCTCTTAACTACCCTTCTATAAGCTGTAGCTAGGGTTAAACTAATTAATCTAAAGCTTAGGAGGAGACTAAGAGAAACATCCTAAGGGCTCTCCTTTATAGCCTAGGTAGAGTAATTAGCTCCCCTATATATCTTACAAACGTAGCTACGTAAGATAATACTATATACGCACTAGTAACCCTAGACTACCTTATTAATTATATTAGACAGGCTTAAGAGCGTGATAAGGCCTATACTGTTTATAAGTTGCTAACGTGTTAGAAGGAGGGCAGAGCAGCTAAGGGCTAACTACACTAGGAATCTAACCTAAGTAGAGTCCTGCGCAGGAGTAGGAAAGTGTAGATTCCTAATAATATAATGCTCTACTAAACAATCTTATTAAAGAACTATAATAACCCTATAGGAGGTTATTATAGGACTAAGAAAACTCCCTAGGTCTTAAAACAAAAGTACTATTAGCTATAGTTAGCTAAAGACGTATATAAGTACATCTATAAGTGCCTAGCGTGCTAGTTAAACAAGATTTGTTAGCATAAACTATAGGGACTACTCTTACTACTGCTAGTACCTAATACAGCCTAGCAGCACTACTTACTTAATTTTATAACAGACTTACCTAAGTTAGGAGATAATTATAGGAACAAGTTTAACTTAATCCTAGTGTTAGTAGACTAATTTAGTAAGTACGTCTAGTATATACCTGTTACTAAAACAATAACAGCCTAGCACGTAGCTAAGCTACTCTTAAAACAGTGCTTCTTAAAACACAGCCCCCTAACACTCTACTATTAGATAGAGGGTCTATATTTACTAGCTAGTTCTAGTCTAATATATGTGTAACGGGCTAGGCCTAAGTGCTGGCTCCTTAGCGCATACCGCCTTAGCCTTACTCTAGCTTACAGGCCTATTAAGTGCTAAAGCCCTGCCATAGAGCCAACACCTCTAAAATAGAGTTATAAAAACTCTGCAACCTCTGCTCTAGAAGGTTGTTCTCTATTAAATTTATCTTGTATTCTACTAGCAAATTCCCTTATAGGTAAGCTCCTTACAATTAAATTTAATTACTAACACAAAGACTAATAAACAAAACGTTTAATAACGCTGCTAGGCGTCTAGGTAAATACAGCATTAAGCTGTGCACTAGCAATAACAATCGATTAGACGTTAGGACAGAGCTCTAGAACCTCGCCACCTTGTTAGTATTAGAGAGTTAGCAGGAGGAGCTCCTAGCACACGTACTAGAACGCCTAACCGCCTACCTATTATAGGGAACCCTTCCTAAAGTTGCAGTAGCTACTACTACTAATAAAGTTTATCCCCCTACAGACTAAAACCTAAACTCTTAAGAAGAAGATATAAATAAAACTATACAAAGGCTAGTTAAAGCTTAGGTGTAAGCCTACGTAGCATCTATAAACACACAGAACTATAGCGTAACACTACCTACCTCTATACAAATAAATAATAATAAACTAAGCAAAGCTATAAAGCTACTAGACGTAGGCAAGTTTAGTAGCAACTAGCGTACGTATTAAATATTTAAATTATAGATAAAGGACAAGTTAAAGTCTATAGGAGATTAGGAAGCTGTCCTAGGAGTTGCATACATATTTAACTAATTAGAAGGACAAGCTGCTTAGGTTAGCCTGTTATAGAAGGATTAAAACTTAATAGGTACAACTACCTAGTTCTAGGACTTCCTAGATAAATAGTATAAGGACTCTATGTTTAAAGAACGTTCCTGCTAAAAACTATAAACTATTACTATAAAGAGAAATAATTAGAGTATTAAGTCTTTTAATGTAGAGTTTATACAACTAGCCTACAATGCTGCTAAGGAGGACAATATAAGGAACCTTAAGACTAGGTACATGTCTGCAATCTGTCTAGACCTACAAGATAAAATAGTTTTAGTTAACGTCCTAGATAAATAGGATCTCTAGAACCTTATAACTAGGGTCCTTGCAGTAGAAGTTAACCTCTATAGGACTAAGGCACTAACTAACAGCACCTTCAGGCAGCAAACGCAAAGGACAAACCCTAATAAGATAGACTAGGAACCTACTAGGGTCCACGCTAGGAGAATTAAATTAGACAACTAACAGCAGGCAGAATAGCAGCCCTAGGAGGTTATAGACTAAAGAAGGGTTAAAAACGCCTGTCTAAGGTGCGGGAAGAACAGCTACTACTTAAACAGATGCTAGTTAGCCCTAGCTAAGAGACTAGAAAGTATCTAAGTCTAAAGCGCAGCTACTAAGATCTCTAAAACTAATAACTTAAATAACAAAGACTTAGAAAACTAGAAACTCCTGTTTAAAGGCGTGAATAGGGGTTAGAAAGAAAGGTTGTAGAGAGGAGAGAACTGTATTAAAGGTTCTACTAACAGTAGCCTAATAGCAAGCCTATATTACTACATGTAATAGTATAAGATAACACTATAGCACATATATTAATTAATATAGGGTGTTTAACCTATAGTATAGTCTCCTTAAAGTTTGCATTGCGAAACAACCTACAACGCACTCCTACGCATAGGCGTAGAGTACTAGGTGTAGCTAGAAAAGTAACCTAGGTAACTAATGTTGTAAGAATAAAGATTAACGTAGATAGCTACAGGGAAACCCTCTAGGCATACGTATTAGATAGGAGAAAGAGTACAACTTTATCCTAGGAAGACCTTAGATAGATAAGAATAAAGTTACAATAGCGCTAGCTAAGAAGTTACTATTTATCTATTCTAGTAAAACCTATATAAGAAGCAGGGAGGGCATCTGCCCTAACTAACTACTAAGGCCTGTTAGTCTAGAGTTGTACCAAGCCCTAAGAAAGAGGTCTAAGAAGGACTAGAGCATAGGACTGTTTGCAGCATCTATAGCTAACATCTAAAAGGCCTTAAAAAAGAAGGAATTAATAGATCTACGTGTCCTCCTCCTAGATTATTTAAAGGATAAATTTAGGATATTTATAAAAGAAGAAGTAGATAAGCTTGCGCTATACTACAGTCCTAAAGTAGACTATGCTATTAAGCTAATTAAATAAGACAGCAATCTAGTAATAGTGCTATAGGGACTGCTGTACAACATATCTTATAAAGAGCTTCTAGTACTTTAGCAACAGCTTACCAGCTACTTAGACAAAGGCTTTATCTAGGTTAGTAAATCTAGTGCCTCTGCCCTAGTACTATTTGTTAGGAAACCTAGTAGGGGTCTATAGTTCTGTGTTAATTACTAAGCATTAAACGCTATTACTAAGAAAGACTAGTACCTACTCTCTCTAATCTATAAGACTCTCTCCTAGATCTTAAAAGTGTTATAGTTTACTAAAGTAGACGTAATCTAAGCATTTTACAAAATCAGGATAGCTAAAGGAGACAAATAGAAAATAGCTTTCTAGACAAGGTTTAGACTCTATAAGTAGCTAGTAACACTATTTAGACTTACTAATACCCTAAGTACATTCTAGCAATACATTAACTAGGTCTTAAGAGAGTACCTAGACAAATAGTGCTCTGCCTATATAGACAATGTACTAATCTACTCTAATAGCACCTAAGAAGAACACAAGGCTAAGGTTAAAGAAATTATCTAGAAGCTAGGAGCTATAGAACTTTACCTTAATGTAGGTAAAAGTAAATTCTCTATTAAGAGCACTAAGTATTTAAGGTTTATTATTAAGGCTGGCAAGGGCATCTAGATAGACCCTAGAAAGATCGCTACTATTAAGTCTTAGGAACCCCTAAAGACAGTTAAAGGAATCTAGAGTTTCCTAGGGTTTGTAAACTTCTACTAGCAGTTTATTAACTAGTTCTCTAGCATAGCAGAGCCCCTTACCTGCTTAACTAGAAAGAATGCTACCTTTAAGTAGAAAGAACCCTAGTAATAGGCCTTTAACGCTACAAAAGCTACATTTACTAAGGAACTAGCACTAGTAAACTTTAACCTAGATTTAGAAATAGTGTTAGAGTGTAACGCGTTAGGATAGGTAATAGGGGAAGTACTCTCCTAGTATAGAAAGGACAAGGTGCTCTACACAGTAGCTTACTTCTTAGCTAAGAACTTAAAAGTAGAAGTAAACTACACTATCTATAATAAGGAAATGTTAGTAGTAATTAAGTGCCTCTAGGAGTAGAGCACAGAGCTAAAGCAAGTAAGGAGGTTTATAGTTGTTACTAACTATAAGAACTTAGAGTACTTCTATAAAGCCTAACTACTCTTAGAGAGACATGTCTAATAGTTAAGCCTCCTTAGCTAGTTTAACCTTACCTTTACGTATAGACCTAGCAAAGTTAATAACTAAGTAGATACTCTTTTAAGAAAGGAAGAAGACCTTCCCTATTAACTAGGGACAAAATAACTAAGACTAGGCATTTCTAACTATTAAAACTATTTGCTTAAGTAGTAAGAACTAATCTAGAAGACAACTCTACTAACAACATATAAGTCTTCTCTTCTAGACTGCGTAGAGCAGACTAACTCCTCCCTACTATATTGCAGAATACAGATTTGCAGCAGGACAACTATTAGGAGCAGAGCTAGGAACGTGCAGGACTGCCTATAGCCTAAGCACTAGAACTATATAATAGCATTAAGGAGTTTAAAAGACTCTAGGAAAAGGCTGCTATAGATAACAAGACCTACTAACTAGTAAAGTTATCTATTACCTTAGGCGCCTAGAAGTTCCCTATGCAGCTTAACCTTAAAGTTTTACTTGCTAAATACTCTGTAGATAACAGAGATAGATTATGCTACTATAGAAGGGCATAGGTCCTAAACTCTAATACACTTAGAGCTAAGATTATTAATAATATTTATTACTTACTAATTATAGGTTACCTAGGGAGGGGTAACATGTATACAATTCTCTCTTAATTGTACTTCTAGCTAGGAATGTTAACTGCCCTCTGCTGGTACGTAGACAATTGCAACATCTGCAGAAGGACAAAACTATAGAGGGAACTAAAATAGGGACTCCTTAAACCCCTCCCTATACCTAAGAGAATCTAAAAGGAAATCTCTATAGACTTTATAACAGACCTCCCTAAAAGTAATAGCAACTATAATCTTATAGTTGTTACAGATAGACTTTCTAAGGATATTATCTTAGTCCCTTAACCTAACCTATTAGTAAAGATAGTTACTAGTGCATTTATATCTTATGTAGTAGCCTACTATTTCCTGCCTAACGCTATTGTCTCTGATTGTAGGACGTAATTCCTTAGTAACTTCTAGTAAATAATGTGCTAACTGCTTAGGATTACAAGGAGATTGTCTACAGCTTTCTACCCCTAGACTAACAGGAGTACTAAATGTATAAACTTAGTAGTTAAAGCATACCTAAGAGTGTATATTAACTAGTCCTAGAACAACTAGTCTACTTAGGTACTAGTGGCCTAGATTGTAATTAAGGGACAAGTAGCTGCGTCTATAGGCTTTAGCCCCTTCTTCCTCTAACATAGTTACAACGTAGACCTAGTATAGGTTAACCTAGACTTAATAGCAGAACTACTACATTAACACGTAAGTGAACCTACTAAAGCTGTAGTAAGTATAGTGCAAAAATTTATAAAAATAATTAATTTTATTAAAGCATAGATAGCAGAAGCTTAGCAGACGCAGGAACAACAGGCTAATATATACAGGAAGGAAGCCCTACAGCTAAAAATTAGAGACAAGGTTTAGTTAAAGTTAGGAAACTAGTTCTTAAATAGCTAAACAAGCAAGAAGCTAGACTAGAAGAATAGGAAGTTTATAATTATAGAGGTTGTTTCCCCCTATAACGTTAAGTTAGATGTTAATAGTAAAATCTACCCTATCTTCTATGTTAACTAGCTTAAGCTGTGTCTACAGAACCCCCTCTATAGACAATTAAATAATAACCCCTAGCCTAGCCTGCTAGTTATTACTAACAGCAACAGCACCTCCTCTAAAGAATAGAAAGTTAACTCTATCTGTAGGGAAAGACAAGCTAGGAGGGGAGGCAAGAGACGTAAGTACCTAGTATAATAAGAGGGTTATGTTACTAAAACATAGGAAAGAGAGGACGTTTGTAAGGACCTAGAAGCCCTAGACAAGTAGTTGTCTGCAACAAGAGATAAGCAGGACAGGAATAGGAACTTACCCCTAGGATTCTAGTTAGAATCTCTAGATAAGCAACATTAACCTTCTATAACAAGTATAGGGGAGAGTAGTAGGAGTAAGAGGAGAAGATATGCACGAACAAGAGAGAGTACTAGACTGCAGAGAGATTATTTGTTGCATTAGCCTACCCTAGGGGGTAGACCACCCTATATAGGGGCTATACTATTATAAGAGAAAAAGGCTAAGAGAGCCTAGGTATTATCTAGCTAGAAAATCCTAAACGCTACAGACAAGAGAAGACCTAAGCACTGCCTAAAACAGAACCCTTACTACTAATTTTGTCTTTGTTACCTTACACAGCTATAGCAATGTCCTTAATAACTAATCTAATAAAGTCCTTATGTCTAGAGGTAGGGGAAGCTTAAACTTCTTGTAGAGGTTAGTATTAAGACAGATAAAGCGCGTAAGTAGTAACAAGTTAACAGCAAGCTATATTAAGTAGCAAATTAGTAAAATAGCCTAAAAATAAGTAGTAAAAAGGGGAAAATAACTTACTAAGGTCTTTATCTAGACTACTAACTCCTTAGCAGTAACAGCAGTGCGCTCTGCAAGAACTACAGAAATAGAAGGATAAGCCTTAATCTTATTAATATCGCCCTTGTACTTAGACTACTTAACCTTATAACTAGTTGCAGAGGAGTAAGTGTTAGGCTAGGTTAGAAGGTTAGTGTAACATAGGAGGTTTATGCACTTCTTAAGGTCTGCCTAAATAGGCTTAATAACCTTTAAAAGCTTTGCAGAGTTGCCCTTGCTAAACTATAAGAAAACGTAGTACTTATTTAGCATCTTCTAGGTCTTGCGTAGGGCCTAGAAGATTGTTAGTAGAGGAAAGGAATAGTGTAATATATTAAGCAGAGACCTACCTTGTAGCAGCAGGTATAAGCCTTAACGCAGCTTGCGCAGCTAGTAGACTAACTACTAGTAGTAAAGTTATAGACTTGTCCTATTAACGCGCAGTTAATATAGACCTTAGGATCTTTAAACCTACTAGCGCGCATAGTACGTAGGGACTAGTTAACCTTAGCCTTAGCATAATTGCCTAGCTTAGGGACGTTACTAAAGACTTCCTTAATCTTGTCCTTATTAAGGTTAACGTATTATAGAGTAAGCTTTGCCCTCTTAGTTAACTAAGTTATAGGAGCAGTAGGATTAGTAGGGGCAACTAAGTAGGCCTATAGAAGGTAAAAGAGTTAGGCATAATAGTTAAATAATAGAAGGTAATAGTAGGGTAACTTACTCTCTTAGGCGCCGCTTTCTTAGTTAGAGAGCAAGAAGCAGCAGGAGACCTAGGAGGCGCTATAATAGACTAGGGCAAGGCGGCTTAGCTAGATAAATAGATAAGTAGTAGAGTTATATGCAGAAAGGGCGTAGGCTTGCAAGGTAGTGTAAAGGAGAATATAGAAGGTAGGGAGTAGGCAATAGAGCTGTTTTAACTAAAGCGCGTGTTAATAAACAAAGAATAAGTAGGGGGTACTATAACAGGCTAGGCCTAAGTGCTAGCTCCTTAGCGCACACTGCCTTAGCCTTACTCTAGCTTGTAGGCCTATTAAGTGCTAAAGCCCCGCTACAGAGCTAACACCTCTAAAATAGAGTTATAAAAACTCTGCAACCTCTACTCTAGAAGGTTGTTCTCTATTAAATTTATCTTGTATTCTACTAGCAAATTCCCTTAGAGGTAAGCTCCTTACAATATACTACTATCTTAAAATAGACTAGTAGCTAAGTACTATATTCTATCCCTAAACTAACAGCTAAACTAAACACCTAAACTAAGAGTTAGAAACGTACCTGCGTATATACATAAACTATAATTAGGACAACTAGATAGACTTATTACTATACGTAGAGTACGCCTACAACTCTAAGTGTTACTCTATATATAGGGAATTATCTATTAAAGTTGCTTATAGGACAGACCTAAAGAGATTTAACAGAGTACCTAATAAGCACTAGCTAATGCAACTGCTATAGGTATAGGGGAAGGACGCAGCAGCCCTAGAGCTACGCTAGCAAGTTACTAGCTGCCTAGAGCAGTAGTATAAGATGTAGACAGTAGTAAAGGAAAGCCTAGAATATGCTTAGAAAGGTATAACGCGCTAGTATAACGCTAAGCAAATAAAGAAGCACTTTACTATAGGCAATAAAGTAATTCTCTAGGCAAAGAACCTAACTACAAATTGTCCTTTAAAGAAGTTTAACGTAAGGTACTTAGGGCTATTTACATTTATAAAGAAAATAAAGAAGCTAGTATATAAATTAAAGCTACTACTATTAATAAGCAGGATCTACCTAGTGTTTAATGTATTGTTACTTAAACCTTAGATAACACTGCCTGCTAGCACTAGGTTCTAACTAGGCCCTATAGGGATAGCAAATAGTAAAGTACTAGCAATAGACTAGTACAAAGTTAAAGGCATCCTTAATTATTGCAATACACCTACCTATAGGCATAAGTACCTTATAAAATAGCTTAGGTAGATAAATGCAAACTCTACCTAGGAACTACTTACTAATCTTAATTACTGCAACAAGATTCTAGAGGACTACTATAAGAGCATTAAATAGAGCACTATAACTCTACTAAGCTAGGTACCTCCCCTATAAAAGTAGAAAAGAGGAAGATTATAGAAGCTACCTACAAGGACGTAGCTAGAATTGCCTATAATAATATAAGGCGCGTACTGTAAGAGAAGTAATACCTAGGCAATACTAGAATTACTTATAATAATATAAGGTATATACTAGAAGAGGAACAGTCCTAAGACAAAGCTAAAATTACTTATAATAATATAAAGCGTGTACTACAAATAGACCTAAGGCCTCTCTAACTCCTAACTAGAGGAAGGCTAGACACTATCTAATAGCAGCAGTTACAATAGAAGAGGTTATAAGAAGAATACTAAAGTTCTATTACCTACTAAAAATTACTACCTACTACAACTAACCTTTATAGCCAGATCTTAGAGCTACCTAAAAACTACTTAGAAGGTCCTATTATCCTTGTTATACTTGTTACTAAGGCAATAGGAGCTACTACGCCTAGAGGGGGTGTACAGCTTAGTAGGCAAAGATAACAACCTCTAGAAGAGGGCTGTAGGGGCGTCTACTGCAGAGGGGATGTTAGTACTATAATAGTACTAACGCTTCTTAGCATTTGTAGCTGCGCTATTCTTCTTAAAGTAGTCTTTAACTACTTTATTAACAATAGTGTTAGTAGAGGCCTTTATACTAATAGTACTAAGAGCAACGTTAAAGCGCTTAAGGTTATACTTGTAGAACGTCTAGCAGGCCTTATAGTACTTAAGCTTACTTATGCTAGACTCCTTAATCTTGTAGCACTCTACACTATTATATTTAATAAACCTAGTATAGTAGTAAAGGGCGTAGTTAAAGGCAGTCTACTAGTACTACTAAGTGTTCTCTAAGATCTTATTTTTGCTAGCGCTGTTACTAAGCCTAACAGTCTCTTTGTTTATCTTATAGGCAGCACAGTTAATAAGGAAGTTAAGCATATTAACAGCCTAGCAGAAATAAGCGTTAATCTAGCACAGTTAGCAGGCAAACTAGGTAGAGTTAAGGGACAACGTACCTTAATATAACTACCCTCCTTTGCGTTAATATACCTACTACACACCCTAAAGTTATTCTTGTAGGTGTAGTAACTCTTAGGATAGTAGAGGACTGCAATAAATAACTTAATTATTCCTATAGGCGCCTTTACTAACTTAGTTGTAAGGCAGGTAAGGTAGCTACAACACTAGAACCTAGTAAGCAAAGGCTACAGGGCTATATTGTCTAGTAGCAAGTATATAAAGTTAGGCAGAGCCTTATTAGTAATGTAGGCAGGAGGCGGGGTTATAGTAATACTTAATGTAGAAGTGTAGTAGAGAAAATTGTAATATTAATAGCTAGAAAAGTATATTAGGATAGCTATTTATATGCTTATCCGTAAGCCCCTAGGCAGCTACTAACTATACTCTAACTATTTACTATACTCTTACCTACCTACACGTATACTATTACATACTAGTAAGGAAATACATGTACTAGTAAATAGTTACTTACAATTAGTTAATAGTAAAGCAACATTATTTACTTACCCCCTACTATATTATAATATTAAACAGGTAACACTACATAGTTACTAATAAGATAAAGGCACTATTAATATTAGTCTAAGAGACTAATATTAATACTTATAGAGAAAACGTTTGCCCTATACACGCTAGGCTCTAGTTAGTCTTACGCAGGAGCATAACCCTTACTAGAGACCTACTAGGATCCCTACAGGGATCTAGCAGGACAAGCAAACTATTAACTAGTGACACCTACTTAGCTAAGCGTCTATATTAACGTTAGTAGCCTGCCTACAAGGCTACAAGCAAATAAGTAGGTTACACCTAACCTATAATTAGTATAGGGAAACCTATAGGAGCACGCTTAGGCAGACCTAGGGACCTAGTAGCCACGTAGGCGATTATAAGCCTTATATAGCATTTCTCCTAATGCAATTTTCCTTAAAAAGAAGAGGTTTTTTTAGAGTTTAATAATAACTATAGGCAGGGACAACAGAAACCTGTTTTCTTCTAGGGACCTAGCAGCTTAGGACAAGCTGCAAGAAAGGGAGAGGCTCTGTTATAGGTATTCCTCCTAAGGGCTACTAGCTAGACCCTAGGACAACCTTAGGGCTAGGCAGGAGACCTACAGACTACATGTATATAACCCTCCTAAACGCCTTAGGGCTTACACTCTAAGGATTTGTCTTATATCTATCTATCTACTACTATTCGTCCTATCTCTAGTTGCCTGTCTACAGTAACCTTACAGTATAGCTTTCTACGCCTAGCTTAGGTTTTAGTTAGATGTTATTTAACACCCTTATAATTTTGCTGGCTTTGTTAAAAGCTAGGTAGTATATTACTAATATTATTCTGCTATATACTAGGGCTTGTACCTATACAGCCTAATTAAATTGCTTTTATTAGATGCTAAGCTCTGCTTCTAATGCCTCTAAGAGCTTGGCTGTGTTAAGGGCAAAGAGAGCTTGTTGTACTAGGTTCTAGTACCTAGCTGCAGGAGTTAGTTCTCCTACAGGCACCTAGTTCGCTCCTGTAGCAGCTAACTAGATGTTATAATCCTAGATCTTTATAACTAATTATTCTAGTAATCTCCTAAACACAGCCCGCGATAGGCTAGTAACAAATAACACATAGAATAGATTACGTAACTAGCTTATAAGTAGATCTATAAGCTTACGCCTTAGCGCGTAAGAAGGATAAATATATATAATTAGCTTACAAAGCTTATAGTAAGCTACGTAAGATTTATAGCTTAGTATTATAAAGCTTACGCTTTAATAAGTAAGCTCTAGGATCCTCTATAGTATATAGCCTAGTAGGAACGCAACTCTTACAGTTTGTGTTTAACCTAAGTTACAACCTTAATAATACATTTGTTATTTAGAACTTAACCTGCACTTAATACAGATTAATACTAGATACTCTTTAGTATACCCTTTAATTATTACAAGCTTTGCTTAGGTAATTACTTTGTTTTACACCCTGCTCTAGTACCTATCTCCTAAGAACTAACTAAATAAGTGTTTACAGTCTTTAACTAAAATATAACTTTAACACTAGGTTATTATATCTACTAGAGTTGTATTCTACTGTAACAGTATAGGTGTTACTGTAGATTCTACTAATGTACTATCCTATAGGCTTAGAACTTTAGTAGGAGTATAGCAGCGCTAGCCTAGTTTAATGCTAGGGCTTAGCTAGCAAGGGTTTTCCTCTAGTTCTATTATTGTATTATAGAGGACATGTTTTCCTCTAGCTATTTTTAGCAAGGTTGTAAAATTTAACTGCTACTCTTAAATAAACTATCTATTCTAAGAAGGAGTATAAAGGATTTAAATTGTAAGGGTACTATAGGTAGGCGATTAGAGATAGGATAAATAGTAGTAGATAGATAGATATAAGACAAATCCTTAGGGTGTAAGCCCTAAGGCGTTTAGGAGGGTTATATACATGTCGTCTGTAGGTCTCCTGCCTAGCCCTAAGGTTGTCCTAGGGTCTAGCCAGTAGCCTATAGAAGGAATATCTGTAACACACAAACTCTTTAATACTATAATAAAGCACTCTTAGTTATTAGTAAAATAATTATTATAAGGTATATTATTAAGGGTTTTATATTATTAAATTTCTAAAGCAAGACGTAGTTGTTTCTTTTAGGAATTAGAAGATATAATAATAACTAAACTTTAAGATAAGGTATAGGGCACAATTATAAAGATATAATTATAATTTAAGACAAATATAGTAGAGGAGAGAGGTAGTGTTACAATCTTAGACCTCTATAACTAATTATTTTAGTACAGACTAGACGTATTTCTCTAATAAACTAATAATAAATAATACATAACGCAGATTATGTAACTTAGCTTATAAGTAGATCTATAAGCTTATACCTTAGCGCGTAAGAAGGATTAACGCATGTAACTAGCTTATACAGCTTATAATAAGCTTTATAAGATATATAGCTTAGCATAAGAGAGCTTATAATTTTATAAGTAAGCTCTAGGATTTTATATAGTATATAGTCTAGTAGGAGCATAACTCTTATAGTTTGTGTTTAACCTTAAGGTTTACCTAGTTAATACATTTAATTATTTAGAACTCTTAACCTGTACTTAGAACAGATAGTCTATTCTATACTCTCTAGTACACCTTTGATTATCACGAGCTTTGCTTAGGTAATTACCTTGTTTCATTCCTGCCACCGCACTTATCTCCTAAGAACCAACCTAGAAGTGTTTACGGTCTTTGACTAAAGCACGACTTTAACATAATCTTAGGGCGCAATAGCGCCTGGCTACTTCGTACCTGCTCCAACTTTACATTGCCAGGGGTCGTCTTTATATATATTGTCAGGACCAGAGAAGTCTAAACCACTGAAGATTGGACAAGACTAAGTTTTTTTATTTTACAACCTTGTGTTGATTCATGTCAAGATGGCGTTGCAGAGAAGTTTCCCTCCTATTAAGATTGTGATGATCTTGTACTACAACAGAATCGGGAAAACAGCAATTTGAGCTTACACAACCTTTTGAAACATTTCTGTTTTCAGCATGCCAGATTCAAAAAAATAATAGGAGCACTTACGTTTGGCAACTTACAGATTTGGAGACCCAAAACGATCTCGCGGAGTTTGAAAAATGTAGGCAGACATTATTACCTACACGAACCAAGTTTGGAGAGGACCAAGGCCATACTTATTTCTCAGGGAACTGATGAATATAAGACATAGGGAATCAATACAGCTGCAATCCTAGTAATTCCTCGGACAAAACAGGGAGGTTTGGGTGAGGTGATGTTAAAGACTGCTGATGGCCTTGGGTCCCTCCCGAAGGCTGACATGTACTAGTTTTGCCATTGAAATAGCTCAGCTATCGTACGATACCATGTTTCTGTATTCATTATATGGTAGTCTTGGCTGGGCTTCTTGATCTCTTCAACGACATATATTGCGCACTGATCAGCATAACTCCTGGAGTATCACTTCGGACTCATTGCACAACCCGCTTCTCACACGCACGTTGTCTAGCAGAATCACGATATTATTGCTTCTACATCATAAGTTTACAGTCTTTGCACTAATTTCATCGATGCTGCTCTCGAAAATGCAGTTCTACATGGCCTGCTACCGATGACGAGACCTGTGACGTGGGTAGACCTTGAACGAACAGCTCTTCCTGGAGATCAATTCTGAGGCTAATTGCTAGAATCTTATCTCCGGAAAGGAATGGTACATCGAGAGGGCTGGTCCGAAGCCTCCGCCACCCGCTGTCACATCGGTCCCTTTGTCGACAGCAACTGCAGGTAGTACTCTGATGACGAAGGCCAGCTCCGCTCCTCCCATAGCTTCATGATGGAACGTCTCAAGAGTCAGATTATCCCCTGCTTTACTTTTGCTTTCAATTCCCTTGTTCTCGAACGCGACGAACAAGGGCAATAGTTCCACACCATCTTCTCCTTTATGCTGCTTACGGTCAAGTGAAGCAGCAGTATACATTATCCCCTATTTCACCCCTTCAAGTTAAAAATCGGTCTGCTTAGCAATACCTTCGAATGCTGTTCGCGATTACTATACATCCCTGACTCGAAACATGCTAAAAGCCCTTGGCGTATCAGCTCTGCCCACCTTACCAAGCAACAAAAAGACATTCACGCCGATAGCGAGCTTGTGGCCGGAACAATACTTACCTACGACTCAAGCTCAGAGGTGGTCTGCGGCCACACGCCTGGGCTCAATTTTCCTGACAATATCTACGTTCTCGCAAAGCATCTGCCCTAAACGCGAATGTAGTACTGGACCCTTCTTCGGACATTAGTGACGCATGTCAGTCCTTTAGGGCTGTGAGTCAGCTGATAGGCACTAGCGCAAATCAGGTCGCATGCACTAAATGTGCCGATCACTTCGTATACGTGCTTTGCACCAGGAGAAACAACAAGTCCCGGATTTTCGGATTACGATAAAATGACGCTGTTACAAAGTAACTAATCAGCTCGACTTCTTGGCTAATTTACTGGCATTGGTCAAGGGCAACAATCGGGGTGCTACTGACAGTGCTAACGGTCTGATTACTTTACATCGCTAGCAACGTCTCTGTACTGTTGATGATCGGATGCTAGCGGCCGAGCATGTTATGAGATTGAAGTACGACAGGCAGTTATAAAATATGACATTGCTGCAGGGAGTCTAGAAAAAATCAATAGGCTTCTCAATTCTGAATTCTTCGCTATGCCCCCTCGCTTAACCTTCTTCTTAGTTCTTGGGGTGTTTTTGTTACTGTCAATTTACGCTAATGCCGCCTATATACCGATCCGAAACAAATCATCTCCCACTGTTGCCATAACACTAAAGAAAGGAAAACTTGAGGGGATCTCCGATAGCGCTTATAGCCAAGATTACTTCCTTGGGATACCGTATGCTAGACCTCCAATCGGCAACCTCCGTTTCCGTCGACCCCAACCCGTCGATGCCTGGAATGATACACGTAAAGCTCAGAAATATGGATCCTGGTGCTATGGGGTATCGCTTGGATTAATCGGCTTCAGCCAAAACAACACGGGGTCGATGAGCGAAGACTGCCTCACAATAAACATCATACGACCTGCACACACACGACGTGAAGCCAAATTACCAGTTGCCGTTTGGATCCATGGTGGTGCCTTTCTTGAGGGTAGCGCAGCCGATCAAAGATACAATGGTTCGTTTCTGGTGCGAGAATCTATGGCGATGAGTACCCCAATTATCTTTGTCAGCTTCAATTACCGCCTTGGTATCTTTGGCTTGATGGCTGGCCCAGTTTTGGAAAAGTCTGGAGATACAAACATCGCGATTCATGATCAACAAATGGCTCTCGCCTGGATTCAAGAAAACATTTCGAAGTTTGGCGGTGATCCGGATAATGTTACAATCTTCGGCGAGTCAGCAGGCGCTGCCTCCGTTGGTTTCCTCTTACTTGCAAATGGAGGGGAAAATACCGGACTATTCCATGCCGCTATAGCACAAAGTGGCGGCCCCTACGCCTACGGTAGCTACAGCACTGCTGCCGAAAGATCTCAACAATTCGAAAATACGCTGCAACAGGGCAACTGCACAGCTGCTACGGACTCTTTATCATGTTTGAGGAGGATCCCTGCAGAAGTCGTCAACAGTTTCAGTAGTAACGCTAACCTTAACCCTATGATCGATGGTACTCTCATAGAAGACTTTAGCTCTAAACAGCTCGCTGAAGGTGCCTTCCAAAAAGTTCCTCTTCTGATTGGAACGAACCGAAACGAAGGATCAACGTTTCTAAGAAGATTGAACCCTGCTTCTATATCAACCGAGAGCGACTTTCTCTCCATGGTTCGAGGATTTAGCCCAGGAACAATCCCCAACGGCACGCTCAGAAGATGGAGTGACGAGTATCAAATAGAAGTCGACAAAGCTTCGGTCGGAGGCATAGGGACTGTATCCAAAAATCCAGGACCTCAACTCGGTGCGCTTTACGGAAAAAGTACTCTTTGGCTAGGAGATTATTTGTTCACAGCTGGTAGACGATTTGCAAATCAGATGTGGGCTAAACATGGAACTCCTACTTACAGCTACCTATTTGACGCCGTGCCAGCATATTTGGATCCAAAATTAGACGGAGTAGCTCACTTCGCGGATGTGTGCTTCGCCTTTGGTAACGTAGATGGTGTTGGTTATTTGGAAAGCCCGTTTGGAATCTCTAGTTCGCAGCAAGCAGGTGAACTACGTCATCTTGCTAAGGTTATGAGCCGAATGTGGATAAGTTTCATTGTTCATAAGACACCCAACCATCATGGAGGTAAGTTACATGAATGGTCTACATGGCGATTCTTTTGTATCTGCACTCAGCGCAACTTACTAATAAACTGCTAGTACCTGGTGTGGTTCATTGGCCCTCATATTCTATGAAAAGTCCTACCAACATAGTTCTAAGCGCAACATCGAATATTTCTACTACTCCTGATACATGGAGAAAAGAAGAATTGCATACGTTTATAGATTTGGCGTCTATTCTCCGAAGGTAGTAAATTATACA
This sequence comes from Ascochyta koolunga, assembly GCA_026119515.1. Classification (NCBI taxonomy): domain Eukaryota; kingdom Fungi; phylum Ascomycota; class Dothideomycetes; order Pleosporales; family Didymellaceae; genus Ascochyta; species Ascochyta koolunga. The sequence goes on from JANLCG010000022.1 coordinate 1,508,038, forward strand.
TATAAACTTCGTGGAGAAAATAGACCTGCAGTCAGCGTGTATGCATGCTTTAGAGTGCGCGCAGCTGTAAGTTTTTAAGGGTTAGAGTTTAGCACTTCAGTAGTAGAGTTATAAGGCTCCCTGATGATTGTAAAATAGTTACAACGGCATTCACGAAATCTGTGGCCTACGAAGGATACAGTAATAAAGCACAACAAACCCAAAACGATGTTATTGTGTATCTCTTAAGTACGCTAGGCAATTAGCTGACTGCTGCTTGGAAGAAATAAACCGACATACAACGGGTACTGTATATGATGCAAGCTCTTTTCTACGCCTCGGATTTGTTCTTGGGTGAGTTTAAGGTACTGATAAAAGCCTATTACGCACCAATGCAAGGAAACGAAGACCAAATAGCCTATAGAAAAGGCTTCTAAGACTGCACAAGAATAGTGTTCGAGAAACACAGGCTCTTAAGGCTAATTACACTACTGCTTAACCGAGTTCCTGCTGCCTTGGGATTTAATGAACGTAGGGGCAACGCGACTTTCGGCCAGGATATGCAAGTTTGAAATTAACTTCGCTGTTTAGCCTTTTCGAAACCTCTTCAGCCCCCAACAGTTACCCCCACGATCCTTGCCCACAATCATGATGAATTTTCTCGCTGTAGGAGGCTGTCTCATAGATGATGCATGGTGGAACACAACAGTCCCAAGCAGATTGTTCCGCAACAAGTCCGTTTTGCCATGGCTCAAAACCGCAGGGCTGAAATCTGCTTCTTTAAAGAAATCAGCGCGTGAGCAGCTACTGAAGGGCATTGTAAGGGCTTCGGAGGTGCCATAAATTACTTCACACTAATCAGCGTGTCATTTCAATTATCTTTGCATTTCAACAAGACTGGAGAGTATCTGGTGCTTGTTGGCTTGCTGGACATGATGTTCTCGATTCTCCAAAGCGATAGGTCCGAGAGGTCCGGTAGCGAGCTTGTGAGACAGAAAGGTGAAAGCTCCTATTGCCATGTTCTGCACATATACCCCAGGTGAGTCAAACAATGATGCAAGTCGAAACCGCGTATTGATGGCTTGCATCACAGTTACTGGTATTGGTTGGGGTAGGGAAGACGCGATCCCGCGGATACCTCAAGCTGTGAAAACGTCCCCTTCACTGATGAACGGCTTCTCTTCCTTCTCATCAAGAAAATCGAGTTCTTCTTGAGCTTGATCATGCAGGTCAGAGACAGTTTGCTTTGGAAGACAGACAGTGCGTGTCTTAACTGTATTGTACCACAAACAGTCCTAAACAAAACGCATTGTGAATCTTAATAATGACCATCTTTCTATCTGCCTTGGTTTAAGTACATACTCTTCCTTCATATAGTCAGGCGCGTTGATAGCTGACATCAGAGCGTCTTCTCGCGCACCAAGTCGGGGTGGAACTTCAGTCTCTTTCCCAGCTAGCTACGAAGTAAAGCTTGTTGACTCCTCACATTCATAAGCATATTTTGGAAGGAAAGCCCTACAATAATGGCATTGGTGAATGACTTGACATGAAGTGACAATTAAGGCGTGTCTTCGGAAAGATGGTCTCCGGTAGTCTGCGGTGCGTTATCTTGAGCTGCGAAACTTCGAAATTCTTAGGGACCACGGTGCATAGATGCCTCTTTCATAGCCCTGGGAATCAAACTGGCGATAGCAGGCTCTTCAATGGTCATTTCAAAAGTCTTTTTAGTGTACGCAACAGCTAGAAATTTTGTTGTAAATGAGGAAGACGCAGATCTCAAGTTCCTTGCTCTGTTGATCGGAGATGTTAGGATTACACTGTCGTGTAACTCAAATGAAGCTGAGGCCTAACCTTGAGTCTCAAGCGTCCACCGAGTTTCCTCCAATCCCCAATCTCTAACAGTTTTGACAGTGCTGTATAGAGTCTATCTGCATCCAATACATCGTTTAAACACAGTGTCCACGTCATGATGATGCCCCAAAGGGTGGTTGTTTCATCGAGCATGTGAACTGAGTAGACTTGATCTTTCTCATCGGATTAGGACAAAGTTTTTCTTTAGACTTCCAGGAACGGAATGTTGATTTGCCATTTTGAGTGTTGAAGTAAGTGTAGTGACCTGACAGGCATAAACTCTAAACACACTGTAGGATCATGTCTCTTGTAGCAAGTTTTCTAACTTATAGAAAAGTGATTATACATTTCTAACATGTAACATCTCATCCAATAACACAGCGTGATTGAAACTGGAAGGCTGAATTTCCATTCCGAGGTTACGAAGAAAGCAAAACAGAGTCGAGCCAAAGCTGGAATTCTTTGTTAGATATGTTTACGTCTAACTGCAAGTTTTTCTGAAGATAATTAAATGATCATTTAGCGAACTCAGTTTGCGCCTCTAGCAAGTAACAATGTGGTGAACTTGATACAAACATGAAATGCCGCAGAACGGAGAGATGCCAAGCCGTTGTTAGTGGTGAGTGAAACAATTGCTCCTCCATCAATTAGTAAGGTAGCTACGTGAACAAGGCTATTGTTTATGGCAATTTGGGGAAGGCTCTAGTCTTTGGGGAGGGGGGCAAGCGAAAGCTGCAACTTGCTCAAGCAGTAGCGTGACTATCGAGAGAGAGCCCAGCTCTGCTGCAGAGTAGAGCAGTGTCCAGTCATTAGCAGTGAAGCCCAAAAAAACTGCGCAGTTCTCAAGCAAGGGTCTAAATACTTCAAGATGGCCAGTACTGGCTTCTAAGCAGAGCGGCGAGTGCCTCGGGTGTACAGCAAAGCCTTACCACTGCCGAGGGAGACAGAGCGAAGAGTGACTGAAAGAACATTTTGACAACAGTTTAATGTTTGGCAAGTATTCTTGCTGTGGTTCGATCCCCTTAAGTACTTCCTTTGGTTAAAAATAGCCTGAAAAAACCAGGATGCCTTAGACAGATAGAGCAGTCTTTTAAACTGGAACAGGGCATTCAGTTCCTGAATCGTAACTTACCTTTCCTTGGCGCTTGATACTCCATTAAATCCAGCTTTTTCGTATTGTTTTGGAATTCGAAGCATGCACCACCAGTTCCGAGGGCTAAGAGATGTTGGCTAGACGTTGGCCCGTTCCTGGTTGATAAGTCTTCGACTGCCGAGATACCGCCATAATGCATCCGTATGAGGAGGTAGCAAAGATTTGAACAGTTCTCCGGCAGCGCAGTTGGGAAAAAATGTATTCGTGCGGCATGAGCTGATGTTAGTGCGGGTATCGTACCAAGCAGTCTCCCGACTGAATCCTTCGCATTTCATTTTTGCCTCCCCTTTTCAGATGGCTAACGCTGGAGAACTCATGAGCAAACTGTACCTCGCGCCTGGTGATGGGCCTATTGACGCGAGTGATTCGTCCCACATAGAGTGGGGCTTCACGATGTACCGCACGGCCTACGGACCAACATCTGACCAGCGGTGGCACAGTCTTCTGGAGGAAATACAGACCGAAAAAGAGTACATAATATCGAGCAATTGGAATTAATGAAAGATGACCCTGATTTCGCTTAGCTGAGGTCTCTCTTTTGTCTCGATGCTCGATCCGCCAAGGCACGCCTGAATGGGCTTAATGTGGATCAAGTTCGCGATTCCTACTACAAAATCGATGGAACTTAGCTGATGAACAAAGCCGATTCACTGCATCGAGTCTTTCTTGTCACTGACGATGAGGTGTTGTCAGATATTAGTGCAACCATGGTCAAGGCTGTATCAGCCGACTACATTCCTGTTCCGTACGACCTAAAGTCGGGCCTCCGTGGAGACAGGCAGCTATACTTTGGGTGGATGAATATGAACAAGGGCAGTGTTGTCGACCTTTGGAAGAAGTTGGAGAATCAGGAGTTGGAGAACAGTGCGCCGCTAACTATTAGTGTAGGCCACTTGGCCGTCTGGGAAAGAGTAGATTATGGAGGGACAGTATTGAGTTACTAAGGGTGCCTTAGCTGATGCTAATTTTTTTAAAGTACTTATTATTAGTGCCTAGGTTTTGATTTGGCTGATATGGCATTAGCTTATTGTTAATGTGTTGATGATCAGACCTGCTAGTAAACCCTCGAGTGCTGCTAGTATTTCAAGATCTGTCTATAAACCAGGATCAGTGCTAACTTCCTAGTACCTACGCTTTGTGTCAATAGCGCTAAAAACAAAAGCTTATAAATGAATTATAACAAAAGAAATGTAATCCTGCAACTAGTAGCTCCAGGAATCGCTGATATTTGTAGGATTAGAAGGGTTTGATATTTTTCAAGTCCTTTGCACGTGGTCTTATAATAGATTGTTATCGGAAGACCTTTTACTATAGCTGTGCACAAAATGCGCAGATTCCCTAAATGTGCGCTTTTTACTAGTAAGAACATAAGAATCTTCAAGCCTTTAAGAATTTAAAATTATAATCTAAAAGAAAAAATAGAAAATGTATAATATTAAAGTAGTAGTATTTCTAAATCTTTAATTACTATTAATATAAGTTACCTAAGTATCTTTTATATTAGATATTTTAAGACCTTTTTGTAACTTTGATACTTTATATTGCTACCTATAAAAAAGGGTTAAAAAGAAAGAAGATATTTAAGAAAGAAACTCCTAATAAAGAAAAATAACTTATTTATCTATTAGGTAATCCCTTAATATATTAAATGCTATAAGTAGAAGGAAATATCTAATTTTATGTAAGGTTACTGTAGGCAGGCAATTAAATACAGGTTTAAGGGGTGCTAGTAAAGGCAGAATTAGGTATTGTTTAACATAAGATTAGACAAATCCTTAAGGTGTAAGCCTTAGGGTTTAGATAGAATATATAGGGGCGCCTATACGCACCTAGTCTTAGCCTAAGGTATACCTAGAGAGAGACTAAGGCAGGCTTATAAGAAGTACCTGTGATAATAGCCTCCCCCTTCTTGCAGCTTGTCCTAAGCCGCTAGAAGGGACGTATAGGTTAACTGTATAAGGGGTGCTAGACTCTAGAAAACCTCTGTACCTATAGAGGAAAAACCTTATTAGGAGAAGATACTACTTACACGCTTGCTATATAGGTTTAGTCTAGCATAGGGCTAGACAGATTCCTGTACAGTTCTAGGGTAGAACTAGGCTACTATAATTTAGACCCTACAGTGCTAAGGCCTCTGTGTTCTTGTTTTGCTGTTAGCTAAAGCTAATAGGAGTTAGGTTTTAGTATCCTATAGGATACTCTGTAAGTCTTATAGTGCAACTTATACACTAGCTTAGTAAATTACTAGTCCTAAAGTAACTAGGTGCCTTTGTTCCTACTAACTGCAGTTAGTAGAGGCTGATTCTTTGTAGTAGGGGATTAAGATTAACCTTAACGTCACGCTGTCTCCCTAGAGGAGCTCTAGAGGTTGCCTAACGCCGCCTAGGGCAATAAAAAGGGTTTTAATCCTTGCTAGACTTAAACTAAGGTCTTATTATCTAAAAAATCTATCCCCTAGCGCAGCAGCTACTGTAGGTTGCCTCTGCTAGCAGCCCCCTAGACTACTGCGCTGTTACTTCCTAATAGGTAGCAATAGGACAGTTTAATATTTATAAGTACTATTATACAGTTTAGTATCTATTTACGCTCTTTAGGTTAGCAGCGTCTGTGCTAGACAAAGTGCCTTTCTAGTGTTAACCTAACCTCTACGCAGGTAGTGTACACTGCAACTTTTACTTACTTGCTAGGTGCTGTTACAGCGTGTATTAGTTACTTTAGACTTGCTTCTACCCTAGCAATATAATTTTATTAGGTTTAATAGGTTAAGATAATAATTATATATATTATTAATTATATTGTGTCTATCTAGCTATAAGGTCTAATTTTAATAATAGTAGAGTAATTACTACGCTATCTCTTAGCGCGTAACTCCTTTTCTACCTTTTACCTTAGCTAGGTATTGTCCTTATATCTAACACACCCCCTTAGCTTTAGCCCTATACAGCCCTAAAGCTAGATTTATCTACTTTTAGTTTACTGCTAGTGCCTGCCTATAGTTTAGTAAGTCTGTTTAAATCTTAGCTAGGATCCTCTATTCTATAGGCTCTACTAGTCTAAGTTGTAATAGGAAGGTCCTTTACTTATTCTATAGTAGTGCTTTAGTTAGTCTATCTGCTAGTATATGCGCTAATAGTACGTAAGTAATAGTAATAGTCTTCTTAGCTACTTCTTGTTAAAGCTAGTAATTGTAGATGTCTACATATTAAAGTTTAGTCTAGAGCTTTAATACCTCCTTGTTTATTAATTAGATAGTCTAAGTGTTGTTACAATAGATAGTAATAGTTAATTCTAGAAGTTATATACTAAGCTTAGTTAATAGTTAAGAGAGGAAGATAGTGTTAAAGTTATACTTTAAGCAAAGCTTGTAAGCACTAATTCTATTAGTTCTTAGGGATAAGCAATAGTTCTAGAACAGTAAGGGTAGACGCCTAGGTGAAACACCTAACAACAACTAGGGTAATAATAAGTAGTATAGAGGGGACTATCTAGCTTAAAGGTTAGGTTAAGATTCTAAAGACAAACTTAATTAACAAGGTTAAACATAAACTATAAGGGTTATGTTCCTACTAACTATATACTTAAGTTGTCCTATACTGTCTTATAGTTTCTTACAAAGTCCTATAGGGGGCCTTATAAGAACTATAGGACTTCTATAGGAATTGTAGGACATTACGTAACTCTATCTTACAGTCTTGGCTTAGACCTATGTGTAAGACATTGTAGGATATTATATAACAGCTAAGCGTTGCGCTAATCCTAGTTGCATTATTGTAATAAAGGTCTGTCTTACAGTCCTCTTCTTAGGATTGTAACACTATCCCTCTTCCCTACAATTTATGTCCTTATAAATTAACTAATAGTCTCTTAAAGTACCTAAGCCTAACACATAACAGGAACCTAAATAAATAATACTAGATATCTAGCTATAGTTGCCTGCAAGTACTGCGTAAAGAAGAGTGTGCCTTATAAGATGTTGTTGTTATATAGAAAGTGTAGTAACTGCAAATATAATAGCATAAAGAAATGTAAGCTAGTAGATCTCTCTGTTCTAGACTTTACTAAAATTAACAATAAAATGTTGTAGCTAGAACAAATAGAAGATAAAGCTGCTAAGGCTAAGGAAGCAGCAATAGCTGCTCTTTAGGCAGCGCGCGCAAAGTTAGGTTGCGTGCAAAAGCAGAAGAAGTTCCTAAAGCGTTGTAAACAGCAATAGTTTAACGTAAGTACTTAATTTGTTAAAGATATTAAGCACTTAGAGCAACAGGAGGGGTTGCTTAATAACATTACTATGCTTAAGAACAGGTTAATGCCTAGGTCTCTTGCATTAGACTAGGCAACGCATCCTCTACCCTTAGATCCTAATGCTGCTAATACTAGCGCAATAACTGTTAGCAGTGCGTAAGATTTGTAAGTAGCTCCTATATGTTTTCTAAGTTAGGGTATCCTAACTACTTAACTAGGTATTCTGTGTTGCGTCCTTTCTTCTAATGTATTATTATTTTTTTAACTTCCTACTTATCCTAGCTGTCTGCCTAGTAGTAAAAGTCTTTCTAGATTAGAGTTCTAGGGTTAGCTAGTTCTAACAAGCTTATGTAGAACACTAGATAGATCTTTACATCCTTTAGCAGATTAAGTCTATAGTTAACTAAGCTTATCTATTTAGAAATAAAAATAGTCTAACCTTAACTTTGTCTAGTTTTTTTGTAGGTCTTTGCGTTTAAAGATTCTTAGTAAGAAGATAGACTTTATCCCCCTCTTTTAGCTAAGGTGCTATTTTTTGTTTCTAGTTAATATAAGAAATTGCTTGTTCTTAAGCTTAGCTAATGTTTTCTAGCAATTTCTAATGTACTTCCTTTAGTTTTGCTACTAAGGCAATTGCTAATTTAGTCTAAATAGTTGTATCTAAACTTCTAGTAAAGAGATTTAGGTGTCTCCTATAATTTGCGAAGAACAGTGTTATGCCTATTGCTTCTAATAGTTTGTTGTTGTACGCAACCTAAGCTATAGGTAACAGCAAAACCTAGTTGTTTTGTTGCTGGTTGCTGTAAATCTATAGGTATGTTTCTATAGTCTAATTTGTTCTTTTAGTCTGTCTGTCTGTCTGTAGATAATAAGCAGTTAACAGCTTCTTCTTGGTACCTATATACGCTAACAGTGTAGTCTAGTAATTTAACGTGAAGAGCTTGTCTTAATTGCTTATAATTAATTCTAGTATGCTGTAGTGTTAGATAACCTAGTCTAGGAACACTTATGCGAGCTGCTCTGCAGTGTAGCTGTAACAAAATAGTATTATCTTAGCAGCTTTTGTAAATCTGTCTACTACAACAAAGATTAAGTTGTAGGCGTAGTTAGTAATAGGGTCCTTAGAGATTAGTAATTAGGTAATAAAATCTATTATAATGTTTGTCTAGGGCGCTGTAGGCAGTTCTATAGCCTGCGCTTCTCTATACTTAGCGTGTGTGCTATGCTTGTTCTGTTAGCACTATTTACAGTTCTTAATAAACTTACTAACCTTGTCTTTTATATTACTAAACTTGTAATATTATTTAATAAGTTCTATTGTACGCGTTATTCTAGGGTGTCTATATAGCAGGTTGTTATAGTAACTAGCTATTATTTCTTCTTAAAGTTCCTCTAGTACTTGTAACAGGATGCGTTGTTCCTGCTAAACTTGCATTATGTTGTTAAGCTGTTGCAATAGTCCTAGGGATCTATTATTATTAACTCCTAACACTGCAAACTAGTTTATTGTTTTTTCTCTAATAAGGTTATGTTGTCAGCTGAGCGCGTTAGCTCTACTATTGTCTTTGCCTAGTGTATACAATATCTTAAATTTGTATTGTCCTAGCATTTCTAACCAGCGTACTTGTTGTTAATTTAGGACCTTAGTAGTAGTAAAGTATACTAGGTTCTTGTAGATAGTGTAAATAGTAAGTTCTAAGCAACTTTCTGCATACGCTCTCTAATGTTCTAGGGCTAATACAATTATAAGTAGTTCCTTGTTGTGTACGTTGTATTGTTTCTCTAGTCCTAAGAACTTGCGTAAGTAGTAAGCAATAGGGTGCTATAGTCTATCCTTTTCTTGTGTAATACATGCGCCTAATGTAAGATCTAAGGCATTAGTCTCTATGCGCATTAGTTTACTACTAGTAAACGTAATTAACGTAGGTAGTGCAATACAGGCTTGCTTAAGTGCCTTAAATGCATTATCTTATTCTTTTCCTTACTTAAATAGCGTGTCCTTCTGCGTAAGCTTTGTTAGCAGAATTACAATCTTAAAGTAATCCTTAATAAAGCGTTAGTTAAAGTTAATAAATCCTAAGAATTCCTAGATCTGTTTAACTGTCTTTAGTGTTAGCTATAATTTAACTACTTCTACATTTATTAGACTAATCTTAACTCTATATTGTCCTACAATATACCTTAAGAATTTAACCTCTTTCTAGTGCTAGTTACACTTTTTAGGTTTTAGTTGTAGATCTGCTCTTCTTAGGTATTCTAGCACTTTAGTTACGTGTTAAACGTGCTCTTCTAGTGTCTTTAAGTACACTAGGATGTTGTCTAAATATGCTACTACTATCCTGTTAAGGTGTGCCCTAAGGACGTTGTTAACTAACTTCTAGCACGTAGCTAGTGCGTTTGTTAGACTAAACAGCATAATAAGGTACTTATAGAGTCTGTATCTTGTCCTAAAGGCTGTTTTCTATTCTTCTTCTTCCTTTATGTAGATAAGGTTGTACGCTCCTCTTAAGTCTAACGCAGTAAAGTACTAAGCTCCTACTAGCTAATCCTGCAACTCTGTAATGTTTAGGAGCAGGTAGCAGTTTTTAATAGTAATATTATTAAGCTTCCTAAAGTTAATGCAAGGTTATAGCTTACTATCCTTCTTTAGAATAAACATAATAGGGTACCCTACAAGTAATTCTAATTATCTAATAAATCTCTTTTTAAGGTTCTCCTAAATGTACTTACGCAGTACTTTAAGTTCCTTCTCTAATAACTAATATAGCCTCTTGAAAGTTAGGTTCTTTCCTTCCTAGAGCTTAATCTTGTAATCCTAGGGTTTGTGCTTTAGCAGGGCTTTTGCTGTAAGCTCTTCTTTAAACATCCTAGCGTACTGTCTATACACATCTAGGATAGCAGGAGGTGCACTATTCTTATTCTCCTTAACTCTCACTTAGGGACCTATAGGGCATTTAGCGTCTATAGAGTTAACTACTCTAACTTAGCGCGTCTTATTTGTTAAAGAGATATTATTAATCTCCTTCTTATCTACTAGCTGCGGTGTGCGCTGCGTAGGCTGCAATACCTTATTACTACAGGTACATTGCTTTAACAAAAGCTGTTCCTTCTTCTAGTTAATCTCTAGGTTATGCTTTCTTAACTAGGGTAGCCCTAATATAACATCGTGCGTAGCTATTGCAAAGACGTCTAAGGTTACTTCCTTGTAGTGTCTATAGATACTAAGTAGGACATTAGTTACTTTGTGTGTAATCTCTAATTCCTCTAGTATAGGTTCTCTATTAGCTACTTAGAGCAGATAAGGTTTATCCTTGCGTTGCAGACGTAGTCTAGCTAGTACTGCTGCCTGCAAAGAGATGTAGCTTAACTGTGCTCCTAAGTCTAAGAGTGCCTACATCTTTACTCTACCTATTGTTATAGGGAGTTTAATTAGTTAGTAATTAGTCCTAATCTAATTAATAGATTAATCCCTAGCGCTCTTAAGCGCTGTCCTAAAAAAGGATTAGTCTATCCTCTAAACCTATTAGCCTGCTTTACTCCTTTGTAAGTTATACAGCTAGGGTTAAGGCAGTGTTGCTATATCTAATTTATGCAAGTCCTATTAATTGTTATTTATTAGGCTCCTTTAGCTAATAACAAGCTGTTTCTAGGAAAATAGCAGTTAACGCGTTTGTTAATAAGGTGTATCTTGCAGGTGTTATTCTTGCAACCTATCTAGTTTTTCTTGCACAGCTTTTTACACGTAGGAAAGAATGCGCTTCCTATTTTTTCTAATAGATAAATTGTGTATCCTTTGTTGTAACACGTAGTAAACAATAGTACTCTATAGTGTAGATTTCTTAAGTCTAGGTTGTACTATAGTGCACAGAACCTGTCTATACAGTATAGGTTTTCCTCTAGTAACTGTTGTTTGTGCTAACGTAGGAATTCCTAGTAGTCTTTAATAGGTGTTGCAAGGCATTATTCTTAATACTTGCAGTAAGCCTTGTTGCACTAGTTTTCTAGTTCCTTACTATCTTCTATGCTAGGAATAACAAGATCTTAACAAATTTGTGCATATGCGTTGTCTAGCGTAGGTTATAGGTACTAGTAGTTAAAGCTAGCCTATTATGCGTTCCTACAATTCTTACAGCGTGTTTGTTGTTCCTTAGGTAAATCTTATTTAAAAATCTTAGTGTCTTTTGTTGTTATAATGCTATCCTAACGTTGCTTAGTAATCTAGTTAAGGTTATTCTCCTAACTCTTAACTTTACTGTCTGTTACTGTTTGTTAGTATAGAGTAGGTGCGTGTAATTAGCGCTTATAACAAGACTTAATATAGTCCTTGTCCTTAGAACTAGACTCTAGGTCTTCTATAAGTTATCCTATATCTTTAGTAATAACTTCCTATTTACTAGTATTAGCATCCTTAGTAGGCCTGCTAGTAAGCACGTTAAGCTGTCTAAAGACCTTGTTCTTCTAATAACAGTCGCGTGCAAAGTAGCCTAGTTTGCTACAGTTGTAGCAGTCCTTTAACTTGCTACTATTGTTATACTTTCCCTTGTTCTTGTTGTTCTAGCGAGCTGGCAGGGCTCCTAGTCCTTTATTTAGGTTAGAGATCTATAGCTGCAGGGCTATAGTAACTACTGCGTGTGTTGTTGTAGATGCGTTATCCTATATTAGGGCGATATTAGTTTCTATAGTTAACATTATTGTGCTATTAGTTGCGTAGTGTAGTAGGTTTAACGTTTACAACCTGTACCTGCAGATTATCTTACAGTTCCTGTTGCAACTTGTAGAGTTTAATATTAATTTTAATTAATGTATTAATAAGGTTGTTAAGGGTGTTAGTGCTTGCGCCTATGCGCATAAGTTCTTCCTTAATTTTTAGTTTAAGACCTTGTTTAAACATTGTTATTAACGCAGTGTTATCCTAGTTAGTATTAGCAGCTAATTGTTAGAATTCAGCTGCGTAGTTAGCAGCTAACTTAACTTATTAGATGCGTTAGATTTTACATTATATAATAGTAGGCTTGTTAGATACGCTAAACACTAGCTTAATCTTAAGTTTAAATTAGTTAAAGTTGCTAATCTATTTGTCTACTTTATCTAGGGCGTTGCCTACGTTGTACTATTAGATAAAGAGCTTAATCTACTTAAATGCGTTGCTTCGCATATAGCTAGCTACTAGAGTAACTTGCTTGTTCTTAGGTACCTTCTCTCCTTAGAAGAGGAAGAAGAGGTCCTACTACATAAGCTAGTTGTTAAGCTTACTACAATCTCTATAATAGAGGTTAGGTTTGTTAACGTTTATAATGCTAGACCCTATAGTGCTAACGTTGTTTATGTCTGTGTCTCTAACACCTAAGTTGCTAGGGGTAGCACGTGTTCCTAAGGTATTACTTATCTTAGGGGTGTTTAAAATGTTAAAGTTGTACTTTAAGCAAAGCTTGTAAGCACTAATTCTATTAGTTCTTAGGGATAAGTAATAGTTCTAGAATAGTAAGGGTAGACGCCTAGGTAAAACACCTAACAACAACTAGGGTAACAATAAGTAGTATAGAGGGGACTATCTAGCTTAAAGGTTAGGTTAAGATTCTAAAGACTAACTTAATTAATAAGGTTAAACACAAACTATAAGGGTTGTGTTCCTACTAACTATATACTTAAGTTGTCCTATGCTGTCTTATAGTTTCTTATAAAGTCCTATAGGGGCCTTATAAGAACTGTAGGACTTCTATAGGAATTGTAGGATATTACGTAACTCTGTCTTACAGTCTTGGCTTAGACCTATGTGTAAGACATTATAGGACATTACGTAATAGCTAAGCGTTGCGCTGATCCTGGTTGCGTTATTGTAATAAAGGTCCGTCTTGCAGTCCTCTTCTTAGGATTGTAACAGATAGCTTCCTTAGCAACCTATAATAGAGCTAGTAATTTAGCTTCTGTTATTAACGTTATAACTATATCTTGTTTATTAGCTCTCTAGGTAATAAGTCCCCTATATAGCTTTATAGCATATCCTTAGAAGCTCTTCCTATCTATTATATTATCTGCAAATAATACGTTGCTTATAACCTTAAGACCTATACTACCTCTAATTTGTAGTAATAGTTATTAGGTGCTCTGTAGGTAGAGAAGGACTTAATCTATAGTATTATAATACAGTAGTCTAGGATTAGTAAGGAATCTAGCAAGCTAAGATATAGCAAACGCAATATCTAGTCTTATAGTAACTGCTACAAAGAGCAGTAATCTAATCTTTTATTAATACTTATTAATCTTAGATGCTGTTGCAATTCTATTATAGGGTGTTAGCTTAATGTTTAACATTAGAGTATTATAACAAAGGTTAGTCCTCTCTGCTAGCTAGCTAATCTTGTTAGTATATAATGCCTATAATAGGAGGATCCTATAATTCTATTAGTTTCTTATAACTTTAATTCCTAGGAACTATTAGAGATTATAGCACAGCCTTTATAGTAGGAGATTACTTTAACTCTACCCTTGCTATAGGTAGTGTATCTACCCTAGGCACTAAGAGGGACGCCTTATACAGTAAGAACTGCGTGCTATCTACTGTTACGATCCTAAGAAGAGGACTGCAAGACGGACCTTTATTACAATAACGTAACTAGGATTAGCGCAACGCTTAGCTGTTACGTAATGTCCTACAATGTCTTATATATAGGTCTAAGCCAAGACTGTAAGATAGAGTTACGTAATGTCCTATAATTCCTATAGAAGTCCTACAGTTCTTATAAGGCCCCCTATAGGACTTTGTAAGAAACTATAAGACAGTATAGGACAACTTAAGTATATAGTTAGTAGGAACATAACTCTTATAGTTTGTGTTTAACCTTGTTAATTAAGTTTGTCTTTAGAATCTTAACCTAACCTTTAAGCTAGATAGTCCCCTCTATACTACTTATTGTTACCCTAGTTGTTGTTAGGTGTTTCACCTAGGCGTCTACCCTTACTGTTCTAGAACTATTGCTTATCCCTAAGAACTAATAGAATTAGTGCTTACGAGCTTTGCTTAAAGTACAACTTTAACATCTACCCTAGTCTACAAGACTAAGGGAAGACCTATAGGTTAGTAATTAAGAATACCTAGCTAAAGAGCTAAATCTAAGCGCCTAGGAGGCTTAGTAGAAACTAGTAGTGCTACATGCCTAGCTTGTAAACAACCTTATAAGCTAGTTAACTGTTACTACGTCTTTAAAGAAAAGGCGCCTAAGTAGTAGATACTCTACTTAGGGATAGAAAGACTAGTAAGTGTCCTGCTTAAATATAATATTAACTTTTAAGAATAAGTAAGAGCAAGCAAACACTCTAGAATATAGATACCTATAATTAGGACGTTATATACACTAGAATAGTTACTTAAGTAACTATAAGGTTAGTAAATCTCTATAATTAATACGTCTTTTCTAATAGGGCTATTAAATTACTCTCTAAAACACTGCTATATCCTAGATTCTAGTTTAACTATATATATTAGTAATAACTAGAAGTAGATCTATAATCTTTGCCCTCTACCTACAAATAATTACCTATAGGCTAGAAACTTATAAGTATAGATATAAAGGTATAGAACAATCTAGCTCTGTCTAGCTAGCTACAAAGAGGCAGCAATACTAGAGCTATAGAACGTAGCCTAGTGCCTAGATATCCTTTGTAATCTTGTCTTATTCTAATAGCTACGTTAGCAAGGAATCTAGTAGGACACGAAGAGCAAACTAACCTAACTTAAATAACTAGACAATAGCACAATTACAGTGTTAATAGAGCAGTTTAGTTAATAGATCCTAGAGGAAGAGCTAACTAAGGCAGCCTTTGCAGTATAAATTAATAGACAAAAGCAATCTAGCTTAAAAGCATATGCACTATTATAGCACAAGCAAATAGGACACCTAGGGGCAGTAGCTAATAAGCACCTTATCTACTAATCTTAGGAGGTAAAGATTTGTAAGATTCTTGTACTCTAATCTAGAGTATAGGATCTTTGAGATCGTAGGTAGTATTAGACTGTGGTCCTAGCAGTGCCTAAAGGGCCTTCGTGACAATAGGCTGTGTATATAGCTAGTTAGCGTACTCTAAGGCAGAGTATGCGCTAGGTAATAGATAGTTACAATAGGGCACTTGTACTGTAGGCAGAGTAGATGTATTAATCCTAAGTTGCTCCTATGTTAGAATTTTAGGTAGGAGGATTAGCCCTTACGCTCTAGGCTGATTCGCCTCTTAGCGTTAAGCTTGCCTTAACTTAACCTTACCTTAACTAGATCTTAGGCCTTATATCTAACGCACCCCCTTAGCTTTAGGCCTATCTAGCCCTAAAGCTAGATTCTTCTACTTTTAGTTTACTAATAGTCCTTCTAGCTGTTAGTTAATTGCCTCTACCTAAATCTTAGCTAGGATCCTTAGTTTAGTTAATTCTACTAGTCTAAGTTGCTTTAGGAAGGTTAACTACTTGCTTAACAGCAGTGCCTTAGTAAGTCTATCTGCGAGCATCTTAGTTAATAGCATATAGACTACTATAATAGTGCTGTTGCTAGCTTCTTGTTAAAGCTAATAGTTGTAGATATCTACATGTTGCAGCTTAGTCTGCAGCTTTAAGACCTCCTTATTAATTAACTAGATTGTCTAAGTGTTGTTACATTAGATAGTAATTATCAACTCTAGAAGCTTAATTCCTAGCTTAGTAAGTAGTTAAGAAGTAAACATTGCTTTCTTAGCTACCTAGGACAGGGCTAGGAGTTTAGCCTCTGTAGTTAAAGTAGTAATAGTGTCTTGCTTGTTAGCTTGCTATGCAATAAGTCTACTATACAGCTTAATAGTATATCCCTAGAAGCTTTTCCTATTAAGGGTGTTGTCTACAAATAAGGCGTTGCTAGCAATTTTAAGATTATGTCTACCTCTAAGCCTAAGGGACTATTAGCGAGTACTCTAGAGATAGAGTAGGACTTAATTAGTAGCATTATTATGTTGCTGTCTAGGGTTAGTTAGGAACTGTGCTAGTTGTAATGTTATAAAGGCAACGTCTAGTCTAGTAGTTATAGCTGCAAAGAGCAGAGATCTAATCTTTTATTAATATCTATTAATAGTAGATAGAGTAGCAATGCCTTTAAATAGCTTTAGCTTAATACTACCTATTAGCGTGTTGTAACGCAGATCTGTTCTATCTACTAATTAACTAATCTTGTTAATGTAAGATATCTAGGACAGAAAGATCCTTTTATTATCTTAGTCTCTAGTAACTTTAATACTAAGGAACTATTATAGGTTATATCTACTAGTAATAGTGTATTTGTCTTAAAGATGCTTAATAGCTTAGTTAGCCTCTAACTTATTTGTCTTACTATAGGCAATAATAATATTATCTACATAGAAGAATATAATAATTCCTTTCTTAATTAAGTAGTATAGCTTGTGTAAGACTACCTTAAAGCCTAGGTTAACTAAGGTAGTTGTAAATTCCTTCTGCTATAGTAATAGTAATATCTAAAGGCTATATAGGGCTTTGTTAATCCTTAGGACTGTTCTAGCCTTCTAGTGTCTGTTAGGCATTCTTATATATACCTCTTAATCTAGGCCTGCGTAGACAAAGGCATTAGTAACATTAAACTACACTAGCTCTAGATTGTAAGTAGCAGCAATTAATATTAGCATTAAGAAAGATCTGCTAGCTAGTGTTACTGCGTAGGTGTCTTCTAAGGTAATATTTTGTTGCTAATTGCCTTAGACTATAAGTTAAGCTTTGCACTTAAGTAGATAGTAACTCTTGTCTAGCTTATATATGTATACCTACATGCAGCTTAGGATCTAATATCTAGCAGCCCTAGTCTGTTTAGCTAAGACCTTAGACTACAACTTTATCTTATAATAACTTTTAAGATGCTTAAGTTCTACAACTTTAAATAGTTAACAGAGTAGGTAATCTTTAAGTCTTAAATATGTCTCTAGTAGTAGTAGTAGCTAACTAAGATGTAGCTTTAGTCCTTGCAATAGCATCTGCTTTAGCTAAGCTTTGTTAATAGTCTTGCCTTAGTAGGTGCCTATAGCTCCTCCTTGCAGACCTGTTATAAATACAGCCTTCTATAGAATTAATTATAATATTCCTTAATAGCGCGCTATTAGTAATAATTCTAGCTAATTATTAATTGTTAGGTAGTCTAAGCAAGACCTAGCAGCTCCTAATTAGTTAGCGTAGTTGCTTTGTACTCTATCCTAGAGTATAGTTTAGTTATCTACTGTGGCTAGAGTACGTTAAACTAGCAACAGGAGTAGAAGAGGCAAATTAGGCCTAGGGCTAGACAAACATCAAAAAATTAAATTTTAAATTTTAGGGTAGAATTAAAAGCGCATAATTGTGCGAAGAAAACGTACTCTTTAGAATTGTAGTCTAAGGTATAGTTATTAAGTTATTAGGGCTGAAAGGAGGTAGTGTTGCGGCGCAGGACGCATGTCACGCTAGGCTAAGAAGAGTTATTATTGCCTACCTCTAGGTCCAGCACTACGTAGCTGGTAACTACTCTAGCTAACCTTAAACAGGCTAAACAGTGCTCTGCAAGTTAACTGTAACTTATAGAGCTATAATCTAAGTTGTAGTTATTACACTATTAGTAGGTAGTGTTACAGCGTAGGACATATGTCGCGCTAGGCTAAGAAGAGTTATTATTGCCTACCTCTAGGTCTAGCACTACGCAGCTGGCAACTACTCTAGCTAACCTTAAATAGGCTAAACAGTGCTCTATAAGTTAATTGCAACTTACAGAACTATAATCTAAGTTATAGTTATTACGCTGTTAGTAGGTAGTGTTGCAGCGTAGGACGCAGGTCGCGCTAGGCTAAGAAGAGTTATTGTTGCCTACCTCTACATCTAGCACCACACAGCTGGCAACTACTCTAGCTAACCTTAAACAGGCAGAACAGTGCTCTGCAAGTTAATTACAACTTGCAGAACTATAGTCTAAGTTATAGTTATTACGCTGTTAGTAGATAGTGTTACAGCGTAGGACGTAGGTCGCTCTAGGCTAAGAAGAGTTATTATTACCTATCTCTACGTCTAGCACTACACAGCTAGTAACTACTCTAGCTAATCTTAAATAGGCAGAACAGTGCTCTATAAGTTAATTGCAACTTATAGAGCTATAGTCTAAGTTATAGTTATTACATTACTAGTAGGTGCTGTTACAGCGTAGTTTGCTGTTTTAAATTAAGCATGCATATTAAAACGTTAAAAAAATTCTAGTACTCTAAGTTAACGCAGAAAGCTTAAAAAAACAATCTTAGAACTCTTTATTATCCTATTGTTCTATTGTCCTATTATTCTATTATTTAAATTATTAAATTTTTATTATTATTATTCTATTATTAAATTGTTAAATTGTTAAATTATTATATTATCCTAGAGAGAAGCGTAGGGGTTCTATAGTTTCTATTCTTGTCTAGTATACACGCAGCTAGCAGTTAATGCCACCTTACCCTACTACTCTACTACAGACAACTTATTAAAACCTCTAGCAACCTATGTCTAAGGTGCACCTAAGGTAGTTATTATACTTAATACTATAGAACCCTCGCAAAGTAACACGCTATTCTAACACTAATAGATATCTTTCTCTACACTCTGCGCAACAAAGGTAGTAACAGCTTTACCCTCTACAAGCATAATAGCAATAGTCTCTACGCAAAGGGCAATGCCTACTACCTATACTAGCTGCTAAATAAGGATTATAAGAGGCTGTTCCTTTGCTAGCTTTGCATAAGGAACTACAGTACCTACTGCGCTAACGCCCTAGGCAAGTTAAATAGATATAGAAAGCAGATGCTAGGCACTCTAATCTAGTTTAAGTTTAAACCTCTTTTATATTAGACCTTTTCCCCTACTAACTCCTAAACACCCTCCTAAACCACGTTCTAGACAAGCTAAGATAACACATAATGTACAACATGCTACAAGGAAGACTAAGAAAGTATATTACTAATAAAGAGAGGGTAGAGGTAAGGCAGGAGACTTACTACGCATTAAAATTGCGTAGAAAGTAATAAGTAACTTGCCCTAACTTTGTCCCCTACGCACCTGCACCCCTAGTGTCCTAGCTGCAACTATGCTAGGCGTTAGCCTTTACATTAGCCCTAACATAATTATCCCTTACAATCCCCTAGATAAAGACAAAGATAGAGATAACAAGGGACCCTTTACTCTACCTATAGACAATAACATTAAGGCTATAGAAGTTACTAGCTAACTTTAAGCAAGTAATAGGGAATAGGCCTATAAGCTAGATAAGCATAAGGCACGTGTTATATAATAAGTAGAGGAGATAGATCTAAGAGCTAAGGATATATTAATAGAGTTACTATCTAACGTTAAGTATACTTATAGTAGGAGTTACGCATCTACATCTATTACAGAGAATAGTAATAATATACTAGAAGACGCTCTCTATAACTCTTAGACACTAGTCTAGTAGAGAGCAGCGTCCCTAGCTAGGTTAGGAAAAGGAGGTAGCTAGCGCAGAACCCTGCTTCTAACCTAGAGTAATACGCTTCTATCCTAGGTTAGCCCTATAGCAAGATAATAATTAAGCAATAGTTGTGCACAGCAGCTTGCTAAAGCGTCTCCTGTATAGAGCGCCCCTCTAAAGCAGACGCCTTAATTGCTATAGTCCTCCTCTAACTAACCCTTAACCTACAGCACGCTATCTAGCTAAAATATTAGCCCTTAGCCTACTACAACGCTAGAATAGCAAGATGCACCTAATCTAGATGTTAAATAAGCAGTGTTATCTGCACAATTAACGCCTAGGGCTAACAGCCTAGCAACGCTGCCTATAGAGCAAATAGTATACAAGCTTATAAAGTAACTATAGAAATTCTAGGGCTGCACACACAAAGAGTATAAGGAGGTAGAGAGAAGATACTAGGAGCACTATAAGCAGCCTAATATGCATTTAATCTATAAGTGTCTTAAGCAGATTATACGCCTGCTTAATAGAGTATATAATAGGGGCTAACTACTCCCTAATATTATTAATAATCCTAAGATAATAATAAAATAGTCTCTCTTACCTAAAGGGCTTAACTTAAAGGCTATATTTAAGGGTACAAGCCTAGCTATATACCCTAAGGACGCAGGTACACGCAACAAGAACCTGCCCTACAGCCTATACCTAGGGCAGCACTACAACAGTAGCAAGAATAGGCGCAGCGTTAATGTAACGTTTAACGTAGATAGCGTGTGCTACTTTCTTAGCAGCCTAGTGTTTACGCAGAGGGGAATTAAGTAGTACCTCTAGGCGTATACTACCCTTAACCTAGATACTAACATATACTTTAGGCTAACAGTTAAGGCGTACAACGCCTGTAACAAAGCTAACTATAACTACACTACTACTATATAAGATCCTATATTACTACTTTAGTATAGTTGCAGGTAGTATCTAGTTACTACTAGTGTACGTCTTCTTCCCTAAGCTGCGTCTAGAGAGTCTGTACAAGCACAGCAGCTTCCTTAGCAAGCAAGATTAGCAGCTCTAGCTAGACGTAGTGCTGCTTCCTGCTCTTAATGCCCTAGTGCTAGCAGCTAGGATAAAGTACTATCCCTACTTAGAGGATATTACTACTATAGACATTACTACAACGTTAAAGGAGGCCTAGTAGAATAAGGACAGCTTGTAAGAGTAGATCCTGCTACTTACGCTGCAGGCTAAACACCTTAATAGGCTATAGACGTTAATCCTTAAGAGAATTGCTAAGGATCTAGGCCTAAGTTGCTTTAAGAGTGCTATGCTCTTTATAAATGCTAAGAATATAAAGCTTGCCTATATGCAAGAGCTAGGCGTTAGTCTAGTAACTACCTACTAGGCGTAGGAGACAGCGTAGGACAAAGTTACTAACCTGTAGTTCTATAGTAGGAGCTGTACATTTATAGACATAGCAAAGGAGGTGTCCTTAAGAGATTACGTGCTGCTATATAATACTACTACTAACAACTTTAAGGTAGAGATATTTCTCTAGAAGCACTGCTGCCTAGAGGCCTATATATGCACACAGGTAAAGCTCCTAGTAGACAGCAGGCAGGCTAGGGGCAGTCTATAGGTAATAATGTACCTATAGGCAACTATACAAGACTTAATAGGCCTAACACTAGCAATAAAACTACGTAGATAGGAGAATATAGATAGGCTAGTATACTTACAGTTCTATAGCACTATTAAGTTACTATTTAACGTGTCTAAGGTGTACGCATTTAATAACTAGGCTGTAGAGAATCTAGCGCTTAATCCTAGCTACATCTGCTTGCTGCAGAAGCAGGGCAGCAGCATCTCCTTTAATAAGAAGAGCTGCACTACTACGTACGTGCACAGCAAGAGGCATGCTACTATCTACCTTAGAGACAGCTAGTAGCAGTTGTATAGCACGCGTAAAGAGCATTACGTGTCCCTAGCTATAATAGACAATATATATAGCCTATAGGAGGAGTAGGACTATAAAGGCAACAGCAATGCTAACAATACTCTACTACTACTTCTACACTACGTTATCCCCTTATAGGAGCTGTTTAGGTTCCTCTACGCGCAGATAAATAAGCACTATATGTTATTTAAGCATACGCTTGCTAACATAGGTATAAGCATCTTACTACAAGAGATAATAGTAATAGTAGTTGCGCTGTAGGCGCTGCAGTTCTGCTACAGCAGCAACCTACTAGCTAAGGAGTTACTGTTGTTTAAGGACTACTAGGAGTAGACACGTAGGGTAGATGTTATAGTAAGAGAAGGACTAGGGATGCAGTAGACTATAGCTAACTGCAGGCTTAGCTAGTTCCTGCCTAAGTTTAGCTAGGCGTCTAAGCAGCTTGCCTAGCTGTATAGCAACAACATGCTTATAGGGAACCTACTAATACACGCTAAGTATAAGCGCTAATAGAGGGTAGTAGAGGACCTTAGCAACGTGTACACCTACTTCTACTAGGCTACCTAGTGGTTCACGCAGCACAACGTGAAGCAGAACCCCTAGCTGCTCTAGAAGTAGATAGAGTATATATTTGCCCTTAACCTAGAGTAGTTTAACGCTAACATGTAGTTAGCAATGCTAGCAGCGCATAAGACACACCTAGAGCTATTACAGGCTACCCTAGAGCAGAACAGCTGCATTCTGTTCTACTACTATAGCATGCATAGGATGTTCCTTAAGGACAGCGTCTAAGCACTACTATATATTATTACTAGCAACTAGATACGCATTATAAAAGTAGCTACCCTACTAGACCTACTCTTCCTCTAGGATAATAGTAGTAAGCGTAAGGCGTAGAGAAGACTACTATTCTAGCTTATGCTGCAGTAGAGCTTTAAGTTTATCTAGGGTTAGCTTAGCTACTAGAGAGTAAACACGTAGCTAGAGCAATACCTCTACCTTATCTGCCTAACGCACTAGATCCTACCCTACCCCTTAAGCAGCGCGCTAATCTAATTAACTAAGGAGAGCACTACTAAAGGGCAGACTAGGCAGATAATATAGTTCTTATCTATCTTTGCCTACCCTAAGTACGTGCACATGTAGTGCAAGAGGGTACATAGGGAGAAGCTAGTAGATAGGCAGCTGCTGCTAAAGGAACCTCTGCTGCCTACTTAGCTATTAACTGTTGTCTACTAGCTGGTTCGCAGAGCGTACTGCGCAGCGCAGACCTATGCCCTTACTAACTTATAGGACGCAGCAACGCTAATTAGGGAATATAGGAAGGTAGGCGTAGGGATCCTAGGCTTAGACAATAGCAAGCAGTACTAGGTTACAGGCTAGGTTAGCAGGAGCAAGAGGCCTAACATAGCTATGTAGGAGGAGTCTGTGCCCCTAACGCTATCTATGCAGGCTAGGATATAGGGCTTAGGTCTAGATAAGCTAGATGCGCTAATAGTTACGTTTACGCAAGAGTAAGGCGCTATAGCAAGGTAGGGGGTAGGCGCTAGAGCAGTTACATTAGCTAGCCTAGCTAACTTAACGCTGTTAAGGCAGTCCCTTTTAATAAGAGATGTCTTTAAGCAGACTAGGGAGCAGTTGCAGCAAGAGCGCAGTAAGAGTAGCAGCGTGTTCTAGCTACCTAAGAGTAGCTAATAGTATACGCGTTTAATATAGCATCCCTATTTTATTTAGCCTAGTACCTAGTTCTTATAATAACCTTCCTTTTAAGTAGGGTGTTATATCTATATATAAAGCATCTAAGTAAGTAATACTAAAGTCTTACTTATACGTATAAAGTATCTAATAGTAAGTTATATTAAGAGATTATAGTAAGTTATGTTAAGGAATTATAGCAAGTTACATTAAGAGATTTTAGTAAGTTATATTAAGATATTATAGTAAGTTATGTTAAGAGATTATAGTAAGTTACGTTAAGAGATTACAGCAAGTTACGTTAAGAGATTATAGTAAGTTGCATAAACAGATTATAGTAAGTTGCATTAAGAGATTATAGCAAGTTATATTAAGAGATTATAGTAAGTTGCGTTAGAATAGCATAACAAGTTATATTAGAATAGCATAGCAAGTTACGTTAAAATAGTATAGCACGTTGCGTTAAAACACTAGTAAGTGCTTATTACAGATTTAACTTGCAGTAGTATTTGTTAAAGTTGTACTTTAAGCAAAGCTTATAAGCACTAATTCTATTAGTTCTTAGAGATAAGTAATAGTTCTAGAACAGTAAGGGTAGACGCCTAGGTGAAACACCTAACAACAACTAGGGTAATAATAAGTAGTATAGAGGGGACTATCTAGCTTAAAGGTTAGGTTAAGATTCTAAAGACAAACTTAATTAACAAGGTTAAACACAAACTATAAGGGTTGTGTTCCTACTTGCTATATACTATAGGAAATGCAAGAGCTTACTAAGCTTACTATAAGCTGCGTAAGCTAGGCTTAACGTAGGCTGCGTAAGCTATTATATAGGATCTACCTAGCTCGCTACGCTAAGGGTAAGCTCCTTACGTAACTGTAGTAATTACTGTGCCTTTAACTGTGCTGCAGAGAAGCAGTCTATAATTACTAGCCTAGTACGTTTGCGTACGCTAACTATCTAGACAGCAACTAGCTAGCATAGGGTTTGTAACACTATCCCCCTCCTTCCTAGGATTTGTCCTAAATTCTGTTAGCTGTTCTTTATAAGCGTGCCCTGCTACTGCCTAGTGCCTATAGCATCACTATGTCCTCTGCATCCCAAAAGCAACTACGTCTTAGCATTAAAATTTGTTGCTACAATACTATTGCTCCTATCTCCTGTAATTATTACTTTGCATCTAGCTACAATTATTACATTATGCCTTCTGCAAATTCTTGTTTAAAGTGTTTAGAGTGCGTGCGCGCTAGCTGTCTATACGTTAACTTATCCTAGGAATCCTTAGATAAGACAAGGGCAGAATATAAAAAGAAGGTAGAAGAAGATAAAAAGTTACTATTAGACGTAATTGCGCGTCTGCTGCGAAATAAGAAAATTCTAGCGCAAGCAAAAGATAGGGCTTTAAAGAAGGCTGCATGCCTTATAAACAAGTTAGTAGAGGAGGGTAAAGACGTTTAGGCTGAGGAAATCAACTGTCCTACTGCTAATGCTTTAGTAGCTTATTCTCCTGCAATATAGTCTACGCTTAACTTCTTAGATACTGCTGCAAACTTTAGAACTAGTTTAGCAGTTGTTAGCAGTTTGTAAGGTGCGTTGCTGGTTCCTATGTGTTTTCTAAGTTAGGATATCCTAACTATTTAACTAGGTATTTAGTGTTGCGTCCTTTCTTCTAATGTGTTATTATTTTTTTAACTTCCTACTTATCCTAGCTGTCTGCCTGGTAGTGAAAGTCTTTCTAGATTAGAGTTCTAGAGTTAGCTGGTTCTAACAAGCTTATGTAGAACACTAGATAGATCTTTGCATCCTTTAGCAGATTAAGTCTATAGTTAACTAAGCTTATCTGTTTAGAAATAAAAAATAGTCTAACCTTAACTTTGTCTAGTTTTTTTGTAGGTCTTTGCGTTTAAAGATTCTTAGTAAGAAGATAGACTTTATCCCCCTCTTTTAGCTAAGGTGCTGTTTTTTATTTCTAGTTAATATAAGAAATTGCTTGTTCTTAAGCTTAGCTAATGTTTTCTAGCAATTTCTAATGTACTTCCTTTAGTTTTGCTACTAAGGTAATTGCTAATTTAGTTTAAATAGTTGTATTTAAACTTCTAGTAAAGAGATTTAGGTGTCTCCTGTAATTCGCGAAGAACAGCGTTATGCCTGTTACTTCTAATAGTTTATTGTTGTACGCAATCTAAGCTATAGGTAACAGCAAAACCTAGTTGTTTTGTTGCTAGTTGCTGTAAATCTGTAGGTATGTTTCTATAGTCTAATTTGTTCTTTTAGTCTGTCCGTCTGTCTGCGGATAATAGGCTATTAAAAGCTTCTTCTTAGTACTAATAGCTGCCAAGAGCGTAGTCTAATAATTTAACATAAAGAGCTTGTCTTAATCGCTGATAATTGATTCTAGTATGCTGTGGTGTTAGATAACCTAGTCTAGGAACACTTGTGCGAGCTGCTCTACAGTGTAGCTGTAACAAAATAGTATTATCTCAGCAGCTTTTGTAAATCTGTCTACTACAACAAAGATTAAGTTGTAGGCGTAGTTAGTAACAGCGTCCTTAGAGATTAGTAATTAGGTAACAAAATCTATTATAATATTTGTCTAGGGCGCTGTAGGCAGTTCTATAGCCTGCGCTTCTCTATACTTAGCGTGTGTGCTGTACTTGTTCTATTAGCACTATACATAGTTCCTAATAAACTTAGTAACCTTGTCTTTTATATTACTAAACTTGTAATATTGTTTAATAAGTTCTATTATACGCGTTATTCTAGGGTGTCTATGTAGCAGGTTGTTGTAGTAACTAGCTATTATTTCTTCTTAAAGTTCCTCTAGTACTTACAATAGGATGCGTTATTCCTGCTAAACTTACATTATGTTGTTAAGCTGTTGCAATAGTCCTAGGGATCTATTATTGTTAACTCCTAACACTACAAACTAGTTTATTGTTTTTTCTCTAATAAGGTTGTGTCGTCAGCTAAGTGCGTTAGCTCTACTATTGTCTTTGCCTAGTGTATACAATATCTTGAATTTGTATTGTCCTAGCATTTCTAACTAGTAAACTTGTTGTTAATTTAGAACCTTAGTAGTAGTAAAGTATACTAGGTTCTTATAGTTAGTGTAGATAGTAAGTTCTAAGCAACTCTCCGCATACGCTCTCTAATGTTCTAGGGCTAATATAATTGCAAGCAGTTCCTTGTTGTGTACGTTGTATTATTCCTCTAGTCCTAAGAACTTGCGTAAGTAGTAGGCAATAGAGTGCTATAGTCTATCCTTTTCTTGTGTAATGCATGCGCCTAATGCAAGATCTAAGGTATTAGTCTCTATGCGTATTAGTTTACTACTAGTAAACGTAATTAACGTAGGTAGTGCAATACAGGCCTGCTTAAGTGCCTTAAATGCATTGTCTTGTTCCTTTCCCTACTTAAATAGCGTGTCCTTCTACGTAAGCTTTGTTAGCAGAATTGCAATCTTAGAGTAGTCCTTAATAAAGTGTTAGTTAAAGTTAATAAATCCTAAGAATTCCTAGATCTGCTTAACTATCTTTAGTGTTAGCTATAATTTAACTACTTCTACCCTTATTAGACTAATCTTAACTCTGTATTATCCTACAATATACCCTAAGAATTTAACTTCTTTTTAGTGCTAGTTACACTTTTTAGGTTTTAGTTGTAGATCTACCCTTCTTAGGCATTCTAGCACTTTAGTTACGTGTTAAACGTGCTCCTCTAGTATCTTTAAGTACACTAGGATGTTGTCTAAATATGCTACTACTATCCTATTAAGGTGTGCCCTAAGGACGTTGTTAACTAACTCCTAGCACGTAGCTAGTGCGTTTATTAGACTAAATAGCATAACAAGGTACTTGTAGAGTCTGTATCTTGTCCTAAAGGCTGTTTTCTATTCTTCTCCTTCCTTTATGTAGATAAGGTTGTACGCTCCTCTTAAGTCTAACGCAGTAAAGTACTAAGCTCCTGCTAGCTAATTCTGCAATTCTGTAATGTTTAGGAGCAGGTAGCAGTTTTTAATAGTAATATTATTAAGCTTCCTAAAGTTAATGCAAGGTTATAGCTTGCTATCCTTCTTTAGAACAAACATAATAGGGTACCCTATAGGTAATTCTAATTATCTAATAAATCCCTTTTTAAGGTTCTCCTAAATGTACTTGCGCAGTACTTTAAGTTCCTTCTCTAATAACTAATATAGCCTCTTAAAAGTTAGGTTCTTTCCTTCCTAGAGCTTAATCCTATAATCCTAGGGCTTGTGCTTTAGCAGGGCTTTTGCTGTAAGCTCTTCTTTAAACATCCTAGCGTACTGTCTATACACATCTAGGATAGCAGGAGGTGCACTATTCTTATTCTCCTTAACTCTTACTTAGGGACCTATAGGGCATTTAGCGTCTGTAGAGTTAACTGCTCTAACTTAGCGCGTCTTATTTGTTAAAGAGATATTGTTAATCTCCTTCTTATCTACTAGCTGTAGTGTGCGCTGCGTAGGCTGCGATACCTTATTGCTATAGGTACATCGCTTTAACAAAAGCTGTTCCTTCTTCTAGTTAATCTCTAGGTTATGCTTTCTTAACTAGGGTAGCCCTAATATAACATTATGCGTAGCTATTGCAAAGACGTCTAAGGTTACTTTCTTATAGTATCTATAGATGCTAAGTAGGACATTAGTTACTTTGTGTGTAATTTCTAATTCCTCTAGCATAGGTTCTCTATTAGCTACTTAGAGTAGATAGGGTTTATCCTTACGTTGCATACGTAGTCTAGCTAGTACTACTGCCTGCAAAGAGATGTAACTTAACTATGCTCCTAAGTCTAAGAGTGCCTACATCTTTACTCTACCTATTATTATAGGGAGTTTAATTAGTTAGTAATTAGTCCTAATTTAATTAATAGATTAATCCCTAGCGCTCTTAAGCGCTGTCCTAAAAAAGGATTAGTCTATCCTCTAAACCTATTAGCCTGCTTTACTCCTTTGTAAGTTATGTAGCTAGAGTTAAGGTAGTGTTGCTATATCTAATTTATACAAGTCCTATTAATTATTATTTGTTAGGCTCCTTTAGCTAACAACAAGCTGTTTCTAGGAAAATAGCAGTTAACGCGTTTGTTAATAAGGTGCATCTTGTAGGTGTTGTTTTTGCAACATGTCTAGGTTTTCTTGCATAGCTTCTTCTACTTAGGAAAGAATACGCTTCCTATTTTTTCTAATAGATAGATAGTACATCTATTGTTGTAACACGCAGTAAACGATAGTACTCTATAGTGTAGATTTCTTAGATCTATGTTATACTGCAGTGTGCAAAACCTATCTATACAGTGTAGGTTTTCCTTAAATAACTGTTGTTTGTGCTAGCGTAGGAATTCCTAGTTGCCTTTAATAGGTGTTGCGAGGCATTGTTCTTAATACTTGCAGTAAGCCTTGTTGCACTAGTTTTCTAGTTCCTTACTATCTTCTGTGCTAGGAATAATAAGATCTTAACAAATTTGTGTATATACGTTGTCTAGCGTAGGTTGTAGGTTCTAGTAGTTAAAGCCAGCCTATTGTATGTTCCTACAATTCTTACAGCGTGTTTGTTGTTCCTTAGGTAAATCTTATTTAAAGATCTTAGTGTTGTTTGTTGTTGTAAGGCTATCCTAACGTTGCTTAGCAATCTAGTTAAGGTTGTTCTCCTAACTCTTAACTTTACTGTCTGTTACTGTTTGTTAGTAAGGTGTAGGTGCGCGTAATTAGCGCTTGTAACAAGACTTAATATAGTCCTTATCCTTAGAACTAGACTCTAGGTCTTCTATAAGTTATCCTATATCTTTAGTAATAACTTCCTATTTACTAGTATTAGCATCCTTAGTAGGCCTGCTAGTAAGCACGTTAAGCTATCTAAAGACCTTATTCTTCTAATAACAGTTACGTGCAAAGTAGCCTAGTTTGCTATAGTTATAGCAGTCCTTTAACTTGCTACTATTATTGTGCTTTCCCTTTTTCTTGTTGTTCCAGCGAGCTAGCAGGGCTCCTAGTCCTTTGTTTAGGTTAGAGATCTATAGCTGCAGGGCTATAGTAACCCCTGCGTGTGTTATTGTAGATGCGTTGTCCTAAGTTAGGGCAATATTAGTTTCTACAGTTAACATTATTGTGCTATTAGTTGCGTAGTGCAGTAGGTTTAATGTTTACAACCTATACCTGCAGATTATCTTATAGTTTCTATTGCAACTTATAGAGTTTAACATTAATTTTAATTAACGTGTTAATAAGGTTATTAAGGGTGTTAGTGCTTGCGCCTATGCGCATAAGTTCTTCCTTAATTTTTAGTTTAAGACCTTGCTTAAACATTGTTATTAACGCAGTGTTATCCTAGTTAGTGTTAGCAGCTAATTGTTAGAATTCAGCTGCGTAGTTAGCAGCTAACTTAACTTGTTAGATGCGTTAGATTTTGCGTTGTGTAATAGTAGGCTTGTTAGATACGCTAAATACTAGCTTAATCTTAAGTTTAAATTAGTTAAAGTTGCTAATCTATTTGTCTACTTTATCTAGGGCGTTGCCTGCGTTGTACTGTTAGATAAAGGGCTTAATCTACTTAAATGCGTTGCTTCGTATGTAGCTGGCTACTAGAGTAACTTGCTTGTTCTTAGGTACCTTCTCTCCTTAGAAGAGGAAGAAGAGGTCCTATTGCATAAGCTAGTTGTTAAGCTTGCTACAATCTCTATAATAGAGGTTAGGTTTGTTAACGTTTATAACGCTAGACCCTGTAGTGCTAACGTTATTTATGTCTATGTCTCTAACACCTAAGTTGCTAGGGGTAGCACGTGTTCCTAAGGTATTACTTATCTTAGGGGTGTTTAAAATGTTAAAGTTGTACTTTAAGCAAAGCTTGTAAGCACTAATTCTATTAGTTCTTAGGGATAAGTAATAGTTCTAGAACAGTAAGGGTAGACGCCTAGGTAAAACACCTAACAACAACTAGGGTAACAATAAGTAGTATAGAGGGGACTATCTAGCTTAAAGGTTAGGTTAAGATTCTAAAGACAAACTTAATTAACAAGGTTGAACACAAACTATAAGGGTTGTGTTCCTACTTGCTATATACTGTAGGAAATACAAGAGCTTACTAAGCTCACCGTGAGCTGCGTAAGCTAGGCTCGACGTAGGCTGCGTAAGCTATCACGTGGGATCTACCTGGCTTGCTACGCCAAGGGTGAGCTCCTTACGTAACTGCAGTAATTGCTATGCCTTTAACTGTGCCGCAGAGAAGCAGTCTGTAATTACTAGCCTAGTACGTTTGCGTATGCTGACTATCTAGACAGCAACTGGCTAGCATAGGGTTCGTAACAGTATTACACGCAACTTACAGCGCTATTTCCTTTATAGCAGTGTAGTAACTTATAGTAACGTTCTGTAACTAACTATAAGTTAGCAGTATTTTGCTATCTATGCTAGCATATAAAGTAAGCAGGTAAAGTAGAAGACTAATAATATTCTTCTATAAGACTAACACTATTCTTGTGCACTATAAATAGGGTAAAACAACTTAAGCAGCGTTATCTGCCGCAACGCTACAGCTAACGCTAGGCCGCCCTGCGTAGATTAGGACTAGGAAACCTTAATCTATCTATTAAGCTTATTATCCTTACTATCTGCTATCTCCTTAACTTTATATATAGTAGCTAGAGCCTCTATCTCTATGCTTAACATCTCCTTCCTACTAATTAGCCTACTAGCAATTACATCTACTCTAAGCCAGCGCTTAAGCGCCTTGCTTGCAGCACATAGATTAGGATGCTTACACTTAACTAGGTTAATAAAGACGTCTAGCTAGCCTACACAAAGCGCTCGCTCCAGCTACTAGTAGGACACCTGCTTATGTAGTATTAATAGTAGACTGCCCTAGCCTAGGCCCTCTATAATAGCGTGCTATTGCACTGCTTACTTTAGCTAATTATAAAAGACTTTGTTATCTCTCTTTGTAGGCGTAGAGTAGACTAACTTTATTAACACTGTTATAGCTTCTATATAGACTAGCTCTTTCCTGTAGTAGTTGCGTGTTTAGTTATTACTTGCTATAAAGTTGCGCTACTAGATCTGCTTAATCTCCTAGGTGTAGGCCTTGCCTAGCTACGCAAACGCCTACTATAATCTAATATAAACAGCAGCTAGCTCTATCTTATAGCGCCTGCACCTGTTCTATATAACGCAGAACGCGCTGTTAGGGCTGTACAACATACCCTATACGTCCTTCTTAAGCTATAAATGTAGGGTCTATACAGCTTAGCTACACGTGCTAACTTAGAAAGGCGTGCCCTCTTCCTACTACGCCTGCAGGAAGTATGCTACGTAGTAGCGCAAGGACTAGTTACTAAGGGCCCTAGCCTTCTCTAGCATTGCACAGGCTATAAAGTAGGGCGTAGGAGAAGTTGTATAGAAGTTAGCACTATTAGTAACGCCTTACTTAATAATCTAGGCAATAGTTGCTACGTCCTTCTAGGCAATAGAGTTGTAGGCAGCCTGCTCCTGCAACAGCGCCTTGTTACCTAGGACCTACAGGCTAAGGTCTGTGCGTCTCTTTGCGCAGAACGCCTCTAACTTCTAGTTATGTTAGAGCTTAGCGCAGTAGTTGTTATTTATAGTTATTATAACCTGCCTAGGCACTAGCTTAATTGTATCTTTAGTAGGCAGAGAGGGTATTAGAGCTAGTAACTTACTAAGGTCTATATAAACACGCTAAGGACAAGAGTCTAGCAATTCTAAAGTAACACGCTACTTCTTTCCTAGTTGTAAGCAACTAGACAGTTGTATAGATAGAGGATCCTCTCCTTTACTATTAGATTAGGCTGCACTTGCAGACGTAGGCACTAGGACAACCTACACCTTCTATCTCTTCTTTATAATAGACTATGCTGCGCGCATAAGACAGCCCTAGCCCTTAGCAGACAGGGCGTTATTAGAGAGCGTCTTACAGAGCAACTATATAGCAGCAAGAGAGGAATAGGCAACAAAGACAGGCTTGTAGAGATAGGAATTGTCTAGGTTAGGAACTAGCTAACCTACACTATACAGGATTTTATTCTTGTTAGCCTATAACAGTAATCTCTATGCACGCTAGATAAACAGCTGCTTATAGTCTTTGTTTAGTAGTTTGTATCTATAGCAGTTAGTAATAGCTATGTTACTAGGCGTAGGGAAACTACGCTTACTGCTATTAAATTGCTCTATAGCTTAGTGCAGAGTAGTAGACTAGTGCATGTTGTTAGCGCGCTGCCTTTAAGGCTACTAGGGTTGCAATAGTAATCTAAGGGGAAGAGATATAAGGGGAGAAGAGAGAGTTAAGAAGATAACGCGTGCTTAAACGCAAAGGTAACATATAATATTTAAACGCACAGACGCACTGCAACTTGCAGCTAAGCGCTACTTGCAACTTACTATAGCCTAACTAACTATAGCCTTAAGTTACTGCTACTTGCAGCTAAGGGCCTAATATAACTTACCCTAGCAGCCTTAACTACTAATCTACTGCAACTTATAGCAACGTGCAGCAACGTACAGTAACGTGCAGTAACTTATTAAGTGTAACATGCAGTTTTAATATAGGTCTTAGGCGACCTGCTATAGGGAACTAGGATTAGACTACAGTCTAATAAGTTATAACTACGCATAGACTAGCTAGATAAAAGATTACCTATCTTTAGCACCTTAATAATATTATAAGCGCGTTTCTCTATATATTTAAGCACCTGCTATTACTCTAAGTTATTATATGCTAGCAGTGCGCTATTACTATGCTACTAGCTTAGGTTGTTATATACCTTAAGACGCGTTATCTACGCCTGCAGCTAGTAGAAATATAGGAAATTATAACAAGTGTCTGTAAGCAACACTGCCTAGTGTAGTCCCTAGAGGACCTTCTAGCACAGAGGCAGGCTAGCAAGGCTCTCCTAGGCCTTATCTGCTAGGATAATAGACTTGTGTGCGCGTTAGAGGGATGCTAGTACACGTGCAACACAACGCAGGGTATTACTACCTACTATAAGTAGGAACATAGATAGGTTAGTAAGTAGAAGCGCAGAGGCAATACGCGCAAGAAGGAGAAGTAACTAAGCAACTGTATATAGCGCAATAACTAGCCCTACTAACTACTGTTTAGGGCTACTAGCTAGCCTACCTATATTGCTGTCTGCGCTCTGCCTAGAGCGCCTAGCACTACAACCCTTATAACAAAGATACAAGACAACTGCTAGCTCTATAGAGAGGCGCTTAAGGCGCTTGCACAGGACTAGACTATCTAAGAGGGCTGCTGCGCGCAGGTAAACTTATAGTTAGAGCTTACTAGATAGATGTAGCACCTACGTAGTGCTTAACTACTACTTTATCCTATACAAGGTAACTAAGGACTAAAGCGTTAGTATAACTCTAACTTAATAGATTAAGATATTTAACTATAAGAGGTAATACGTAAAGCGTACTATTTATACTACTAAATCTAGTAATTAGGTAGTTCTTAACTGCGCCTAGATCCTAGCCTAATATAGAAAGTTTCTAAGGGAACTCCTTTATTACTTTTAGAAAGATAAGGTATGTTAAACAGTAATTAATAGCTGCTTAAGAGTACTGCAGGTATAGGAAGATCTACTAAACACACATAACACAATCCTTAATACTAACTCTAGAAAGCTATTAAAACCTAGTTAGCAGATTAGGAGCTGTAGTGCGTACCTACTTATTATAGTAAATAGTAGCTTATTTAGATTTAAAGAGGTAAATAAAAGAGTTAAATAGTTTATTGTTACTTAGACTACTATAGTAGAAGCTTAGTTATATTAGAAAAATAACAATATCTAGATAAGAGAACTCTAAACGTAGTAAAGGCAAGTCCTTAGCCTTAAAGGGTACTACAAGCATTATATTTAGAACCTAAGAGGCGTTAAGGCTATAGTTTATACGCCAACGCTTCTAGGTCTAAGAAAACTACACGTCCTGCTGCTTAACCTTAACAACTAGGGCCTCCTAAAGACTAGTACAGCTGCCCTACTAACCCTGTCTATAAAGGCTGTAGTTAACCAGCTAGGCAAGATAGCAGCTAGCTACAGCTTTCTCTACTACCCTAACAACAGCTTTAATAGGTAGAAGGACTAGCTCTCCTATTGCATGCTAGTTAAGGCGCTGCTAATAGAGCGCTTCTTCTACAGCGTGACATAGCGCAAGCTAACAGTTAGCACGTACATAAAGGCTGTGCGTAGGTTTAAGGAGGGCCTCTTTATGCTAGTACACCTCTTAGCTAGAGCCCTGCTATAATTATGTAGTAGGTTAACATGTCTTACACCCTAGCAGTAGCTCTAGCCAAGCAGGTAGCGTAGGCCTGTAGTTGCCTAACCTGTAGGTACGTAGTGCAGCAAGTTAGACACGTAACCTACATAGACACGCACATAGCTGCTACTAAGTAATCTCTTAACACAACTTGCTATAATCTCTTAATACAACTTACTATAATCTCTTAGTGTAACTTACTAAAATCTCTTAATATAACTTGCTATAATCTACTAATACAACTTACTATAATCTCTTAACGCAACTTGCTATAATCTATTTATACAACTTACTATAATCTCTTAACGTAACTTGCTATAATCTCTTAACGTAACTTGCTATAATCTCTTAACGTAACTTGCTATAATCTCTTAACATAACTTACTATAATCTCTTAATATAACTTACTATAATCTCTTAATATAACTTACTATAATCTATTTATATAACTTGCTGTAATCTCTTAACGTAACTTACTATAATCTCTTAATATAACTTGCTATAATCTCTTAACGCAACTTGCTATAATCTCTTAATATAATATACTATAGTGTTTTAACGTAACATGCTGTAACTAGTAAATATATCTACCCTAACGCTCCGCCTAAAGAAGCTTAGCAGCCTGCTGCTAAGCAGCTCTTACAGCAAGCAACGCGCCTTACTGCTAGAGGCCCTCTAGCCTATGTAATAGGTATAGGCCCCCTAGGCCAAAGGCTAGTAGAAGGGGGCGTTAGCACTATTACAAGCTAGCTCTTCTTATATTTCTTCTTTCTGTTATAGTTTCTCTATATACTGTTATTTAATAGCCTCTTTATAAGACCTGTACTCTTCTACTAACAAATTATACTTAGTCTTTTTCTTATACCTCTTAGCTTTAGGGTACACTGCTGCTAAGCTGTAGATAGTTGCACCCTACGCCTACCTACTACCTATTAAACGTTACTACTTAAGCTATAGATAGTTTACTTAAGCCAGCTAATAGCAGAGGCCTAAGGCTGGCACAGAAGCACAGCTGGTTACGTGGCTTAGTTAGTAGCCACAGCGCATAGTAGGGGTCTAGGAAGTATAAGCACGAAGCAGTAGTAATGTAGAAGCTACTTGCCCTCCTGTTTGTTATAGATGCTAGGCTCTTCTTACAGCTTGTCGCAAAGCTATTTAAATAACTTAGACTTAATCTATATAGTAACAGAATTATAAAAGTAGTAGGCTGCGATTATATAGTAGGTTAAGCTGTTAGTAACTAGATTAACCTTGTATATATAGCTCCTCTATAGTAAGCGCTACGTGCGCATCTTCCCTTTATTAGCTAGTGTGCATACTTTATTATAGCCCTAACTAGCAGACGCTGTTAAGCAGCAGTGTTTAAAGATTTAGTTGCAGACAGTCTGCTAGCTAGGACTAAATCCCTTCTCTTCCTCCTCTTTTAGATAGAAGATCTATAAGGCTATAAACATATATAATATACTTAATAGGGTAATGTTATAGTGTTGTAGTATTGTAGCAGGGTAAGATTTTAGTAATAGCTTAGGCCTAGCATATAAGCACAAATATTAATTATTATACATAACTATTAAAAAATTACTAGCTATAACTATAAGGTAAATTTATAAATTAAGCTTAGTAATAACTTACTATGCAACTTAGGAGTAACTTGCTGTATAGTAGAGAAATAACTTGCTATATAACATAGAAGCAACTTGCTACTATGCCTTAACGCAACTTGCTGCTATGCCTTAACGCAACTTGCTGCTATGCCTTAACGCAACTTGCTGCTATGCCTTAACGTAACTTGCTGCTATGCCTTAAAGCAACTTGCTGCTATGCCTTAACGCAACTTGCTATGCTACTATAAAGCAACTTACTATTATGCCTTAACGTAACTTGCAGCTATACCTTAACGCAACTTGCTACTATGCCTTAACGTAACTTGCTGCTATACCTTAAAGCAACTTACTGCTATGCCTTAACGTAACTTGCTATGCTACTATAAAGTAACTTGCTATTATGCCTTAATATAACTTGCAGCTATGTTCTAGCATCTCTCTCTAAACACGCTGCTATAGGTTGTTAGCACATACACTAGCAAGGCTATGCCTAGCGCTATAGCAGCTATCTTCTAGTGCTTTAGCATTAGTTGTAGTCTATCTAGGTACCTTACACATAACAATACTGCTAATAACAACGCTGCTGTTAACAAGCTTGCTATAATGTAACTAATTACTATTACATGCTTAACTATCTATATACAAGACGCGTAGTAGAAAGTAACTTAATTGTCTAACAAGCCCCTATAGTTATCTGTTTACTCTGTTACTACAATACTCTATCTGCTTAAACAAACTCTGTTGCATTAATCTCCTCTTCCTTAACAATAGCCTGCACAACAGTATTGCCCCTACTACTGCTGCTGCCGCTGCTTGTAGTCTCTAACTTCCTTATGCTGTTACAGAGTTTAAGCTTGCTATTATTCCTCTACTAGATGCGCAACTTAATTAACATAAACCTATTACTACTTACGCCCTCTTTACTAATAGTTATAAGCTACTTTACCTTATAGTTATAGTTCTAGCTAGGGCAGTACTAGCAGCTGCTGCTCTGCACTTAATTGTTGTTGTTAATAGGCAGATCTAGGCTAATTAGCACATAGCTCTTAGTTAGAGTTACTGCCTGCAAGACTAGCTTTAGTCTAGAGAGGAGAATTGTGTTGCTATTATCTAGGGTGTTATTAGCATAATCCTAGCACTTCTGCTATAGAGGGAGCCTAAATGTATAACTATAGCTGTTGTAGACATCTACTATATAGCCTAGAAAGAGGTTAGTAAGGTAGCACAACAGTAACGCGCGTATAAACCACATACTAGCAAGGATAACTATCTTAGATCTATAAGTAATAGTCTTGTTACCCTTAGGCATCTGCATAACACGTGTAGTCTTTTTACTATAGAGGCGCTTAATCTCCTTAACTATTATCTTTACCTTAGCAGAATCCTTACACGCTTTGCTAGCAATTATGCTAATAAATAACACACATGTTGCTTCTACGTTCCTAAGAGCATCCTTAATAAGGAGATTTGCCTTACTAAAGGCAAAGTTGTTAAGGTCTTAGAACCCCTACTTCTAAGGATTGTTTAGGGCGTACTCTTCTATTACTAGAATTAAGTCTAGGAAGTAGCTAATTAGACGCGCTCTAAGCTAAGCGCTAGGACTTACTACAGATATAGCAGGTGCTATTAGCTTAAGGGCGTTACCTACGTAGTTCTCTTCCTACTTAGCTATCCTATCCTTGTGCTGCCTTGTCTACTTAGCTATAATAGCTAACTACGCGCTCTTAATACGCGCCTACTACTTAGGAGGATGTTAAACCCTAACAACCTAGATGTTTAGGTCTACCTCTATAATTTATAGGCGCTAACCCTAAGAGTCCTCTACTATTTTATTCTACGTAACTATAAAGTGTTTAAGCATAGTAGTAAAGGTAATGTTAACGCTATTAGACCCTATAATAGCATCTATTACTTCTTTACACTTTATACTACTATACTTAGCGTATACCTTAGAGACCTTAAAGATTACCCTAAGGATTACTGTAAGATTAACAGCAGTAAGCGCAGCTAGACTAGGGTAGTCTTAGCTGTAGGAGATCCTAGAGCACACCTTTAGCGCAAACATTATAATTAAGGCTACACTGTTGTCTAGCACTATGCCTATAATCCTAACAACACTAGGTGCCTTTTTAGGCCTACAATAATTAATAAAGGGCGTAATAATATTTGCGTACGTCTAGGTCTCCTCTAATAAGTATAAGTGTAGCTTATTAACTATAATCTATAAAGTAAACTGTATATTAACTATGTATAGCACACAGCAGTGCCTCTTAGTTCTTAGGCCTACTTTGCACAGCGTATACTATATAGCCTATATAGGCTAGTGTCTGTCCTAATAATTTATCTTTGCTAACACGTATATATTCTTCCCCTAAGCTAAGGTTAATAGAATATTACTACGTTTCCTTTCCTGTTTTATCTTGTTTCTAGCGTCCTAGTTAGAGGCAGTGCAGCTAATAAAACTATTCTAAGAGTTGTTAGTGCTAATAATAATAAAGCAGGTGCTAGTTAGCGTAGGTTAGGTGTCTATAGTGTTAGGGTGCAAAACCTAGCTATCTTTATTCTCCTAATTATTAAATTAGCTAGTAGCATACTAGTAAGGGTAGTTATGTAAGACTTAGGCCTTAGTCTAGTCTAGCTTAGGCAGCACCTTCCTCTAGTCTGCCTTGCTTATACTTGTAAAGATGCTGGCTTCTTCTCTGCTGTAGCGCTAGGCTACCTTAGCAGATTCCTTATAAAGGATTACTAGCTTAGGCTTCTACTTTAGAGGGAAGTTTTGCGTAGCAGAACTAGAGCTATACAAGAGTAGAAACGTCTTT
Organism: Ascochyta koolunga; assembly: GCA_026119515.1. Taxonomy (NCBI): domain Eukaryota; kingdom Fungi; phylum Ascomycota; class Dothideomycetes; order Pleosporales; family Didymellaceae; genus Ascochyta; species Ascochyta koolunga. The sequence continues at coordinate 1,547,069 of JANLCG010000022.1, forward strand.
ATCTAGATCTCTATAGAGTTAGGGCTTGCAGATATAAATATTGCACCTAGCCCAGCTGCGCAGCTGTTTACTAGGCTGTCTGCGTCTATTAGTAGCTATAAGAGCAGGTTGTCTCTAGCTAAGGCAGGTTTAATTAGGGTAGTACTGTACGTCTACGCCACGTGTTAGAAGTTAACATTATTAGCACTAAGAATTATTAACAACTTCCTATACCCTATAACGTTAGCTAGAATCCTAGAGCTAGTATTGCTAAATGCTATCTTGTAGGTCTTGCTAGCGCCTACAGCCTAGTAGGCGTAGATGCTAGTGCCTCTAGAGTATCCTACCTTTAGCTTTAGAGGTATTCTATAGTCCTTAAACTGTTTTAGGTCCTTTAGATTGTTAAGAGTAATGTTAAACAGACGTCTAGCACGCTCCTACACCTCTAAGTCCCCTCTTAGCACCTTTTAATAGGCAGTTTAGGCCCCCTGCTGTAATAGGGCAAAATTAGTTGCCTCCTATGCTGCTGCAGTAGCTCTACGCTCTGCGTTATTTTCTTATTTATTGTCTTTAACTTTAATTTTACTGTTGCTAAAGTTAGAGTTACTAGTGTTATCTCTATTATTGCTGTCTTTAAAGCTATTACTACTAATAGAAATAGCTTTATTGTTCTTCTTGTTATTAGTAAGATTAATAAAGTCTATAATTCCCTCCTCTGCGTTTAGTAGACGCAAAGAGCAATTACTGCAGTATAATACATTGTTATTATCTAAGCCTAACAGGATAGTCTGTTAATTCCTGCGCGTTAACTAACAATACGCAACGCAGTTTATTATATTATTATTGTCTAAGTACACTAGGATAGACAATTAACGCCTGCTTGTTAACTAACAATACGCAGCTGCATTATTATCTAGTGCAGGTAGTAGTAAGTTAGTAACTTTATTGTCTAGTGTAGGTAGCAGCAAGTTAGTAACTTTATTGTCTAGTGCAGATAGCAGCAAGTTAGTAACTTTATTGTCTAGTACAGGTAGCAGCAAGTTAGTAACTTTATTATCTAGTGCAGGTAGCAGCAAGTTAGTAACTTTATTGTCTAGTGCAGGTAGCAGCAAGTTGGTATTAGCGTTACTACTGCTGCTGTTAGTAGGTACCTGCAGAGACTAAGTTAGTAGTTACTGCTTAGCTTTATTGTCTTTACGCAACCTAGTTAGCACATGTCCTTAAACAGGGTATTTAAACAACCTACTTATTATCTAACTATAATCTGCAACTAGAAGATGTGCCTAACTAGAGGTGCTTCTAACTAGCAAGACTAGCTTCTCTAGGAGTAGTTCTGTGTTTAGGTTAACATGCTGCTGCGTCTTAGTAGAAGGCAGGACGTCTAACAACTGCGCAGTAGAGTTGCTAGGACCTAGTAGGTAGAGTAGCAGCAGGTTAGGTAAGTGCTGCTGTGTCTTAGTAGAAGCTAGGACGTCTAATAACTACGCAGTAGAGTTGCTAGGACCTAGTAAGTAGAGCAGCAGCAGGTTAGGTAAGTGCTACTATGTCTTAGTAGAAGCTAGGACGTCTAACAACTGCACAGTAGAGTTGCTGCAACCTAGTAGGGGGCAGCAGCAGGTTGTATAGGAAAAAGGCATAGGGGCTATAGTTAACACCTGCAAAGACATTATGCTTGCGCTTAACAACCTAGTAGGGGCGCATAAGGGCAGTAGTTAGGATTAGATTGCTAGCTATAGGCATTAAATTAAGTACGCTGTCTAGCCCTTCCTACGTCTTAATTAGATCCTCTTAGTTCTTCTAGGGCAAGAGGTAGAGCGCCTTAGTAGGGTTAAGAGGGTAGTAGAAACTAGGGACGTTATTGTAGAAGGCGCGCGCCTGCTTCTATACAGCCTTAATAGGGATTATCTAGCGTAGCCTAGCAACTAGGGCGTTGTATGCTAGAGAGGTTACCTTACAGTTAACCTGTCTATTAGATATAGAAAAGAGGATAAGGGTAGAGGTAGCGTAGCAGACTCTTATGCTAGGGAGAGGCGCAGTGCGAGATCTAGAGCGCTTAACTATATAGAATTTGTCTAGAGATAAGTTAGCCTCTTACTTGTAGCTAGAGCTGCCCTCTTTACGCTTAGGCATAGACTAGCTAAGTGCCTTATTAGAGCAACAAATATTTAATATAACTAGAGCAAGGATTATCTTTATAGCTGTGTATCTCTAAGTATTAGGCGCAGAAGTAAAATCTAGGAGTTTAGCGTATATGTTGTCTGCAAGTGTGCGCTGCTTTACCTTGTTAAGTTAAACCCTGCTATAGAGGTTAGGGTAGTGCTTCTAAACAAGCGTCTTAAGCCTCCCCTTTAGCTCTGCACTAGGTTAGCCTATACTAAAACTAGCGTACGCTAGCTGCGCTGCAACTTCTCCCTTCCTGTCTACATTGTAGTTAAAGTTAGTTACCTAGGTAGGGCAAGGGGGCGTAGTTACTGCTATAACAAGAGTGTGTTACGTGTGCTAGCTGTAGTAGTATAGTAGTGTAGTAGTAGGAGACAGAGCGTGCTAGCTAATAGACAGCTACTTACGTGTTATTTTAAATCTAGCAGCCTACTGCGCAGGCTTAGCAGCTATTTGCGCTAGTTTTTACTAGTTGTATAGTAAAGTAAAGTAAAGTAAAGTAAAGTAAAGACGTAGCTAGGCATGTGATACTTATGCAGAGACTAACCCTGTAGCGCCTAGGCAAGTTGCGTGTAGCGAGCAGGCAAGTTACGTATAGCAAGCAGGTAAGTTGTGTGTAGAGAGTAGGCAAGTTATGTGCCAAGAGCAGATAAGTTACGTGCAGATAGTAGGCAAGTTACGTAGTATAAGAAGTGTGTTACTAAGCTAGTTTTGCTGAGATAAGGGCGCACTGCCTATAGGCTAAACTAACTGCAACTTGCCTCTATGCAGTTTATCCTGCAGGGCGTCTACTTACACTGTCTAGGAGGTAGCAGCTTAAGCAGCAAACATTCCCTAGGAGCATAAGCTAGCTTGCTATAGTTATTAGCTAGGTAATATGCTACAAGGCGTTACAGCAAAGAGCTAGAGTAGGAGGAGCTAGAGGAAGAAGCAGGGCGTAGGTATAGGAGATGTAGTTAAAACTTTAAGACGTTAGCGCGCGTTCTAGCAATAAAGAGAGGGAGAGTACTTTAGAGAGGGGGAATACCTAACCTAGCCTGCCTCTGTAGGCTAGGGCATTAAGGCTTAACGCTACGCGCGTAGCAGGCAGCAAGCAGTAATAGTGCAGGTTGCTAGGAGCTATCTCTACACTTATAATAGGCAGATCTTAGTTAGTAGAGACAGCGCTAGCGTTAAAGCTCTACGTGCTTAGTTTGTGCTTGGTTTAAGCAACATCCTGCTCTCTTACCCTACCTCTATTCTAGTCCTGCAGTACTTGAACTGCTGTAGGTAGTCCCCTTTCTCTCTCTTTCTCTTTTCCTCCTAAACCTAATTCTTCTCTCTCTTTCTTTCTTCCTTTCTAGTATAGCTGTTTATAAGTCTCTGTCTGTCTCCTTCTCTCTCTGCAGAGACATAGATCGCAACCTAAGACTTAGCTGTAGTCTGTTTTAAGAGGTAGAGTAAACGCTTTACCTACTACAAAACAAGGTCTACTTTGCCTTTACCTACAACACTACTACAACACTACTACAACACCCTCTGCGATACACTTACCCTCTTACTATGCTCTCCTTCTTAGTCTTTAGTCTTCTTACTTAGAATTGTTTAGGGTAAGGCACTGCTGCAGCGCCTCTGCACCTACTCTCCTACTATCTCTTGCTTACATTCTCTTATAAGTCTTACCTATTGCTTTGCTGCTACAATAGCTTACTAACTGCAAATCTAGTCTACCTTAGCTCCTTGCCTCTAGAGATTATTACTATAGCAGACGTAGCTGCTGTTTACTATTACACTAAGGAGATTAACTTTAGCTACAAAGACAACTGCTTCCTCTACAGCGTAGTTGTTGTGTAGACAGAAAACTATACTACTATAACGCTTAGCTAGATTACTACACCTAGTTAGAAGCTCCTTAGGACATACTACACGTGCAGCCTAACTAGTTACATAGCTAAGGACTGTCTAGATAAGGGCAAGCTCTAGACCTGTAGGAACTGCCACAAGGCTGGTCACTATAGGGCAGAATGCCCTACTATCCTGTGCGTTAACTGCCGCAACGTAGGCTACACTGCACGCAGCTGCAAGCAGCTAGCTGCCTGCTACACGTGCTATAAGCTAGGCCACTAGGCTAAGTAGTGCCCTTAGCGCGGTTGCAGACGCAAGAAGGCTAGTACTAACTTAGACGCGTGCAGCAACTATAGCAAAGCTAGACACGTGCTAGCAGACTGCATAGCAGGCAACTGTTATTCTCTACTACCTATAAGTAGGCCTATTGCTACTGCTAGCGCAGCCTCTAATCCTAATACGTAGGAGCGCGTCCCTAATAATAATAGCTCCTTGTCTACACAGCCTTCTGTTAACACTCTTAACAAGGCGCTTAACAAGGACAAGAAGCTAGACCTGCCCTAGGGCATAGACAAGAGCCTGCTTAATAGTAGCATTATTGTTAAGATGTAGTTAGTCCTCTCCCCTAACTATATCTCCTCTCTTAGCTTTATAATTAAGGGCTACTTAGCAAGTACTAAGCTGCACGTTAAGGACAGGTATAAGCATAAGTCTACCTACGTCTCCTTTACTAGCGCAAACTTCTAGACTAAAGATACTTACTTCCACGCTGCTGTTATTAAACCTACCTTAGATATCTTTACCTAGCACGTAAGCCTAGAGCAAGTAGCTATTGTGTAGGGCTATATTAGTGTTAGATTCTCGTACTCTAATCTAGAGTATAGGATCTTTAAGATTGTAGGTAGTATTAGACTATAGTCCTGGCAGTGCCTAAAGGGCCTTTGTAATAATAGGCTGTGTATATAGCTAGTTAACGTACTCTAAGGCAGAGTATGCGCTAGGTAATAGATAGTTACAATAGGGCACTTATACTGTAGGCAGAGTAGATGTCTTAATTCTAAGTGGCTCCTGTGTCTAAATTTAAGGTAGGAGGATTAGCCCTTGCGCTCTAGGCTAATTCGCCTCTTAGCGTTAAGCTTGCCTTAACTTAACCTTACCTTAACTAGATCTTAGGCCTTATATCTAACAATTAGCAAAGCCTTAGTACTTATACACATCTATATACGCGTTAGCACAGCGTCTCTGCACACGTCTAAGGGCAAGGAGGTAGCTGTTAATAGTAAAGGCGCTAGCAAAGACCTGCTACTACCTTGTCCCCTATTTAGCCTGGCTATGTTCTCTAATAACAACTTTAGCGCTCTCTAGCGCAAGTACGCTGCTATCTGCAACATGCTTACTAGCAACAATACTATTACCTTTAACTTCTTTGCTGTATAGTCTACTAATAAGGTTAATTGCGCTGTTAACGTCTATAATAGCATAATAGCCTAGCACAAGAACAGCCTGCTTAGCAAGTAGTAGAAGGGCAGCAGGATTAACCTACAGAAGGGCCAGGAGATCTAGGCAGCTAACTGCCCTACTAACTTTAAGATTAACAAGCGCTTCTTATTTAAGAACTAGAAGGAGTATATTACTATCTAATACTATAACCTTACGCATAAGCTTAAGGCTATTAAGTCTAAGGGCTACGTGCTAACCTGCATTTGCTTGGCTACTATACCTAGTAGAGGCCAGCAGCTCTACTATGCCTACCTTAACGCCCCTCTAGACACGCACTTCCGCAAGGGTGCTACTATTAACCTTAAGCTTAATAGGCCTAACGTAAGCAATAATAACAACTAGACGTTTAAGGTAGTTAAGTTATATAGCTAGTCTAGCGTAATATAGTACACTAGCTACGCCTATTACTCTTGCTTTAGCCTAGGCTTCGCTTAAGAGCCTAAGTTTAAGAAAGGCGTGTACACTATTAACCTCCTTAACTACTATAAGTTAGCAGCTACATTTAAGGCTATAGCCTAGCTTCCTAGTATTAAGTGCTACGTCTATAAGAGCTAGCCCTGCGTTAGCGTGCAGTAGGCTATTAACACCCTTAACTATATACACCTTAGTAGTAACACCTTTGCCCTTAAGCGCTAGCTGCTGCTTGCTAATAATCTCTACAATCTCCCTAACGTTAACTACTTCGCTTAGCTGCAAGACATTATTAGAGACGCTGCTATAGAGAAGGAGCTAGTCTATATGTAAGATTACCTTAGCCTAGAGCAGTAGCAGGTTATTAATACCCTGCTTACTATAAAGAGCAGCATCCTTATTATATAGGGCCCTAGTAGCGTAGGCAAAACTAAGATCCTAGTTCTGCTATGTTAGCTGCAGTACTGCATGCGCTGCCTGTACAGCAGCAACTGCAAGAAAAAGGCCTTCTATAGGCTATAGGTCCTCTTGCCTATTAATAAGCAACTTAATAACCTTACCTTAAAGATTAACATAGTGTGTAAGCAGGAGCGCGCAGAGCTTAGTAATTAGGGCAAGCCTGTTATTATCCTTTGCTGCTACATAGGTGCTACTAAGAAGCACATCTACTATTAGAAGGTAGAGGAAGCCTACGCCCTAGCTACTAAACAGAACTGCCTACTATACTATAATAATAATAAGGCCTCTAAGACTAAATATAAGGTAGACTTCCTAGCATGCTAGGTTATAAGGAGATACCTACTATTATCTTTAACCTTATTACTGCTATCTACATGCAAGGTCCCTTTACTAGTAATAGCGCAGCCTAGGGCACCTTTAACAAGCGCCTGCAGCTTAAGCATCTCTCTAAGGGTAATTAGATCCTTTAATGCGTAGGCTATCCTAACAAGGGCACCTAGCAACTATATAAGATTGCAGCTAAGCCCTCTATATACTAAGGCTTCTACGCTCTACTTAACTAACTTAGTAGGGGTGCACAGATAGGACAGGAGGACTATAACACTATTATGCTGTCTGCTAACACTATAGTTAAGGAGCTTACTAAAATAGCTATTATTATCTATATAACGCCTAATATTACCTCCTAGACCTACGCCTACACCCTCTAGCTACTATCTGCTGTCTTGTACAACAAGTCTAGCAAGCAGATTAAGACAGCTACTACAGCTAGTCTTATCTTCAGCTGCTATTACAAGTCTAGCAATAGTCTGCTTAAGATTAAGCCTAACTTGCATGTGCCTTACGTTCTCTTTAGCAACATCTATTAACCTGCTCCTGTCCTTAGCTACAACGTACAGAGCTATCCCTTTAGGCAGTAGAGGAGCATCTCTATCTTTTAGCGCTAGGTGCTTGCTAGCATGTTAGCTATCTAGCTCTAGGAGCAGCACTATTTAAACAAGGACATTATTAACCTTCTTAACTATATCTACCCTTATAGCTATATGCGCGTAAGCGCTATAGTTAAGGCTTGTCCTATGTCCCTTACAGTAACTAAGTGCGCTAAGGAGATCTTTAACTTAAATAAGCGCATTATCTTCCTTAAGGTCTGTAGCATAACTAAGGTCCTTTACACAACTAATGTAACAGGCTAGGCCTAGGTGCTGGCTCCTCAGCGTACACCGCCTTAGCCTTACCCTAGCTCGCAGGCCTAGTAAGTGCCAAAACCCCGCCACAGAGCCAACACCTCCAAAACAGAGTTATAAAACTCTGCAACCTCTACTCTAGAGGTTATTCTCTATTAAATTCATCTTGTATTCTACTAGCAAATTCCCTTAGAGGTTAGCTCCTTACAATTAAATTTAATTACTAACATAAAGACTAATAAACAAAACGTTTAATAACGCTACTAGGCGTCTAGGTGAATACAGCATTAAGCTGTGCACTAGCAACAACAATTAATCAGACGTTAGGACAGAGCTCTAGAACCTCGCCACCTTGTTAGTATCAGAGAGTTAGCAGGAGGAGCTCCTAGCACACGTACTAGAACGCCTAACTGCCTACCTATTATAGGGAACCCTTCCTAAAGTTGCAATAGCCACTACTACTAATAAAGTTTATCCCCCTACAGACTGAAACCTAAACTTACAAGAAGAAGATATAAATAAAACTATACAAAGGCTGGTTAAAGCTTAGGTGTAAGCCTACGTAGCATCTATAAACACGTAGAACTACAGCGTAACACTACCTACCTCTATACAAACAAACAATAATAAACTAAGCAAAGCTATAAAGCTACTAGACATAGGCAAGTTTAGTAGCAACTAGCGTACGTATTAAACATTTAAATTATAGATAAAGGATAAGTTAAAGTCTATAGGAGATTAGGAAGCTGTCCTAGGAGTTGTATACATGTTTAACTAATTAGAAGGACAAGCCGCTTAGGTTAGCCTGTTATAGAAGGATTAAAACCTAATAGGTACAACTACCTAGTTCTAGGACTTCCTAGATAAATAGTATAAGGACTCTATGTTTAAAGAACATTCCTGTTAAAAACTCTAAACTATTACTATAAAGAGAAACAATTAAAGTATTAAGTCCTTTAACGTAGAGTTTATATAACTAGCCTACAATGCTGCTAAGGAGGACAACATAAGGAACCTTAAGACTAGGTACATGTCTGCAATCTGTCTAGACCTACAAGACAAAATAATTTCAGTTAACATCCTAGATAAATAGGATCTCTAGAACCTTATAACTAGGGTCCTTGCAGTAGAAGTTAATCTCTATAGGACTAAGGCACTAACTAACAGCACCTTCAGGCAGCAAACGCAAAGGACGAACCCTAATAAGATAGACTAGGAACCTACTAGAGTCCACGCTAGGAGAATTAAATCAGACAACTAACAGTGGGCGGAATAGCAGCCCTAGGAGGTTATAGACTAAAGAAGGGCTAAAAACGCCTGCCTAAGGTGCAGGAAGAACAGCTACTACTTAAACAGATGCTAGTTAGCCCTAGCCAAGAGACTAGAAAGTATCTAAGTCTAAAGCGCAGCTACTAAGGTCTCTAAAACTAATAACTTAAACAACAAAGACTTAGAAAACTAGAAACTCCTGTTTAAAGGCGTAAACAGGGGTTAGAAAGAAAGGTTATAGAGAGGAGAGAACTGTTTTAAAGGTTCTACTAACAGTAGCCTAATAGCAAGCCTATATCACTGCATGTAATAGTATAAGATAACACTATAGCACATACATTAATTAATACAGGGTGTTTAACCTATAGTATAGTCTCCTTAAAGTTTATATTGCAAAACAACCTACAACGCACTCCTATGCACAGGCGTAGAGTACTAGGTGTAGCTAGAAAAGTAACCTAGGTAACTAATGTTGTAAGAATAAAGATTAACGTAGATAGCTATAGGGAAACCCTCTAGGCATACGTATTAGATAGGGGAGAAAGAGTACAACTTTATCCTAGGAAGACCTTAGATAGACAAGAATAAAGTTATAATAGCACTAGCTAAGAAGTTACTGTTTATCTATTCTAGTAAAACCTGTGTAAGAAGCAGGAGGGCACCTGCCCTAACTAACTACTAAGGCCTGTTAGTCTAGAGTTGTACTAAGCCCTAAGAAAGAGGTCTAAGAAGAACTAGAGCATAAGACTGTTTACAGCATCTATAGCTAACATCTAAAAGGCCTTAAAAAAGAAGGAATTAATAGATCTACGTGTCCTCCTCCTAGATTATTTAAAGGATAAATTTAGGACATTTATAAAAGAAGAAGCAGATAAGCTTGCGCTACACTGCAGTCCTAAAGTAGACTATGCAATTAAGCTAATTAAACAAGACAGCAATCTAGCAACAGTGCTATAGGGACTGCTGTACAACATGTCTTGTAAAGAGCTTCTAGTACTTTAGCAACAGCTTACTAGCTACTTAGACAAAGGCTTTATCTAGGTTAGCAAATCTAGCGCCTCTACCCTAGTCCTATTTGTTAGAAACGTAGTAGGGGTCTACAGTTCTGTGTTAATTACTAAGCATTAAACGCCATTACTAAGAAAGACTAGTACCTACTCCCTCTAATCTATAAGACTCTCTCCTAGATCTTAAAAGCGTTATAGTTTACTAAAGTAGACGTAATCTAAGCATTTTACAAAATTAGGATAGCTAAAGGAGACAAATAGAAAACAGCTTTCTAGATAAGGTTTAGACTCTATAAGTAGCTAGTAACACTATTTAGACTTGCTAATGCCCTAAGTACATTCTAGCAGTACATTAACTAGGTCTTAAGAGAGTACCTAGACGAATAGTACTCCGCCTACGTGGACAATGTACTAATCTACTCTAATAGCACCTAAGAAGAACACGAGGCTAAGGTCAAAGAAATTGTCTAGAAGCTAGGAGCTGCAGGTCTTTACCTTAACGTAGGCAAAAGCAAATTCTCTGTTAAGAGCACTAAATATTTAGGGTTTATTATCAAGGCTAGTAAGGGCATCTAGATAGACCCTAGAAAGATTGCTACTATTAAGTCTTAGGAACCCCTAAAGACAGTTAAAGGAATCTAGAGTTTCCTAGGGTTTGCGAACTTCTACTAGCAGTTTATTAACTAGTTCTCTAGCATAGCAGAGCCCCTTACCCACTTAACTAGAAAGAATGCTACCTTTAAGTAGAAAGAACCCTAGCAACAGGCCTTTAACACTATAAAAGCTACATTTACTAGGGAACTAGCACTAGTAAACTTTAACCTAGATTTAGAAATAGTGTTAGAGTGTAACGCGTTAGGATAGGCAATAGGGGAGTACTCTCTAGTATAGAAAGGACAAGGTGCTCTGCACAGTAGCTTACTTCTTAGCTAAGAACTTAAAAGTAGAAGTAAACTACACTATCTACAACAAGGAAATGTTAGTAGTAATTAAGTGCCTCTAGGAGTAGAGCACAGAGCTAAAGCAAGTAAGGAAGTTTACAGTTGTTACTAACTATAAGAACTTAGAGTACTTCTACAAAGCCTAACTACTCTTAGAGAGACATGTCTAATAGTTAAGCCTCCTTAGCTAGTTTAACCTTACCTTTACGTATAGACCTAGCAAAGTTAATAACTAAGTAGATACTCTTTTAAGAAAGGAAGAAGACCTTCCCCTATTAACTAGGGACGAAAGAACTAAGACTAGGCGTTTCTAACTGTTAAAACTATTCGCTTAAGTAGTAAGAACCAACCTAGGAGACAACTCTACTAACAACATATAAGTCTTCTCTTCCAGACTGCGTAGAGCAGACTAACTCCTCCCTACTACATCGCAGAATACAGATTCGCAGCAGGACAACTATTAGGAGCAGAGCTAGGAGCGTGCAGAACTACCTATAGCCTAAACACTAGAACTATATAATAGCATTAAGGAGTTTAAAAGACTCTAGGAAAGAGCTGCTATAGATAACAAGACCTACTAACTAGCAAAGTTATCTATTACCTTAGACGCCTAGAAGTTCCCTAGGCAGCTTAACCTTAAAGTTTCACTTGCTAAATGCTCTGTAGATAACAGAGATAGATTATGCTACTATAGAAGGGCATAGGTCCTAAACTCTAATGCACTCAGAGCTAAGATTATTAACAATGCTTATTACTTACTAATTGCAGGTTATCTAGGGAGGAGTAACATGTATGCAATTCTCTCTTAATTGTACTTCTAGCTAGGAATGTTAACTGCCCTCTGCTAGTACGTAGACAATTGCAACATCTGTAGAAGGACAAAGCTATAGAGGGAACTAAAACAGGGACTCCTTAAACCCCTCCCTATACCTAAGAGAATCTAGAAGGAAATCTCTATAGACTTTATAACAGACCTCCCTAAAAGCGATAGTAACTATAATCTTATAGTTGTTACAGACAGACTTTCTAAGGACGTTATCTTAGTCCTCTTACCTAACCTGTTAGTAAAGACAGTTACTAGTGCATTTATATCTTATGTAGTAGCCTACTATTTCCTGCCTAACGCTATTGTCTCTAATTATAGGACGCAATTCCTTAGCAATTTCTAGCAGACAATGTGCTAACTGCTTAGGATTACAAGGAGATTATCTACAGCTTTCTACCCCTAGACTAACAGGAGTACTAAACGTATAAACTTAGTAGTTAAAACACACCTAAGAGCGTACATTAACTAGTCCTAGAACAACTAGTCTACTTAGGTACTAGTGGCCTAGATTGCAATTAAGGGACAAGTAGCTTTGTCTACAGGCTTTAGCCCCTTCTTCCTCTAACATAGTTACAACGTAGACCTAGTACAGGTTAACCTAGACTTAATAGCAGAACTATTACATTAACACGCAAAGGAACCTACTAAAGCTGCAGCAGGTATAGTGCAAAAATTTGCTAAAATAATTAATTTTGTTAAAGCACAGATAGCGGAAGCTTAGCAGACGCAGGAATAATAGGCTAATGCACACAGGAAGGAAGCCCTACAGCTAAAAATTAGAGACAAGGTTTAGTTAAAGTTAAGAAACTAGTTCTTAAACAGCTAAACAAGCAAGAAGCTAGACTAGAAGAATAAGAAGTTTACAATTATAGAGGTTGTTTCCCCCTACAACGTTAAGTTAGATGTTAATAGTAAAATCTACTCTATCTTCTACGTTAACTAGCTTAAGCTGTGTCTATAGAACCCCCTCTATAGACAATTAAATAATAACCCCTAGCCTAGCCTGCTGGTTATTACTAACAGCAACAGCACCTCCTCTAAGGAATAGAAAGTTAACTCTATCTGCAAGGAAAGACGAGCTAAGAGGGGAGGCAAGAGACGTAAGTACCTAGTACAATAGGAGGGTTATGTTACTAAAACATAGGAAAGAGAGGACGTTTGCAAGGACCTAGAAGCCCTAGACAAGTAGTTGTCCGCAACAAGAGATAAGCAGGATAGGAATAGGAACTTACCCCTAGGATTCTAGTTAGAATCTCTAGATAAGCAACATTAACCTTCTATAACAAGTATAGGGGAGGATAGTAGGAGCAAGAAGAGAAGATATGCACAAACAAGGGAGAGTACTAGACTGCAGAGAGATTATTTATTGCATTAGCCTACCCTAGGGGGTAGACCGCCCTATATAGGGGCTATATTATTATAAGAGAAAAGGCTAAGAGAGCCTAGGTATTATCTAGCTAGAAAATCCTAAACGCTACAGACAAGAGAAGACCTAAGCACTACCTAAAACAGAACCCTTACTACTAATGTTGTCTTTGTTACCTTACACAGCTACAGCAATGTCCTTAATAACTAATCTAATAAAGTCCTTATATCTAGAGGCGGGGGAAGCTTAAACTTCTTATAGAGGTTAGTATTAAGACAGATAAAGCGCGTAAGCATTAACAAGTTAATAGCAAGCTATACTAAGCAACAAATTAGCAAAATAGCCTAAAAATAAGTAGAAAAAGGGGAAAATAACTTACTATAGTCTTTATCTAGACTACTAACTCCTTAGCAGTAACAGCAGTGCGCTCTGCAAGAACTACAGAAATAGAAGGATAAGCCTTAATCTTATTAACATCGCCCTTATACTTAGACTACTTAACCTTGTAACTAGTTGCAGAGGAGCAAGTGTTAGGCTAGGTTAGGAGGTTAGTGTAACATAGGAGGTTTATACGCTTCTTAAGGTCTGCCTAAATAGGCTTAATAACCTTTAAAAGCTTTGCAGAGTTGCCCTTGCTAAACTATAAAAACGTAGTACTTATTTAGCGTCTTCTAGGTCTTGCGCAGGGCCTAGAGGATTGTTAGCAGAGGAAAGGAATAGTGTAATACCTTAAGCAGAGACCTACCTTGTAGCAGCAGGCATAGGCCTTAACGCAGCTCGCGTAGCTAGTAGACTAACTGCTAGCAGTAAAGTTGCAGACTTGTCCTGTTAACGCGCAGTTAACGCAGACCTTAGGATCTTTAAAACCTGCTAGCGCGCACAGTACGTAGGGACTAGTTAACCTTAGCCTTAGTATAATTGCCTAGCTTAGGGACGTTGCTAAAGACTTCCTTAATCTTGTCCTTGTTAAGGTTAACGTCTTACAGAGTAAGCTTTGCCCTCTTAGTTAACTAAGTTATAGGAGCAGCAGGATTAGTAGGGGCAACTAAGCAGGCCTATAGAAGGTAAAAGAGTTAGGCATAATAGTTAAACAATAGAAGGTAATAGCAGGGTAACTTACTCTCTTAGGCGCTGCTTTCTTAGTTAGGGAGCAAAAAGCAGCGGGAGACTTAGGAGGCGCTATAATAGACTAGGGCAAGGCAGCTTAGCTAGACAAATAGATAGTAGTAGAGTTATGTGTAGAAAGGGCGTAGGCTTGCAAGGTAGTGTAACAGAGAATATAGAAGGTAGGGAGTAGGTAATAGAGCTGTTTTAACTAAGGCGCGTATTAATAAACAAAGAATAAGTAGGGGGTACTATAACAGGCTAGGCCTAGGTGCTGGCTCCTTAGCGTACACTGCCTTGGCCTTACCCTAGCTCACGCAGGCCTAGTAAGTGCTAAAACCCTGCTACAGAGCTGACACCTCTAAAACAGAGTTATAAAAACTCTGCAACCTCTACTCTAGAGGTTGTTCTCTGTTAAATTTATCTTGTATTCTACTAGCAAATTCCCCTTAGAGGTTAGCTCCTTACAACTAAGTTGCGCTATAATAACACCTTTATTATCCCTAGCCTTACTACTATCTGCAAGATTATACTCTATACCTATAATAATACAAAGCATAGCTTCTTTAGTAAGGACATTAGCCTTATCGCAGCCTATGTCGCCTAGATCACTACTTATTATTATATTATTAACCTGTACTGCAACTAGCTAATAGATTATAACAAGGAGAGTAAAGAGTTCTAGCTTAGCAAGCAGCTTAGCAACATAGAGATCTTTACTATTAATAAGATATAGGGTGCCTAGAAGCTGTGTATTATCTATTACACTACTATTTCTAACAGCCTTAGCTTTACCTAGGAGGTTACTTACTAGCTTCTTGCTAACAGCTGTATAGGCGCTCTACTCCTTATTATTAGCAATCTAATTAGCGTGAAAGTATTGTTTAAAGGCAATAGGAAGGGCAACGCATATAAGAGCACAGCCTACTACAAGGCCTAGCACTAGTATATTAAGAACAAATCTGTTGTTAACCTAACTATAAACAACAGAAAGATTAATAACTAGAAGCTGTATACTAACTTTACTATTAGTAAGCACCTTAAGGCCTTCTACTGCAAAAGACAGCAACCCTAATAACGCTATCTATTAACTGCAACAGCGCCTATAGAACTATAGAACAACAATGCTAACGCAGCAGGCTTTAATAGAATAATAATGTAAGGCAGGCAGTAATATAGTAAGGCAGGCAGTAAGGAGGACATTAGCAAGGCAGGTAGTAATAACACTAGCAAGGCAGGTAGTAATAATATTAGCAAGGCAAGCAGTAATGCTAGCAGTAGCAATGGCTTTACTAACACTAGAAGCGATAGTTACAACTAGGGTTAAGTAGTAGCTACTGATTTTTGCACATAACTGCGCTCTAGTACCTCTAAGAACATAGATTAGCTTAAACAACGCTGCTTGTAGCCCTTGTAGCTTTAGGCAGATACAAAAGACGCAGATATAGTAGAGAAATACAGCTATACCTATTAATTATAATATAAGTTCCTTGTTATATACGTTGTATATTATATAGAAAATAACTTAAATATGTAAGAGTGCTATAAAATATATTAAATCTTATATGCATGCGCCTAATGCAGGACGAAGGCATTAGTTTATACGTATTAGTTTACTACTACTAGTAAACGTAATTAACGTAGGTAGTAATATAGGCTTGCTTATGCCTTAAATTTATTATCTTGTTCTTTCCTACTTAAATAGCATGTCCTTCACGTAAGCTTTGTTAGCAGAATTATAATCTTAGAGTAGTCCTTAATAAAGGTTAGTTAAAGTTAATAATCCTAAGAATTCCTAAGATCTATTTTAACTGTCTTTAGCGTTAGCTATAATTTAACTACTTCTACCTTTATTAGACTAATCTTAACTCTGTATTGTCCTACAATATACCCTAAGAATTTAACTTTTTAGTACTAGTTGCACTTTTTAGGTTTTAGTTATAGATTACTTATATCTTAA